>OX465303.1:198462579-198552579 GCA_949987585.1 Pipistrellus pygmaeus | reverse complement strand
CAGCAAGTCCCGGAAGGTGGCCTCCAAGTAGCCGGGCGGCCGGAGCCGGGGTGCCCCCCCCCCCCCCCGCCGCTTCCGCTCCGGTCCGGAATTAAACTCTGTTGTTGGCCGCGGGCTCCCCTCTTCTCCAGGGGCTCCCAGGGGGCTTGGGCTTCGGCGACAACCCCCAAACCCGCTCCCCCTTCCCCCGTCCAAAACCCCCCCTTCCCCGTCACCCTCCCTTCCCCCGTCCAAAACCCCCTCCCCCTTCCCCGTCCAAAACCCCCTCCCCTCCCCCTTCCCCCGTCCAAAAACCCCCTCCCCCTTACCCCCCCGTCCAAAACCCCCTCCCCCTTCCCCCGTCCCCCCCTCCCAGAAAAACCCCCTCCCCCTTCCCCCGTCCAAAACCCCCTCCCCCTTCCCCCGTCCAAAACCCCCTCCCCTCCCCCCGTCCAAAACCTCCCCCTCCACCCCGCTCCCCCGTCAAACCCCCTCCCCCTTCCCCCGTCCAAACCCGCTCCCCCTTCCCCCGTCCAAAACCCGCTCCCCCTTCCCCCCGTCCAAAAACCCCCCTCCCCCTTTCCCCCCCGTCCAAAACCCCCTCCCCCTTCCCCCCCGTCCAAAACCCCCCTCCCCCTTCCCCCCGTCCAAAACCCCCTCCCCCTTCCCCCCGTCCAAAACCCCCTCCCCCTTCCCCCGTCCAAAACCCCCTCCCCCTTCCCCCGTCCAAAACCCCTTCCAAAACAGCAGCTGCACGGCCCTGGGGACACCCACCCGGTACAGGGTCCTCCCGAGCCCAGAGGCCCCAGCCCTTCAGCCCCCCCCCCCCCCTGTGGGAACGGCGCCGGGTGCCTGACCCACATGTGGGGTGGGGTGTCTGCCCAGGCGGGGTCTGCAGGGAAAGAAGTCAGAGCCCAGATGCAAACCACGAGAACACCCGCAGGGGCAGCATGGCAGGGCCCCGTGAGACGTGGGCGCAGGAACACGCTGTGGAGGCGCAGGAAGCGGGGGGAGGGGGGGGGCTCCGGGTGCGGAGCTGATGGAAAACCAGCGCCGGTGGGAGGAGGGAAGGGAAAGGCGGGGGGCGGGGTGCTGGGGGGGGGGCTCCTGGGGTCCTCCTGAGGGTTCATGGCGTCAGGGGGGGTCCTGGGGAAGGTCGCAGCTTTCAGGGTCCAGGTCTCCATGGGGGGGGGGGGCAGTGGGACAGACAGACAGACAGGAGCAGAGCACCGACAGCGGCCAGGTGGAAGGGCCGTTCGGCCAAGGAAGGGACAGGGAGAGCGAGCCTGGAGACACGTCATCAGCACCCGCCCTCAGACCCTCCCCGCACCCCCTGCCCTGCAGCGGGGTCCTTCTGACCTCTCCCGGGGTGTCCAGCACAGACCCCACCCTTAGGGAACCGGGGCTGGAGGGAAGGACCGGACAGACCCAGGCAGGTCTGCAGGAGAAGGCATTCCGCTCCGAGGGGAGGAGGGGCCTGCCCCCGCCCTGGGCAGCTCCGGCCTCCAGCTGGGCCTCCCCCACCCCCCCTGGGCCTCTCCCACCGCCCGCCGGGCCTCTCTGACCGCCCTGTGGGCCTCTCCGCCCCCGCCGGGCCTCTCCCAGCCGCAGCTGCTCCCTCTGCTCGCCAGGAGACCTCCGGAGGAGCCTGGGCTCCGGACTCTCCTCTCAGCCAGAGCTCAGGCCCTCAGCACCTGTGCCCGCCTGCCGCCGCTGGTCTGGTTCTGCTGCTTTTCTGGGCCCGGATGCTGTTAACATAAAATCATCCAAACGTGGAAAGAACGTTTCTGAGTTTATGTGAACTAAGCTGTCGACAAATATCAATCTCAATGAATGAAGATCCTGCTCCGGAGAAAGGCCAGTTCCATCTGTATTTGCACATCGCAATCAAAGCAGGGACGGAGGTGGATGACAGGAAATCCATTGGGATGGACCGGAGGCGGGAGGAAGCAAAGCAGGGAACCCCGGGGACGGGATAAAAAGTGAAATGATGGACGGATACCCAGGTGGGTGCAGGGACCATGGACATGATAATGAAGGAATTTGCGGTCTCTGTCCCAGCCCCAGCACATTAGATTGTGCCCCAGGGCCTCCAGAAAAAGCGAGGTTACAAGTTACCCACATTTCTGAGGTGTGTTATCACAGATGCAAAAAGACAGACAGGCTCCGTTGAGATAAAGGTTGACCTTGTCAGTGAAGACGCCGGCCTAGCAGGTGACTGCCCATGGTAACGGCTTTAGTCACAGTTTAACGTCAGACGTCCTTTGAGGGACTGTAGGTCTGAGTGTGCAAGGCCGCCACGCAGGCCGCCCCTGAGCGGCCAGGTCAGCACGTGGCCTCTTCCGTTCAGTCATCGGGAGGGAGGAAGGTCAGGGGTCCCACCCTCAGGCCCAGCGAGATGCTGGGGGAGGAGAGGTCACCAGGGGCGGGCCCCCCCTTGTCCTTGGTTACCACAGGGGGCTTTCCCCCTGGTGGCCTGGGCTGGCCCTTCACCCTTGCTCTGCCCACTGTCCAACTGCACCCCCCTTCCCTCCCCTGCCCCTGCCACGGGGTGTGTGTGTGGGCTCCCGCCAGGGCCCTTGTCTTGCTAGGGCCACCCCTCCGGAGGAAGGTGACTGGGTGAGGGGTACCTTCTGCTCCGACCGTGGGCGACAAGGGGCCACAGCTACGCCGGCCAGCGCAGGGAGGCCCATGTGGCGGCCTCACACACGCAGTGAGGAACGCAGCCCCACAGGAGGGAGAGGAGTGACAGCTTGGTAACAGGAAGCTGCTCGCGGCCGTTCATCCCATCCCGTAGACCCCTCCCTGCCAAGGTCAGTCCTGACCGCCCCTGGGCCGGTCACTGCCGTTGGCATTGCCGGTGGCATCAGAGAGAACGCGCCTGGAATGTCAGCGTAGCTTCTCCAGACCCCAGGGCCCGGACACACCCAGGGCAGCCATGAGTCCTCTGCTGTCCCTGCGGCCGGAGCCGGTCCCCCGTGGACGGTGCGTGTCCATCACTTCCCTCCTCCCGCTCCCCGCTCTGCCCCCGCCCCCTGCCCCCCCCCCCCAGCCCCTGGGCCCGGAGCCCGGGACCTTGAGGAATAACTGCTCCTCCCGAGGCCAGTCCGGCTGGACTCTGGTCCTTGGCGTTGGTTTGGCGCAGACACACCCCCTCCCCCGGGCGGTCCGGGGGCGGGAGATGGGGGAGGCGGGCGGGCGGGCGGTCCGGGGGCGGTCGAAGGGGCGGCGGTCCGGGGGGCGGGCGGGCCTGTCCAGAGGCCCCCAGGCCAGGCGCCGAGCTCGGGGGGCGGGGGGGGGGGGCGGCGGCGGCGGCGGCGGGAGGCCCGGGCGTTGCTCTGCTCAGCGCCCCGCCTGCCCGGCCCTGGCCCCGCCTCGGACCTGCAGCCAGCGGCCCGGATGGCCAACCCCAGCCCGCAGGCCCAGGGAGCCCCAGACCGGGCCTCGCCTCGGGGTTCAGACCCAGGCGCCCCCGGGGCTCCGGAGCCCGCCCTGAGCTCGGCTCCCGGGTCCCCGTCGGAGACGCCACAGGGGGAGGCGCTCCGGCCCGGCCCTGCGGGTCCAGGGGGCGCCCAGCCGCCCTGGTCTGGAGGCCCAGCGCCCGGCAGCCCCGGCCCCGGCACGGCCCGCCCCCAGGTCCCCTCCCAGGTCCCCCGGGCCGGGATCTCCGGTTCCGCCCCAAACTCCCGGCCGGCCCAGCCCGGGACCCCGCTGGCCCCGCCCCACCCCGCCCCCAGGTCCCCCCCCCCCCCCCCGGGCCGGGACCTCCGGGTCTGGCTCCAAACTCCCGACTCCCGGCCTGGCCCCGCCCCTCCGGCCCCGCCCCCGCAGCCCCGTCCCTATGGCCCCGCCCCTCCGGCCCCGCCCCCGGCCCCGCGCGCCCCTCGCCATCGGACGGCGGCCGGTGAGCTGGCGCTCGGGGTGCAGCCCCTCGATGGCCCGGGCTGCGGGTGGGAAGGGTGTGTGGGCGCCTCGGCGGCGGCAGCCCCCTCCCTCCGGAGCCCCGGCCCGCGCGGCGCCTGGGACCGGAACGCGGGGCCGGGGCGGGCCAGGCGCTGTCCGGTCCAGGTTCGGGCTGACCCATGGGGGCCGGGGAGCAGGGCTGCCTCACCTCCTCTCTTCTGTTCAAGGCTGAGCTCCGCCCAGGCCTGCCCAGCTCCGGACCCCGGGCCGCAGTCCATCCCGGCCGGACGCCTGTGAGTTGTGGGGTGCTGGAGGCGCTGCGGGTGGCGGGTCCAAGGCCCGCGGAGCTGCCCGGGGCTCCCGGGGCTCCGCGTGTCCCTGGGGGGGGGGGGGGGGACGGAGTGACAGACAGGGTGGGCTGGGCGAGGCCTGGCTCCGAGCCCCTCACCAGCCTCTGGCTTCGTCCAACCGGGACTGAGCCGCACGCCCGTCTGTTTGGAACCGCCTGCGGAGTGACAGGAACCCGCCGGCCTGGCAGGGCCAGGTTGGGGCTGACTTTGGAGGCCCAAGGGGCCTCAGTGTCAGCGCCCCCCCCCCCCCCCCCCGCCCCCGGCTGGTGTGGCAGGGCATCCCGGTCCCAGGCAGCTGCCAGCGCTCCGGCCATCACACAGGGCAGCGGGAGGAGGTGGCTGCCCTTCCAGGAAAGCTGAAGCCGCCCCTGCAGCCCCCCCACCCCCCACCAGGTCCAGGAGGGCGCCCCGCCCACGCCTGGGGACAGGGCAGGGGACCAGGTGGTCTCAGCGGGTGTCACTTGGGCGGCAGCCGGCACCGGGCTGGGGAAGAGGAGAATCCTGCCCACAGGGGGGAAGGGGCTGGAGGCAGGAGCTGGCCCACCCTCTCCCGGACCACCCTCCACAGCGGGGCCTCCCTCCGCCCGGCGGCTCAGCCTGGGGCCTCGGGCCAGGGCAGGCTCCCCCCCCCCCCCGGGCCTGGCCGGGAGAGGGTGAATACGAGCCAGGAAGAACTGCCTGGGGCTGCGAGGACTGGCTGCTCCGGCCAAGGGGCCCTCTGTGCTTTTCTCAAGCCTCGCCTGCGGGTGTTTTTTCTTTGCCTTTTCAGGAAGAGTGGGGGTGGGGGGGAGGAAAAGGGGGAGGGGGAGAGAAAAATGGATGTGACACTTTGACTGGTTGCCTCCCACACATGCCCTGACCAGGTTCCAATTGAAACCATGACCCTCCTGTCCTGGGGCCTAGGCTCTAACCACTGAGCACACGGGCCAGGGTGCTCGCTGTGTCCAAGACTAGCTGGGACCCAGGCCAGCATCTCCCAGGCTGGTGGGGGCTGAGCCAAGACCTCCCAGCAGGCCCAGGCGCCCCAAGCCCGGCTCCTCCCCGCGGGCAGTGCTGGGAGGGACTGGAGAGCGACAGGCCAGAGCCCAGCTGCTGGGGCCCCGGCTCCCTCCCGCCACAGGCCGAGCAGCCCCCTCCTTTCCTTCCTGGCCTCCAGAGATGGCCGGCCTCATCTGCCGGGGACGGGCAGCAGGAAGCGGTCATAGGCCCTGGCTGGGCGGACAGGCGCATTCCTGAACGCTTGGTTCTTGGACTTGCAGCCTCCGGGCAGAATGTCCACTCGGCCCTCCCCTGTGACTGGGCCAGCGGCTCACACTCTGCCCGGGTGAAGTCTGCCTCAGTGTCTCTCCCCCTCCCGCCCCTGAGAGCACCCGCACCTCACTGTCCGCAGGGTTCGCTCTAGCTGCGCCCCACGAGGCCGCCAGCTCCCCACCCGCATGGAGCCCCAGGACCCCGGTGTGCAGTACAGCAGGTGGGAGGAGGTCAGTGTGGGGCCTGGGTCCAGCCCAGAAGAGGCCTCCTGCGGGGAGAGGTGAGTGGGGGGCAGCTGCCCCCATCCTTTCTGCCAGCCTCGCTCCACACCCCTGGGTGCCCCCTCCCCTGGCATCTGAGCAAACCTGGGCCCTCCACCTCTGCTCCTTCCCGCGGGCTCCCTCCCACACCCAGCAGAGCGCCCCAGCACCCCACTTCCTTTGGGGCCCATCTGCCCTGGGGCTACCCGCCTCCCGCCCTGTGCTCAGGGCTCACGGCGGCCCTCCCACCCTAGGCTCTCCCAGAAGCTGTGCTCGGGCAGGCTGGGCGTCACCCTGAGGATGCTGGGAGGCCTGGCCCTCTTCTGGGTCATCTTCATCCTGGGCTACGTCACCGGCTACTTCGTCCACAAGTGCAAATAGTGCCGCCAGGGCCACGGGCATGGGCCCCCACACACAGCCTGGACAGCCTCTCCCCCACACCTGCATCTGTACAGACCCCCCATATACATGCACCCCCATACAGACCCCCACATACATCCCTATCAGACCCTTCCCTATACACACATCTGTATAAACTCCCCCATATACACACACCCCTATCAGACCCCCCACATACACACATCTATATAAATTCCCCCATATACACACACCCCTATCAGACCCTCCCCTATACACACACACATCTGTGTACAGACACCCCCACACAGAGGCCCCAAGGGCGCTGAGAGGAGCCGTGTGCGCCCTCTGCCCGCCCTCCCAGGGGCCACGACCTGTCCTGGAAGCCACTTCGCAGGCAGAGCAGGGAGCGGCCTCACCCTCACCCAGGCCCCACCCCCCCCTTCCCTTGGCTGTGCTCCTGGGGCGGCCCCGCAGGAGGGGACGCATGTTTTAGTCATTAAACATCTGGTGAATGAAGGACACGGATGGCCGTGGTCCCCGGGCCCAGTGACTGGGTGCCTGTCCAGCTGGGGGCACCTGGACAGCTGTGCGGGGCTGTGGCGAGGGCCTGCCCCGCCAGGGCCTTGGGATGTGCCCTCCAGGCTGGGCCAGAGGCTGGCCCTGCTCCTGTCCCCGGGCAGGCAGCTCGGGATGAGGGTGGGAGGTGAGGAGCTACTGTCCTGCCTGGGCCCGCTAAGTCCCCCTCGTCAGGCCACGCTGCCTAGAGGCACCTGGGGCTGGTCGGGGACGTCCGGGGAGGCTGCGTCCAGGTGTCCGGCTCTGACCCCGAGGAGGGAGGTGGGCAGGGCTCCGGACCCTGTGGGCCTGCTCTAGGGGGCTCAGGGAAGGTCCTGTCCAGCTCGGGTCTTGGCCTCCGCATCTTTGGGGCCACATCGGGCGGGAGGGGGTGCAGCTAGCCCACCTCTCCCAGCCTCCCTCGTGCTCCAGCTAGTCCCTCTGGCCAACCCAGGACAGGTCGTGGGAGGTGGGCAGGGGCATGGGCCTCTGGGGGGCCAGTCTGCTCTGGGGGTGCCGGGAGTGGACAGAAGGGGTGCTGGTAGCCTCTGCCCACTCCTGGACTTCCCAGCTGCACTGCAGGCTCCAGGCCTCGCTGAGACAGGGATGAGTGGCCTGGCAAGGCCAGACACCCGGGGCAGGGAGGGTGAGCAGAGGACCCATGCCGGAACCAGCACAGCCTGGGACACAGGGCCTCCTAACGCCTCCCCGGGGCTGACCGGATGTCAGGCTGACACGGCCGCTGGAGCCACGCAGCCTGTCACTCGGGGCCTCAGACCTGACCCCCAGGGCCCCAGCTGCACACAAGACTGGTCCCAGGTCCGGGGCCATGTACGAGGTGAGGCACAGCCCTTAGGCCCCGCTGAGTCGCTGCCCAGCCTCCCGACAGGCCGGGGAGTGGGCAGACCCTCCGGCCCCACCCGGAAAGCGGCCGCAGGAGCAGGCGCTCCCACTAGAGGACGCCACGGAGGCGGGATGGGGAGAGCGGCCTGGAGCAGCGGGCGGGGGGAGGGGTGTGTGTGGGGGGGGTTCGTCACCGGGGAGGTCACAGCTGTCCCACCACGTGCCTCTGACCTCAGGCCTGGAGGACGGGCGGCTGGGCTGTGCCCCTTCACGCTCCACTGTGACCCTTGGAACCCGTGCCACCCAGTGTCAGCCCCGACTGCCCAAGGTGCTGCAGTGTGAGCCGGCGCCACACAGACCTGCGCAGGCTGCGGTGGAAGGGGGCAGAGCAGCAGGGAGAGCTGTTGCCCGTCGCCCATGTCAGCGGGCGAGCCCCAGGACAGCGGTGAGAAGGCCTGGCGGTCCAGAGCCAGGTTGGGCGTCAGCCACCACCACATCCTGCAGAGCGGGCTGGCTGAGCTCACACGCCCTGCGCACGCCTGGCTCTGATGGCTAGACGCCCCCTCCCCAAAATGGGCAAACGGTCCTTTGCGGGTGGAGCCGTGGAGTAAACGGCATCGCGAAACCGGAAGCGAGGCTGCCGCTCCCGAGCCCAAGCACATGGCCCCGGGAAGGGGCACAGGCGTGCGCTCACACAACACACACACAGACCGCTTCCTGCAGACGTTTAAAGCCAGAAACCCCTCCAGTGTGAGATGCTGCGGCCCCACCACCTGCACGTCTCCCCGGGCACCGCCCCCACAGGCTCCTCACAGACGGCTCCCCAGCCTGCTGACTCCTCCCCCTGGCAGGTGCCCTCTGCACCGCGTCCCTCCAGCGCGCTGAGGGACTGAAGCCCCTGTGAGAAAGGACCACTTCGCCGCGCGTGCTCAGCGCCCGCAGTGGTGGAGGGGAGATGCCCACTGCCTGTCTCCCTGGGCGGACGCCGCGCTGTCTCCGGGAGCAGCTGTGTCCACGCACCCCGAGTGCTCGCGGCGCAGCACGCTGCCGGAGTGACGCACCCAAAGCCTTGGCGAGAGCTGGAGAGGCAGGAGAGTTTAAGCATGGCACATGTGACAGCATGGCACACGTGACAACATGGCACGCCTCTGCAGAATCTTCTGGAAACCGGACAGAGAACGCAGACAGTTTAAAAACCGCCCAGGAGACAGGGTAATGGATAGTAACTCAGCGCCCCGTGAGCCCCAGGGGAGGACTGTCCAGGTGTCCGGCGGCCTCAGCGGATGACCGTCACGTGGGCAGCGGCGATGTCCAGGTCCGTCTTGGATGGGTACACCACCTTCAGGTGCCCCTCCTCGTCCACCACCCGCACCTGCTCCACCACCAGGGGGGCGCTCCCGTCGCGCTCCGTGCTGGGGGGCCGCCTGGGCTCCGCGAGGCGCCCGGAGGCGGCGTCGGCCTCGGTGTCGGAGCCCTCCTCCTTGCTCCCTAAGGTGTATTTGTTGATCTCTGCCATTTTCTGCAAAGGACAGAGGTCAGAGGCGGCCTGGGAGACGCCGGGAGACCCCGCGGTCCCCTGCCCGCCGCCTCCAGGCGGCGCTACTCACCAGCACAAGGGCGTCCATGATGTCTTTGCAGATCTGCAGGCTGGTCGCACTTGTCACCTCCAAAAACAAGTCGGAAGTTGTTTTCTTAATCTTAAAGAGAAAGCGGGCACTTTTCAGAAAGGAGTCGTTACCCGCAGCGGGCACCAGCCACGGCAGCGGAACCGGGAAACCTCGCACACCTGCCCCGCCCGCCCACCTTGGTCTTCTCGCTGTTGGTTATGGGCGGGAAGGATATGGCGTCGCCGTCGGCGTCCAGGAGGCAGGGGTACTGCTCCTGCCCGTCCAGCAGGTGGAGGTATCTGCGGAGAAGCCGGTGACAGCGAACCAGTTAAACAGGCAAATCCAAGCCCTGAGCCCGGAAAGACGGGCACGTCCCCCAGCTCGGGCCCGGTGTCCACGCCGAGGGCACGATGGCCTCTGGGCGGGAGGCAGGGCCGGGCCCTCGGTCATTCCCGCCCGGGAAACCTGGGGGTGGGCTGAGGGTTCGTCTCCCTAGGGCTCGGGATGACTCAGATCCCCCACCACCTTCGCCACCCTCCTGAGTGACACGGGCTCCCTCAGAGCGGCCACCCCTGCGGCCAGGCCACACAGAGCACCGCCTCGTACCCGCCCCGCAGGGAGGCCCTGGCAGGAGGGACGGCTTCGGGGAGAGGCCTCAGGTCCTGGCCACCTCAGGAGCGTCCTAACGGGGCCGGGGCCACGGGCACCTGTGCAGGCCCGACACCGCCTGCCTCCTCTTCTGCTTCCGGTGCTCCTCCGCCTCCTGCTGCAGCTGCCGCACCAGGTCCTTGGCCTTCGCCTCCTTGCGCCCCAGGGGGACGATCTTTGGGGTGAAACCTCAGGTCAGCTCATGCGGAAACACTGAACCACTCACCCCAGCGGCCCCTCGCCCCGTCACCTCCCCCTCCCCCTTCACGACGGGAGCACCAGCTGTCCCACAGTTGCCACTCTGTCCCCGCATCACGCGTGCACACGTGGGCCTCAGAGAGCACTTAGCCCCCAAACCCACGCCCTGGCACTTCTGAAAACGAGCTGAGCCTCCATCTAGGCCCCTCCCCACCCCCACCTCCCGCCCAGGAGGCCAGCGGAACCGGCCGGACCTGCCGGGACAGCTGGCCGAGGTCAGCCCCACGGGGCTTTGTGATGGGGGTGCAAACGGAGGTTTTGGCTAAAAGCGAGTGAGCCAGCGAAGGGGTTGCCTTTCTCGGTCCCACTCCCGAGGAGCTGGTGCTGGGCGGGAACAGGGCCCTGCTGCCCAGGAGCCAGAGGGCAGGAGCTGGTGCTGAGGGAGCCGGAGGGCAGGAGCTGGTGCTGGGCGGGAACAGGGCCCTGCCGCCCTGGGAGCCGGAGGGCGAGGACTGCCCGCCACCCCAGGCGCTCCGGCCCCGGCCCCCATGGCCCGGAGGGTGCGCACCTTGAGGTCCTGCGGCGGGCGGGCAGTGTACAGCAGCGGCCGGCGCACGGCGAGCAGGTCGTGGGTCGCGATGGTGGCCGCCGTCCTCTTCTCGCAGAGGTCCTCGTGCAGCTTCGTCTGCAACACGAGACCCGGCGGTCAGGGCTCGGCGTGCGGGCCATGGGGCCAGGCCTGCGGTGCAGCGCGGAGGGGGCGCCCACCCGCTCCTCACCCGGCCCCACTGGCCCGCACCCACCCGCTCCTCACCCGGCCCCACTGGCCCGCACCCACCCGCTCCTCACCCCGGCCCCATTGGCCCGCACCCACCTGCTCCTCACCCCGTCCCCGCTGGCCCGCACCCACCCGCTCCTCACCCCGGCCCCGCTGGCCCGCACCCACCTGCTCCTCGCCCGGCCCCGCTGGCCCGCACCCACCTGCTCCTCGCCCGGCCCCGCTGGCCCCGCACCCACCCGCTCCTCACCCCGGCCCCGCTGGCCCGCACCCACCTGCTCCTCGCCCGGCCCCGCTGGCCCCGCACCCACCCGCTCCTCACCCCGGCCCCGCTGGCCTGCACCCACCTGCTCCTCGCCCGGCCCCGCTGGCCCCGCTGGCCCCGCACCCACCCGCTCCTCACCCGGCCCCATTGGCCCGCACCCACCTGCTCCTCACCCGGCCCCGCTGGCCCCGCACCCACCTGCTCCTCACCCGGCCCCGCTGGCCCCGCACCCACCTGCTCCTCACCCGGCCCCGCTGGCCCGCACCCACCTGCGCCGTGAGGAAGCGCTTGAGCGCGTTGCCGGTCTGCAGGTCCATGCCCCTCACGACGGCGCCCACGAGGAACGGCCGCACGGCCCGGACCTCGGCGCCGGCCGTGACGGTCAGCGGGGCGGGGTTCTCGGAGACGTGCAGCACGCGGAGCAGCAGCCGGCTGGCCTCGGCCACCTCCTCCTCCCCGCCCTCGCCGCCCTCCCTCTTCTTCCGCTCCCTCCGCTGGCGCCGGCTCTCCTCCTTCTCGGGCTCGGCCCGGCCCCGGCCGCGGCCGCGGCCGCCGGCCCGCAGGTACTCCAGGACGGACTTGGTCTGGCAGCTGCCCAGCATCTTCTCCAGGCGCCGGTCCTTGAGCTGGTTGCCCTGGAGGTTCAGCTCCTTGAGCTTGGGGCAGTCGGCCAGCTCCGCGGGGACCTCGCTCAGCTGGTTATTGGCCAGGTCCAGCGTCTGCAGGGCAGAGAGCGCGAAAGGCAAGGAGCAACCCACGCCCTGGCGATGCAGCCAGGGGTCTCCATGAAACACCTGCCCTGCCCTCAGGCCTCCCGGGGTCACAGCTGGGTCAGAGAACAGGGCAGCGAGGCCCGAGGGACGCGCAATCCAGTTGTGACACGTGGTGCCGCAGTGACAGCAGGGGCCACCACCGGCGCCGAGCTAACGGGTCTCTGTCTCTCCACACCGACACGCAGCGCAGGACACACTCACGCTGTGGGCACACGGGGAACGGCCAACACGTCTGCTGTCTGCCGGGAGAGCAGGGGCAGATCCTGTCCTCAAAACAGGAATCAAGCTCTGGCCAGTGTGGCTCAGTGTACAGAGTGTTGGCCTGTGGACTGAACGGTCCCTGGTTCAATTCTGGTCAAGGGCACATGCCTGGGTTGCAGGCTCGATCCCCAGTCGGAGGCAGCCAGTAGATGATTCCCATCACTCATGGTTCTCTCTCTCTCTTCCTTCCTCTCTGAAAGCAATAAAAAAAATTAAAACAACCACAACAAAAACAGGAATCAAGTAAAAGGTGCCAAAGCCAGACCAGTCTTCAGTTCCCACGGGTCCAAGCAGCAGAAGGTCCCCAGCCCCACGCATTCTCCACTCAGGCTGGAGTGGACAGGGCGTGGCAGGCTGGATGCGCCCCAGGTGACCTGGAGCTCCTCCCACCAAGAGGCGGGGCCTGCACCAGCCCGGGAACCCTGGCCCCAGCAATGGTGACAGGGCCGGACTGAGCGGGCTGCACACTGCCCACGGAAGCAGAAGCCGGAAGCCAGCCTGGCCCCCTAGCCGCTGTCCCCGAGCCTGGAGAGCAGGGAAGGGCTGAGTGCCAGGTCAGGGCGGGCTGGTCTGCACGCAGCCCCGCCTGCACTCCCTGCACTGCCCAGAGGGGCTTTGGTCCAGTAGCTGGCCAGCAGCACCTGCGTCACCCTCATCCCTGCACCACAACACGCTGGCTGGGTGGCTGCTTCCAGCATGAAGAGCCAGCAGGGAAGAGAGGGCGAGGGAGGGGCCCCGGAGAGCAGGGGCAGACGTGCTGGGGCAGGAGGCTGAGCAAGGCCCTCCAGGGGAAGCCGAGCTCCAACCACAGAGGACGTGAAACCCGTCTTCGCTCCCAGCGGGATGAGCACACGGGAGTGGCCCCAGCTACTGCCCGGACCTGGCACGGGGGACTTGGAGTGCTCCCTTCTCCCAGGTAACAACCCCCACGGGGCAAAGCAGCCAGTCTCTGAGCCTAAGCCAGACCTGCTGCTGGGAAGGACCCCGAGCACCTGGAGTGCGACCGAGAGAGCCCCACCCCTGGAGGGGTGCGAGGATAGACGGGCTGAGGGCACCTGGGCCCAGAGTGAGCCCACCTCCGGCAGCAACTCAGGACAAAAACCCAAAAAACAGAGGCAGGATTTTCCTTTTAACTTCCATTTCCCTTATCACCGGACAGAGGGCTTCACTTCCAAGTTTAATTTCTCTGTGAAACCTGCGTGGGGAGTCCCACGCATGAGGGACGCTGGGTGTTAGGGTGAGCACGGCTCCTGGCAGGAGGGTGAAACCCTGGATGAGTGGTCCTCGTCCTGGCCGGAAGTTTGAGGTCCGTTTGTCCCGCCCATCCCTCCGTCAGTCCCAGATGGCAGCACCTCTTGGGGCCCCGTGCCAGGGGCAGGGAAGCCAACTCCACACTCAGGTCTCTCTGGGGGCAGCCAAGCTGATGGGCCAGAGGCCCGGGGATGGCAATGCCAAGCGCAGGAAGGCAGAGTGCACTGCTCGGGAGGGAAAGCTGTCAACCTCGCCGCCCGTCGGCGTCCGCGCCCCAGGTCCTGGAGTGGGAGCTGGGTCTTGGCCACCTCCTGGGCACACTCCCCCCTCCGGGGAGGGGAGGGAAGAAGCCGAGGCCTGGGTTACTGGGGTGGGGGGACATGGGGGGGGGGCGCATCGCTTCCCAGGCCGGCGCCCAGCCCGCCCGCCGCCAGGTCGCCCTGCTGACCTTGAGCGAGGCCAGGTGGGCGATGTCGGGGCTGAGCTCCCGCAGGCAGTTGTCGGCGGCCGCCAGTTCGCTGAGCAGGGGCAGCGCGCCGGGGCGGAAGAGCTCGGCGGGGAAGGAGTCCAGGCGGTTGCCGGTGAGGTTGAGGGTCTGCAGGCGCGGGGCGCAGCGGGCCAGGTCGGCGGGCAGCTCGCGCAGCCGGTTGCCGCTGAGGTTGAGGGTCTGCAGCTGCGGGAGGCCCGGCGGCTCGGCGGGGCCCAGGCCCTGGCCCGGCGGCAGCGCCTCCAGCGCGTTGCCCGACAGGTCGAGCACGCGCAGCGCGGGCAGCGGGCCGAGCTCGGGACTGAGGCCGGGGCCCAGCGCGTTGCGCCGCAGCACGAGGCTCTGCAGCTGCGGGAGGCCCCGCGCCAGGCCCGGGCCCGGCTCGCGCAGGCTGCCGCAGCCGCTCACCTCCAGGTAGTGCAGCAGCGAGAGCGAGAAGAGCCGCGGCGGCAGCCGCCCGCCCGCCGCCCGCACCCGCTCCTCCAGCGCCGGCCCCGTCAGCAGCAGCTCCCGCCGCCGCTGCTGCTCCGCCTGCTCCAGCTCCGGCCAGGCCTCCGACACCGCCGCCGCCGCCATCGCGCTGCCGCTCCCGCAGCCCGCGGGGCGCTTCCGGCGTGCGCGGCGTCACTTCCGGCGCTGACCGGAAAGAGCCACAGGGCTAGCGCTCCGGTGTCCAGACAGCCTTGGCGCCCGAGGTTCCGGCCGCGCCGCTGCTCCGAGAGTCCGCCCCGCCCGCCCCGCCTGCCCGGAGTCCGCACTGCGGGGTCGTCCTGCAGGCTCTGGGGAGCCGCGGGGACGCCCGCCTCCGGGGGCGTGGCGGGGACCCTGTGCCCAAAGGCGGAGTGACCAGCCCATGGACACCTGCACCTCCCGGCCCATCGGCGATGCCGGGGAGAGCAAGCGGCCAGGAGGCTTAGAACCTGGGCCTGGCCGCTGTCCTGGGGGCGGGCGGGAGGGCGGCCGGTGAAGGGTGACCGTCTGCCGGGTGCCGGGCGCCGGGCGCCGTCCCCTCTAGGCCCCTCCAGACAGGGCGCACCTCCCTGGCCCAGGGCACTGAGGGTTGATGGCGGTGGCTCCTTGGGAGGGTGTGTTGGGGCAGCTGGGTGCCCAGAGGCCTCCCCCGCATTGGCGGGTTTCCTAGGCCCACCGGTCAGAACCCGCACACAATCCGGCCAGTCTGGGGGGGCCTGCGGTGCTCCCCGCCACCGCGGTGAACAGGCCTGGGTGAGGCCACTGCCAGGACATAACGGCCGCCGTTTATGGAAGCTTTGAAAGGGCGCCGAGTCCACTCCACACGGTGATGCTCAGCTCGGCACACAGACCAGTGGCAAGGCGCGGGGTCATGGGCAGGGCGGGGCGGCGGGTGAGGGGTGCCGGGTGCCGAGGGCACCAAGGCTGTGACGTCACTGGTAGGCCTGTTTCCTTCGATCACGCCTCAGGGACCACCGTCATCCAGCCCTCCCCAGAGGTCACTGCGCAGCACACCTCCCCACCAAAGCAGGATACCCCAAGTTCAAGTTAGGACCTCTTTGTGTAAGGGAAAAGCTGTACAGAACTTAAAATAGAGACAATTGTAAAATTACCAAAGCTGATAGAAGCTTAAACCCACCCACACGTACAGAGGAAGTGCTGCCATTTTCCTTATTTGAAAAGTAAATGGCCTCACTGGTTGGAGGGCGCAGGAGACTGGCTGGAACCCTCTCCTGCGGCTCAGCATTCCCTGTACACCTGCCTTCCTGCCCAGGATAACCTGGTAACTTCCTCTGCTTTACCTGAGTTTAAAATCTCTTCCCTTCTTCAGCAGTAAATCCATTTCGACAAATAACTTATTTAAGGACCAAACTCTCTCCTGGCAACTTACCATTCAGGTTTACAGAGGGAAATAGAACCTACAAATTGCTTTTAAATTACCGAAATAAAAGTGAAATGTGTAGTGACCTTTTTATTATATGAATATTCTTGAGGTGAATTAACTAAGTCCTGAATAGTAACAAAAATATATTACTCAGATACTTTATAGTTCTGATACTTGAAATGTAAATAGAAAACTATGCTAAAACATTTAAAAAATTTCAAATTTTAATGAAAAGTATTTACATTTGTATTCTAATGCCAATTTACACATAGAATTCTTTTAAGTTAGATGGATAGGCTATTCTGAAATATGAAAAGAATATTGTTAAATACCCACAACATATTCATGAATAAAAGTTCAACTATTAATTACTGTTCCAAATTCAGATGGTACTTAAGGCCGACAGAGCTCAGTTCCTTTTACTCTTTTACCTGATTCTTGGTTCAATAGAAGCTTTCACTGCCACAAACCACTGCCACGGGTCATTTCACTACCAATGCATGAAGCTTCTGTAACCAGCAAGGCTAACCTGTTTTATTATTTATTAAAACATATTTTATTCATTTTTTACAGAGAGGAAGAGAGAGGGACAGAGTTAGAAACATCGATGAGAATCATCGACCAGCTTCTTCTTGCACACCCCCTACTGGGGATGTGCCCGCAACCAAGGTACATGCCCTTGACCGAATCGAACCTGGGTCCTTTTGGTCCACAGGCTGACGCTCTATCCACTGAGCCAAACCAGTTTCGGCTGTTTTATTATTTTTATTTAAAATATATTTTTATTGATTTTTAGAGAGGGAGGACAGAGAAACATCTATGAGAGAACAGAACATCCATCGGCTGCCTTCTGTACACCCCTGCTGGGGGCGGAGCCAGCTGCCTTCTGTGCATCCTGCTGGGGCTGGAGCCAGCAGCCTGGGCCTGTGTCCTCATTGGGAATTGAACTGGCAAACTCTGGTGAATGGGACAATGTCCAACCGAGCCACACTGGCCAGGGCAAGACTGTTTTAAATGCACGTGGTTTTGTCAGTCACTGAAAACTAAACCTTTTACAACTTTTTAAATTATATAGAAAACATTATACCTATTTCTTAAGTTTTGTTTGGAGAGAAAAGAATAATAATTATTAGTTAACTTTTCTCATTATTGTCCCCTTTAAAAAAATGTCTCATCTGAATTTAAAAAATGGGTTAGAAGATGGCCAACATCGTTGTGAAGCCGAAAAGGATCATTCTGTGATCCTCTCGGTGCTGCACTCCGCTTGGTGGAGGAGAGTTTGGCCTCGTCTCCCCACACGTTAGTATTTCCTAAAGGTAGTTTTGTTGGTGGTCTTGCTCAGTATTTCTAGTCAAGCACACGAGGTGTCAATTTACCAAAAATGGTGGCAGATAGTGCGAACCCATGGTTGCTAACATGGCTGGGAACACGCTGCTCCAACAGCTGTTTACGTGTCCTAGTTCCCAGGTGCGGACTGGAACGCCAGCCGTGGCACATGCCATCCCTTCCGCCGGCTTTCCGATAGCCTGCCCCAGCTCGGCAGTGGGCGTCAGGCCGCTGGCCACGAGGGGACAGCGAGGACAGCTGCTGGGTCCCGTGGGGCCCCGCCTGGACGGGCAGACCTGGGCGTGGCCTCGCAGGCCTCAGACAGACACTGGCTCTCTTCCCTCCCCCTCCCCCCGGGGCGCCCTGCAGATGAGGGTTTGGTTGTGTCACTGGGAGTGATGTTTTGGGTTTAAGAATTACCTAGATGTTTGAGAAAAGTGCCCTCAGCTCCAATTCCAGCCTGGCTTTGAGGGGGTGGGGATGGGGACGGGGACAGGCCAGCCCAGACGTGAGTGCCGGAGGGACCAGGTGTTGGTGACCGCCATTGCCCTCAATAACCTTTATTCTGTCAGAGGAAAACACAGGCTCCGCAGCTGCCTCCGGGAGGAGGCGTGAGAGAAGGCCCGGGGCGGGGACGGTGGGCCCCGCTCTCCTGTCCCGTACCGCGGGACCACAGCCGTGGCTGAGACAGACCACACAGGCTCCTGCGAAGGAGGCGGGCGCTGTGCTCGCGGGACACCTGGCCCGGCCCGGCCCGGCACTGCACCAGGAGCCTCTCTAGTGCCGGTTCGGGGTCTCTTCCGACAGCGCGGCTACGCCAGTGGCTCCTGCCCGAAAGTCAGCCCTGCCCGCTGGACACGGGAGGGAGCGCTGGTGGTCGGGCCGCCATCTTGGCCAGCCGCATGCACGTGTGAGGACAGCGGGGAGCAGGGCGCCGGCCGCAGACGCTGCTAGGAGACGTGTGCGCCATCAGGAGCTGCTCGGTCCGCTCGCTCCAGGGGCGCAGGCCCGTGGTCACTGCCTCCTGTAGGTCCTGCCGGGGCACTTGCTCTGGCCCCCCTTTGGGGTGGGGATCTTGCTTCCAGCCTTCGGCCCCGAGGTCCCCAGCTTGGCCATGTCTGGGCCTCTGCCTGCGGTGGACAGAACAGAGCACAGGCACCGTCAGGAGGAGGTGGATGCCTGAGTGGGAGCACCGGCACCTGACGGCACGGAGCGGTGTCAGCGGACTGGGGGGTGGGGGGAGGACCGCAGGAGGGTGGGACTGAGCTGGCCTGCCCGTGGGGGGTCGGCAGAGGACAGCGGTCACTGGTGGTGACCTCAGGTGGCTGCTGCAGATGCACGGGGATGGCAGGAGAGGAAGCACCAGGAGCTCAGAGGAAACGGCGCCGGCGGTCGGAGAGACTGAGCCGTTTGCCGCTTTTGGCTTTGATAGTTCAGCTCCAGCAACAGAGAATGAGCGGCCACGTGCTGGGGCTTCTTCCCTGGAGCATGACCTTGGCGCCCCCCCCCCCCCCCCCCCGCCCCTGTGTCCTGGTGTACAGGACGGTATGGGACCAGGGTGTGCAGCCCGCTCAGCGCCTGGCACAGACACACACTCGCTGCTTATGCCCGTCCTCTGGCTCAGGGCCTGCAGTAGGAGTGCAGCCGGGCCTCGCGGCCAGAGAGTCTTCTAGTGAAAAGCATTCCGGGTCTGACTTAAGCCACTGCCTAAGGACCTGGTGCCGGAAGGGAAGCTGCTCTGGCCACGTGGCTGTGGCGGAGGCGGGGCCGTGCTCACCCTGTGGCAGAGCCGGAGCCTTGAAGAGCAGGCGCACCCGGCGCATGTTCATGGCGCAGCCCACGGGGCCCATCAGGTGCACTTTCCACGCCTGGAATAAGAGGCCGCAGTGACCAGGAGGCGGGCCTCCGCCGCTGGCCCAGACCAGGCCTCGCATTAAAGAGACGGCCGGAGGCACCGCGCAGCGGGGGTCTGTGGCCTCCGAGTGCTCTGTGCACGGCCCCTCGGGGCTCAGCCCACCTCCCACGGCCCGCCCCAGGCGGCGCCCAGTGAGACGCCCAGGAGGGTGCGGAGGGTAACCGTTCAGGGAGGGCATGGGGGGGAGGGGGCCAGGGGGCCTGGAGCTGAGAGCAGGAGCGCAGGGCAGCCTGGCTAACAGCCGCCGGGAAAGGGGATCCGTGCCCCGTCCTCCGCTGACAGAGCCAGCAGCCCCGCTGCCCTGGAGGGAGCTCGAAGCGGATCTCCCCTGTGGAGCCCTCCGGTGAGAACACGCCCCCCCCCTGCCCCCACCACCACCCGGGGGCCCCAAGAGGGGACCCGGCGGGTCCTGTGCAGCTCCTGAACTGCGGGTGCTAAGGGGCCTGTAAGCCGCGCAGGTCACCGCGTGGGCAGCACGTGCGGGCGTGGAGAGAGCCACGGCCTCAGAGTGTGCCGAGAAGCCGTCAGCTCACAGTGTGGGGCGAGAAGTCCAGGAACACAGGGCTGCGGCCCATGTCTGCGGGCTCAGAGGGGGGAGGGAGGCCTGACCCGCTCCACCTGTGCAGCGTGGCTGCATGGGGAGGGAGGAGCGCTGGCAGCGGCAGGAAGCAGACTCTCCAAGCCCGGCCGCTGGCTCTCCTTCATGAGTCAAAAGGGACGGAGAGCGGCCACGCCAGCAGGCAGGGCCCCAGGCAGGGCACAGACGGGACGGGCGCACCTGTCCCTGGTCTGAGCCTCTCCCAGCGGAAGGACACGGACGGCACCAGACAGACCCTGCCCAGACCCGTGCGGCCCCGTGAGCCTCACCTCCTCTCCGGGGGCGAAGTTCTCGTGGCACAGAGGGCACCGGTTGGCCAGCTTCTCTGGTTTGGCAGCTGGAATGGTGTCAGCGAGACAAGACTCAGTTGCCCTGTGGGTCGTGGGTGAGGCAGGGAGCCAGGGTGCCAGTGGCGCCCGGGGAACCTGTTGCCGGCCTCCCTGCAGCCCGGGGCCCGGCCCGAGGGGCACTCACGGTGGCAGTCCTTGGACTTGACGTGCTTGGGCAGCTCCTCTTTGGGGACAGCCTCGCTGCAGCGGTAGCACCTCCCGAACCCGTCCCTCTTGTCGCACTCCGTCAGCAGGTGCTCCGTCAGGCTGGCGATCTCCACCACCTGCAGCCGAAGCGCAGGACAAAGCTGGCACCACCCACGGCCCGGCCGCCGGCACCACCCACGCTCAGGCCCGTGCCCAGGGTCGTCTGAGTTCCCAGCCCGAGGGGAAGGACCCGCTGAGCTTGTCCTTTAGCTCCTCGGCCAAAGGCCTTCTCAGTCCTGGCCAGCAGGGCACTGCCGTGCCGCCTTAGCACCCAGGAGCCCGCTCAGGACGGAGGGAGACGCGGCTGTCGAGCTGGTCTGGCCTGACCTGTTGCCGTGGCCACCCTGCCCCGCCTGGCCGGACCTGACCTGTTGCAGTGGCCGCCCCGCCCCGCCTGGCCGGACCTGACCTGTTGCCGTGGCCGCCCCACCCGGCCTGGCCTGGCAGACCTGACCTGTCCCAGTGGCTGCCCCGCCCCGCCCTGCCTGGCCGGGTCTGACCTGTCTGCAGTGGCCGCAGCGGGTCAGCATGAGGCAGTGCTTCCAGTAGTGCAGGTCCAGGCCCTCCTCCGTGAAGGAAGAGCTCCGCTCCCCGCAGAAGATGCACAGGCTGCAACGGGAGGGGCGTGAGGCTGGGGGCCTCGGTGGCTGTCGGCCTCGGTGGCTGGCTGTGCCGCCCTCAGGCAGCCGGAGGCGGCGGCAGGCCTCCGGCGAGGGGTGGGGCGCTGGGGGTTCCTGTTACACTGCCCTGAAGGGGCTCCACGGAGGGAGTCAGGGTGTCAGCTTCCCCGGGTCCCCTTCCAGCAGAAAGGACCCCGAGTCAGCAGAGGAAGAGACGTGCCTGGCTCGGTGCAGACCGTCCGCACCGCCGGGGAGCCCTGCGGGGCCCTGGGAGCCGGGACCAGCACTTGGGACGCACGGGCCGCCCCTGCCTGGCAGGGCCGAGGCTGACTGTGGGGCAGTGCCAGCCTGAAGGTACTGGAAGGAGTGGCCGGTCTACCGGACCCAGCGAACGGGGGAAAGCAGCTCCAGGGGCGAGGGCAGCCAACGCACTTGTCCAGGCCGGGGCTCTCGGAACTCTCGGGGGCGCTGCTGGGGGCCGAGCACCTTCGGTCAGGGTCTGGGGATGACAGAGAAAGCAACTTCACTCGCTTCCTGTGGGAACTACTGTCAGAGTTCAGCAGCCGCTTTTAAAGTCGGTGACGTGTGGTGTGGAATGTGTTTGAACAGTCACTGAGGGGACCTGCTGGCAGAGGCTCCCGCGGCCGCAGGCGCCGCGCACGTACCTGGACTCCTCGCCTTGGCAGCCTCCCTTCCTCTTTCCTAAAACAGAAGCAGAGCGTCAGGCCAGCGCTCAGGGCCAGGCTGTGCAGATGTGTCTCGGTCCTGAAAGTGCGCGTAATTTTGCTCTAAGTTCCTGCCGACACGGCGCTGCCCGCCTGCAACCCACGGCAGCCTCGTCCCGCACAGGGCACCGCTCTGGAAAGAGGCTCCCCTACTCAAGCCCTGCAGCCCCCTCCCCCCGCCTCCCTCCAGGGCCTGCAGCCCCCTCCCCCCGCCTCCCTCCAGGGCCTGCAGCCCCCTCCCCCCGCCTCCCTCCAGGGCCTGCAGCCCCCTCCCGCCTCCCTCCAGGGCCTGCCCAGGACTCCAGGGAAGCCCCTTTGTCAAGGCCCCCGCCCCCCCAATCACTCACCGGGGCTCTCACAGCACAGGCTCCCGGCCTTCCCGGGCCCTGCTCCGCAGCCCTTCAGTCGGCTCCCAGGGCACCCGTGCACCTGCCCGCCTGGCCTGCCCCGCTGTCTGCCTCCAACATGCTCCCTCCGGGCCCAGGCCTGGGCGGTCTCTGTGCCAGGAGCCCCGGCGAGCCTTCCGCCTGGCCCTGCTGCTCACTCGGCGCCTCTGCCCAGGCCTCTAAGCCCTCCCCTCCTCTCAGCAGCGGCCCTCCCGCTCCCCCCACTCCTGCCCTGCACGGCTCTGCCTTGGGCCTCGGTCAGAGTCCTCAGCCGTCCAGTCCCTCAGGCCTCAAAACCTGGGCAGGCAGGTGCTTCTCTCCCCACCCCTCCCTGCAGAGCCTCCAGCAGACACACCAGCACCCCGGGGGCTCGCTCACCCTCACCCTCCCCTCCTCTTTGAAGGGGCTCTGGGCCCTCCTGACCGAGGCCCAGCCTCTGCAGCACCCCGCCCGGCTCACAAGAGCATGCTGACGAGCTGAGGAGGGTTCCTTCCGTTCATCCCGGTAAAGCAGAGGAGCGTGTGCAGAAGCCGAGAAACTCAACATGTGCCACGCGTCTGCGTCTGAATCCACGGTCACAGGGCTCCAACCCAGAGCCCAGGGTGAGACCCTGTGAGCCCGGCCCACCTGGCCCCCAGCAACTCATGAACTCACCTCACACGAACCTCAGGCCTATGTGGACCTGGGCCCACCTGGCCCCCGGCCGCACTGACCCCGCTCACCTTACCCCCGGCCTCACCGACCCCCGCTCGCCTGGGCCCCGGGCCACACTGACCCCGCTCACCTGGGCCCCGGCCGCACTGACCCCGCTCACCTGGGCCCCGGCCGCACTGACCCCGCTCACCTGGGCCCCGGGCCGCACTGACCCCGCTCACCTGGCCCTGGGCCGCACCGGACCCCGCTCACCTGGGCCCCCGCTCACCTGGCCCCGGGCCGCACTGACCCCGCTCACCTGGGCCCCGGCCGCACTGACCCCGCTCACCTGGGCCCCCGCTCGCCTGGCCCCGGCCGCACCGGACCCCGCTCACCTGGGCCCCGGCCTGCATGTCCTTCAGGGCGGCCAGCTGCCCCTGCAGAGCTTTGATTTCCTCCTCCTTCTGTCTCTCTGCCTCCTCCGTGGCTGCTCTCCCCTGTGCCTGTGTGAACACGGCGTCCGTCAGAAGGGCTCGTGGAATCGCCATTGACTTGGGAGACGAGTGACACGCTGAGTCATCGCTAAGACCAGCCGGGGGAGGGAGAAAGGCCAGCTCCGGCCGATGTCAGGGCTGCTTCCCTGCGGCCCAGACGCACTGTCTCATGCCGCTCTCTCCAGGTGGGGGGCGGCCTGGCAGGCACGAGGGAGGGCGGGGCTCGGCGGGCACCTGCAGTCCCACCAGCTTAGTGCCTGTCTGACCTCCTCCTCAGCAGGACCAGACCGGACCCCCACTTCCACGCACCTTGACCTCAGAGTCTGTGGGTCTGCCGTCGATTTTCGCAAAGCCCTCGAAGATGGTTTTGAGGAGGATGTTCTTGCGCGAGGTGCTGTCGTCGGGGGGCAGGTACCCGAGCACGTCGGCGCGGTGCTGATGGTACAGGTCCAGGATCACGCAGACCGCCATCTCCCGCACCTGGTACACCCGGTGCTCCAGGGCCCGCACTGCAAACTGACGGAGAGGCCGTCCGCGTCACCCCGAGAGCAGGGCAGGGGCGGCTCCGGGCCCTGGGCTCCGGGGTGAGGCGGCGCCCTCTCATTGCGGCGCCCTCACACAGGCACGCGGCCTCGGACGGATGCAGAGCTGGTTCTGCTCTTGTCCACTCGCGGTGTCCATCTTTGCTTTCGGTGCACCTTTCCCTACACCCGACATGCGCATCACAAACTGCTTACGCAGGCGAGGAGGGCCGGCTCCAGGCTCCCATCTGGGTCACCAGGGTCACAGGTCCTGCTTCCGGCAATAAAGCGCTGGCCTCCCGGCGACAGGCTCCGCGCCTCCTGAGGCGGCGCCGGGAGGGCCTGCCTGCGCTCTCCCCTCGCAGTGCACACCTGAGTCTGTCCCACTCGTGTCAGAAGGCATCGGTCCCACTCAGACGGACTCTCCCGCTCACCTTCATCACGTTGTCCACGGTGAAGCCCGTGCCGTCGGTGCCCAGGTCTCGCAGCAGCCGGGCCAGCAGCGCCACCTGGCTGAGGGCCAGGTGCGCCGACGCGTTGGCCTTCAGGGGCTGCACCAGGTAGGATGGCACCATCTGCAGGGACCGCACTTCCTTGCACAGCGCCATCTCCTGGAAGAGCCACATGGTTAGCCATCGCTCTGAACATGCTCCCTCTGACAGGACCCTCAGTCACCAGGAAGGAAGAGTCATCAAACATGGCAGTGAGCCGAAACCGGTTTGGCTCAATGGATAGAGCGTCGGCCTGGGGACTGAAGGGTCCGGGTTCGATTCCAGTCAAGGACATGTACCTTGGTTGTGGGCATATACCCAGTAGGGGGTGTGCAAGAGGCAGCTGATCGATGACTCTCTCTCATCAATGTTTCTAACTCTTTATTTCTCTCCCTTCCTCTCTGTACAAAATCAATAAAATATATACATATAAAAAACACGGCAGTGACACGGGTGGGAGATCACTGTCCCTAAGCTCACACGTGTGTAAGACACGGGAACGAGCAGAGCAAACCCAAAGGGGAGGAATGAGGCCTGGAGTTTAGTGGGAGCCTCAGAGAATGCTGACCGAGACCAGGCTTCTCCCCTCGGAATTCCCCAGGCACCGCCATATTTACACCTTCGCAGGTAAGCGCTTCCGAAGTCAAGGTTACAGAGAGACATGGCCATCACAGTGTTACCCGGAGCAGAGAAGACGAGGAAAACACTGAGCGAGAGGCCAGCGGAAGGCAGTTGGCGCTCAGAAGCTGCAGGGCCCAGCGCCAACACCCTCTGCCTCCCACAGCTCCCTGTGCCCGGCCTGCACAGCTCAGCCGCCAGGCGCTCCTCAGCGACAGGCAGCCGCCCCGGCTGGGAGCTCAGGGCCGCCCTGGCCGCGTGCAGAGCGAAGCCAGCCGTGCCTGGGCCCAGCAGAGGTGTCAGCGCCCCGACACTCAGAGCCAACGGGCTCAACCCTCCGAAGGGGACGTGTCCACCCTCAGCCCCCTCCCCCGGCGCCGCAGTAGGCACCGCAGCCGGGGGATCCTGTTCGCCCCTGCGCTCAGTACCGCCCCGTTTACAGACAGAAAGCTCACCGAGCCACAGGAAGCGGACTCCTCACAGGGGAGAGTGTCCGTGAGAAATATAGAGGCTCTGGGCCCCCTTCCGAGAAGCTCTGGGGCCACACATTGGGGACGGACGTTTAGGAGATGCCCAGGTGTTCTGAGGCCACACACAGGGCGGCGCGGCCAGCTCAGCTCCCTCCCCCGGCCCGAGGCCGCACGCTCGCTCGTCCAGAGGGAGATGTTTCCATCAGGACGGGGACACATTTGCTATAGTTTTCTCTCCCGATTCAGTTGGTCACACGTTTTTATTTTAACGGTGAACAGCGTGTGTTGGATTAGAGAAACACTAGGAAAGCAGTGGCCTTTCCGTCAACAAAGGGGTGTTCATGTCCGAGACAACACAGACCTTCGGAGCCGGGAAGCCAGGAGGGCCCTCAGGGGGAGGCAGCGCCGGAGCAGAGGGCCGCCCTGCGCACGGCCGGCGTACCTGGATGAAGTTGGACGCCGCGGCCCGCAGGCGCGCGGAAGAGTCCCCGGTGCGGGCCAGCAGCACGGGCACGGTCCTCTCCACGCAGTGCGTCGTCTCCAGCTTGCTCAGCTTGTGCTTGGGGATGAACTGCGTGAGGAGCATCTTCAGCACCTTCAGCGACGCCTGGAAGACCTGGGGCGGGAGACGGCCTGTTCCGCCCGAGTCCCGCTAGGAGGGACGTGGACTTCCTGTCCGGGATAAGCAGGAGCCCCATGCCGTGCCTTCTGAACGCGACTTGTCTCATCGGGTCCTCGTGTGTGGAGACCCTTGCTCTCACTTCCTAGTGCCAAGCACTCGATACCCCGTGCCCCGGCACAGAGCCCCCCAAGCTGAGGAAGCTCCCGCGCAGACGGCGGTGCACCCCGGGGCACTCACCTGGAGGCCTCTCGGAGTCACTCCCCGCCCCTGGCCCGGATGCCCGGGAGCCCTGGAGCCCAGGCCCCTGCCCGGCTCTGAAGAGCGCAGGGGGGTGTTCAGACCAGTGCGAGTGTCAGAGGGACAGGTGCCCGGCGTGCGGGCATTCCTGAGCCCAGGGACTCACCGGGGTCACGATGTCCCGGATGGACCTCCGGGTGAGGAAGACGGCCGCGCGCAGCAGGCCCTTCAGGTCCTCCTTCGGGGTCCCAGCGGGCGTGGCCACCAGCCGCTGGTGCAGGCTGAGCAGGGCTTCCTCCCGGAGGGACCACACCTTGGAATAGGCCTTCGCCACCTGCGGGCGGAGCCTGCTTACTCCCTGGTGTCGGCGACCTCGCCGCCCAGCACTGTCCACCCGAGCCTTTGTTTCAAGTGGAAAAAACACCTTGTCCACAGCCAGGCCCTGCAGAGTGCGCCCTGGGCATCAGAGAACCGCTTTCTGTGCGAAACCTAAGGCTGCTGAGCGCGGCGCGTGCTCTGGCGGGGGGCAGGGACACGGCTGGGCTCCCTGTGCAGGCACGTGCTGCCTGCCCCGCTCTGTCCTCCCGGGACGGCTGGGGGCACAGGGAGCTGGTTCACAGCCAGCTCCGAGCTCCGGGACACTTCCCTGGTTTTACTCGCTGAGTAATCAGCACAAGACTCCCCCCGCCCCTCTTCTCCCTCCCTCCCACAGGGAAGAATTCGGGCAGGTCCCGAGGGCGCAGACGTGCCATCAGAGACGAGGCTGAGCCCGTCCACAGCCTCGGACCCCCGGTACTGGGCGCGGGTACGTAAGCTGGACGGCGAGGGGGCTGCTGGGAAAGCCATGGTGGGTCTGGAGCCTGGGGTGGGAGGAGGCTCAACGGAGCCCGGACCAATGGCCACGGAGGGTCCCCGCAAACGAGCCCAGAACACGCTGCAGGCGAATGACCAAGGGAAGTGGCCTCCACGGATGCGGCAGGTGGTCAGGCTCTGGGAGAAAGAGGGTCATGCTGGGAAAAGGGGCGGCAGCAGGGAAGGAGGGAGACCAGCCCTGCCCGGTTTGGCTCAGTGGATAGAGCGTCGGCCTGCGGACTGAAAGGTCCCAGGTTCGATTCTGGTCAAGGGCATGTACCTTGGTTGGGGGCACATCCCCAGTGGGGGGTGTGCAGGAGGCAGCTGATCGATGTTTCTCTCTCATTGATGCTTCTGACTCTCTACCCCTCTTCCTTCCTCTCCGTAAAAAAATCAATAAAACATATTAAAAAAAAAAAAAAAGAAAAGAAAAAGAAAAAAACAAAGGAGGGAGACCGAATACCTGATGGGCTGAGACCATAAAAAACCGCAGGCAGGAGTCTGCGGGCATGAGCGGGGCCGAGAGGACAGGACACTGTGGCTGTCACTCATTCACTCATGAGGTTACTGTGCACTTGCGCGCACGCTCACACACACTCCCACATGCACACCCCCCCCCCCACCCCGGGTTCCTCTTACCAGGCCTTCCCCCAGCACCTCAATGGCAGGGCTGGCTTCCCGCAGGGCCTTCTCCGAGAGGGGCTCGGGCTCGCCGGCGGCAGCCGCTCGGGGGGCCTCGCTGGCGTCCAAGTCCCGCTTCTCCGGCTCCTCGGCCGCCCCGGGCTGCTTGTGGACAGCGGGCAGGGGGCGCTCGTCATAGGGCACGGCCTCGGGCTGCAGGGGAGGAAGGGGCTGCAGAGCTCCCGCGTGGACCCTGACCGCCACCCGTCTACGCGGCCGGCTCAGCGCCGTGGCCTTCCCAGGCTGAGCGAGGGCACGTGCTGAATCCCAGTGTCGTCAGAACACTGTACGACAGCAGGCGCAGCTGACAAAACGCAATGAGGGTTCTTCCCCCCCCCCCATCGCAGCCTAACGAAAAGCGATGCCAGTGCTGCCTCCTACCCTTTGCCTCCAGCGGGTCAGCTCAACGGGCAAGCAGGCCGTTTCCCTAGTCACAGCTGGGATGTGTCCCCCCGAGCTCCCGGGCCCACTGTCCAGCGGCCCCCACGTTTCCCCCCAGGCGTGGGCTCTCCTGAGCCGGCCGGGAGACGGACATGCAGACAAGTCCACGTGACGCGGACTTTAGGTGAGTGAGGCCCTGCCTGGGACAGCACCCCTGCAGGCTCCTGGCCCGCTGCGGAGTGACCTCCCGCCAGGGGACCGGGTACGTACGTGGGCCTTGACGGCAGAGTGAGGGGAGGACAGCTGCTGGTCCGAGGAGCAGGGCAGGGAAGACACGTCCAGGGAGATGGACGAGGGCTGCTCCAGCAGGTTGTCGGTCGCTCTGTCTTCCTGAGGGGGCAGCAGCTGGTAGGAACTGCTGGACTGGGCGAGGGGCTGCGGCGGCAGATCCAACGGCCGTGGCACCAGCTCCGTGTCCATGAGGCTGTGCAGCTCCAGCTGCGAGTACACGCGGGCGCGGTACTCCTCCATCTGCCGCTTCTTGTGCTTGGCCAGGTCGTAGTCCTCCTTCTCCACCGCACAGCGCTTCTCCACCTCATAGCGCCCCAGCCGCTCCCCGACCTGCGTGTGCACAACACCATCTCCGCGCTCCGCCGCCCACACAGACAGCGGTCAGCAAGCCCACTGGACGGAGCGCTGGCCACCCCCGGGTCCTGTGGGGACCGGGACCTGGGAGCCACGGGAGGCACAGCCACGCCCTGCAGAGCGAGTGCTGCCTGTGGCCGCGGTGGCGCCTGAGAAATGGGACGTCCAACATGTCTGTGGCGTGTCCCTCCGGCGTCGGGGGGACTCGGGAGGGGCGCCCAGGCGCACGGGGCGCCCGCGGAGCGGTACCTTCTGCAGGTCGGCGATGGCCTGCTTCAGCTTCTTGGCGTAGTCGTAGCGCTCCTGCTGCACCGCGTCGCGCTTCCTCTCGTCTAACTTGCGTATGATCTGCGCGACTTCCGGGTCTTGGTACATATCAAAAGCTAAGTCGTCTAGTGGGGAGATGTAGTCAGACTTCCTGCGGGAAGAGGGGGGCACTTCAGAGCCAGGTCCCCGGGGGAGGCGGGGAGTGCCCGGTGCAGCGCCGAGAAAGAGGGCGGGGAGAATGGCCAGCCCGGCTCCTGGAGGTGCTGCCCGAGGGGTCAGTGCGGCCGCGCAGCTCACACCGGGTCCGTATCCAAGGTCACGCACTGGGCATCCTCGGCCCTCCCAACTCCCCCACAGCCCGTGCTGGCCATGCCAGGCTCTCTCTAGGCTCGCGGACATGACAGCGATGTGGGGCAGAACCCAACCCAGACCAATGCTGACCAGGCCTTCGCTGAGCCGGAGCCTGAGGGCCGGGCAGCCAGGCGTCCGCTCACACCAGCACCAGTGACCCGTGGGCGTGACGGCGGCAGCTGCTTCTCCTGCGCTTTTACCTCAGAGGGCCCAATGCTGCCTCAGCCTCCCGCCCGCAGATGAGAAACCCTTTGGGGGGCATGCGTCTCAGCCGCACCGCCGCTCTGACCAGGCATCCTTCTACTCTTTCTCCATTTCCCTGCAGGCGGGTCTAATGCTAACACTGATATTGACACTGACACTGACATTGACAGTCTAAGGTCGCAGCGGAACAGTAACAGAGGACACCAGCGACAGGAAACGGCACTATCAGCTTTGACTTCACATGTAGGCACTTTGTATGGTCACGGGTTCAGAGAGGACACGGGAGACGGCACCTCCTGAAGGACCAAGCCCCCCATCCTGGGCCCTGCCGCCCTGAGCACGGCCAGTGGGCCCAGTAGTGGCTCTGGAGGGCCACCTTCTGCTGTGCCCACAGGCCATCTATCGACTGCCACCAAGAGGCAGGTCCACGCCAGGTCTAAGTCCTCCACCTCTAAGTCCCAGCGATGGAGACAGAGGCCTCATTTCATGATAAAAATCTTACAAAGACAGTGAGGTCACATGACATCTGCCCAGGGCTCCAGGCCATCCTGTCCTGGGGCGCCCGCCCCTTTCCCAGAACCCCGGAGGTCAGCCAGGACCGCAGCCAGTGATCAGTGACATTCGCCCTCAGCACCCACACGGCCCGGCCGCCTCAGGGTGAGGGCATCAGGAAGGCCGCTGTGGGGCAGGGTGGCAGCCATGGGGCAGGGCGGCCTCTGCGGACAGCCAGGCTCATGGCCACACCGGGCGAGGCCCAGCTCCTGAGCGCCGCGGCCTCTGCATCTGTGCAAACGGCAGGTCCTGCTTCCGTGCGGCCCTGGCCCTGCCTCCTGCCTCTGTGTGGCCCTGCCTCCGTGCGGCCCTGCCCCTGCCTCAGTGCGGCCCTGGCCCTGCCTTAGTGCAGCCCTGATCCTGCCTCCGTGCGGCCCTGACCCTGCCTCCGTGCGGCCCTGACCTTGCCTCCGTGCGGCCCTGACCTTGCCTCCGTGCGGCCCTGACCCTGCTTCCGTGCGGCCCTGACCCTGCTTCCGTGCGGCCCTGACCCTGCCTCTGTGCGGCCCTGCCTCCGTGCAGCCCTGACCCTGCCTCCGTGCGGCCCTGCCTCCGTGCAGCCCTGACCCTGCCTCCGTGCGGCCCTGACCCTGCCTCCGTGCGGCCCTGACCCTGCCTCCGTGCGGCCCTGCCCCTGCCTCCGTGCGGCCCTGCCTCCGTGCGGCCCTGACCCTGCCTCCGTGCGGCCCTGACCCTGCCTCCGTGCGGCCCTGACCCTGCCTCCGTGCGGCCCTGACCCTGCCTCCTGCCTCCGTGCAGCCCTGACCCTGCCTCCTGCCTCCGTGTGGCCCTGCCTCTGGAGGAGGAGTTTCGCCTGCAGCTGTGGGCGGCCTGCCTCCGGCCTCACCGGCGTGCCCGCCTGCTCCTGCGGGTGCGGTCGGAGGAGCCCCTCCTGGGCTGTGTAACTCACAGGCAGGCCGGCGGGCACTGAGGCCCCAGCAGAGGGAGAGCCACGTGCACAGCGGCTCTGCAGCTCCCTCCTCTGACCCCCCCAGACCTCCTTCCAGAGCAAGAGGCAGTGCAGCCAACACGCCCTGGCTGGCAGCGCGGAGCAACGGGCTGTAGAACCGGACCTGAACAGCAGACGCGGCACGTTTCTCACTTCCTTAGTCTCACGGCGGACGGACAGACAGATGGGAAGTCCCGGCAACGGACCGCACCTTTGGTCTCACTTGCACTTTGGCCTGCGCCACTGAAACACCCGGTGGCGGCCGGCCTTTCCCGAAGGCGCAGGAAACCTCCATGAGAAACCCGAGCCCACGAGAAAGGTCGCCTCGGAAGGGCAGCGCCTGGAGGCGCCTGAACCGCGGCTTCACAGGGGAGTGACTTTCCCGTTGGCGGGTGGGTGGCCCCGGAGGCCTGGGGAGAGCTCTTACCCGGAGGAGCTTCCTTCCAGCGCTGGGTCCTCCGTGCGCTGCCCCTGGGACTGCTCAGCCATCCTCTCCCTGGAGGCCTGTGGGCGGAGAAAGGACCGCACAGAACGTGACTGCGGGCGCCCCGAGGCCAGCGCACACTGCGGCCCCGGCTCCCGGAGGGCGGGCCCGGCTTCCGGAGGGTGGCCCCGTTCTCGCGATGAGGACAGTTTACGTCACCCCTCGTCACTTCTGCGGATTTTACCACGACACCCTTTGTGACAATAAACCCCGCCCTCCTTTTGGAAATAAAGTCGCTTCTTTAGAAATGAAGCTTCCAAACTCACGATGCTGCTCTCGTCGGTGCAGCCCACGGGGTCCCCGATGATGTTCATGGCGACCAGGGCGACCTGCGGGAGCAGAGACCGCGCGTCACACGCGGGCACCGTGGTCTTGTCACAGCCACCCATGGAGGCCGCACCGGAGCGCCTGGGGAAAGCTGGCCCACGTGCAGGCTGTCAGTGACCATGCTGCCAGTCACACAAGCTGCACTCAGTGCTGAACCGAGCGGCGGCTTAACGTTTAGAGGCTATGGAAACAACAACAGCTAAAAGCCTCCCAGGTTTAAAAAAAATAAATATTATCTTTATTGATTTCAGAGAGAAGGGAGAGGGAGAAATAGGAACATGCATGATGAGAGAGAATCATGGATCGGCTGCCTCCTGCATGCCCCCTACTGGGGATGGAGCCCACAACCAGGGTATATAACCTGGCCGGAATTGAACCCAGGACCCTTCAGTCCACAGGCAGGTGCTCTATCCACTGAGCAACACCGGCCAGGGCAAGCCTCCCAGTTTTAACCCAGCCTCCCAGGAACCTGCTTGAGGCTCATGTGGGTCACACCAACACGCTTGGTGAATTAGACAAAGAATGAACCCCAAGGTTCCCTCGGCTCGTAGGCCTGATTTCATCGGAGGGGAGGAGCCCCCTCCCCTCCCGCTTCTTGAGAATCACTGGCTGAAGGAGCCCACCTGTCCCTGTGAAGACACGGAGGAGGCGTGTGGAGGAAGGACGAGGCAAGGAGCCCTCCAGCTAGCTCCCCGCCAGCTGCCCCTCAGCTCCCCGCTCCAGCTCCCCTCAGCTCCCCGCTCCAGCTCCCCTCAGCTCCCCGCTCCAGCTCCCCTCAGCTCCCCGCTCCAGCTCCCCCCAGCTCCCCGCCTGCATGGGCCCAGCAGGGCTCCCTCCAGGGGAGCTTAGCCTTCTCGGGAGACGCCACCCCACGGAAGATTGAAAGTGCCTCTCTGCAAAGACAGGGGACACGGGACCCAACCAGAGCTGCGTCGGCACGGGGAGGCGTGTCACCTGGTTGTAGATGTTGTACTTGTTGGCGTGATTTTGGTGAAGAACCAGTTTCAGAAACTGCCCCTCTGTGTCCACATAGACCGACTTCAGCTCCCGGGCTCTGCAGCCCGTCTTCTCGTTGTCGCAGAGGGAGACGTAGCTGGAGGGCACAGAGCAGGCCGGCTGGGGAGCGCGGCCAGGGCGGCCCCCCACCTACGTGGGGCTGGAGGGGAGCTCGGCCTCACAGGAAACCCCGGGGAGAGCGCGGGGGTGGGAGTGGGGGGCGTGGGGGCGTGTGGGGGATGGGCCACAGGACCCGGGACCCAGACCCGAGACCCGAGTGTGGGGCCGGGACTCAGAGGAGGGGCGCTCAGGAGTCTGGGGCTTCCAGGGAGGGGCCCCCTCCGCTCACCCCAGCCTGCGGAAGCGCTCGGCCTGGAAGGGGCCCAGGCACTTGGGCAGGCAGTGGCTGATGTAGAACTCCACCTTGCTGGGGATCATGTACTGGTGCGCCAGCAGCTGCAGCTTCCGCACGCGGCATCGCTCCACCATCTGCACCACGATCTCCTGCGGGAACTGGCAGAACCTGGGGGCAGAGCGCTGTGCTGCCGAGGGCGCCGGGCACCGCTCTTCCCCGAAGCCGGGGCCACGGCCACACGCCTCGGGGTGGGGGGGGGGCACGACACACACACCGCTCCTGCCCTCACGGCCTCGCTGTGGGACACGCTGGGAGCCAGGGCTGGGTCGGACTGCCTGCCCCGGGAACAGCAGCGGGAACAGGGTCCGAGGGAAACTGAAGTTTATCACGAGGTTGACACGGCCTCTGGGGCTGTGCGGGCAGGCGAGACGGAGCCTCGGACTTCCGCCGGAGCAGACAGCCAAAGCCCTGGCTTAGAGGGAGGGCCTGCCGGCTGGCAGCAGCCTCCGAGGTCAATGTGTGCGGCCCCCCCCCCCCCCCCCCCCCCCCCCCCCCCGCACAGGCGCAGCGGCCTGGAGGCGGCACCTGCACCGCCCACGCTGCAGCCCGTCTCTCTGGGAGTGAACGGCACACGCAGCCCTGAACGGAGGCGGCAGAGCCACAGGCCAGCCCCGCCTCATGGGATGTGACCGTGACCATGACAGGGCCTCGCAGCACCGAGCCAAGGATGGAGGAACCACGTGTGCTGAGCTGGCCACCAGGGTTCACAGCCAGCACAGGCGTCTGAGCAGAGGACACACCGCTAGCCACTGCCTTCGGCGTTCCTGCCCACTGGCCACTCCGCCGGTCCCTCCCACCTCTCCTCCCAGCAGCCGCTCTCCACAACCCCAGCGTCCAGCCGCACCCCCCAGAGCCGGCAGGTCAGACCCGCCGCTCCGCCATCATTCCCGCCAGGACACCAGGACTCTAGGAACCCCGGGTAAGAGGAGCCTCCGTGACCCCTGCCCCTCCCGTTCCCACCATCGCTGAGCCGCCCCCGCCAGCCTGGCGAGCAGGAGCCCTCCCCGTGCCCCGCACTCAGGGCTCAGCCACTGGCCTCCCCTCCCGGCCCCTCCTACCACAGGGCCCCTTCCTGTGACCTTGACCTTGCCCTGGGCTGGGTCCCAGCCTCCTCCCCTCAGCGATCAACAAGGGGTGTCCTGTCAGTCATGGCCTTAAAAACCTCCTCTGATCAAGGACCCCCCACTGAGCCTCGCCCTGAGCCCCACCCCATAATCCAGCTGGTGACTGCCATTCCCACACAGACATCTGAGCGGCATCATGGGACCAGGCAGCCTATCCTAAGCTTCTGACATTTCTGACATGGGGAGCAGGCCTCCCCCTGCAGGCCCTGCTTGGCTCCCTGCTGGGCAGGCCGTGGAGGGGGGCAGCGGGGGGCCCACACCAGGCTGATGCCAGCGGGAGGTGGGCTCCCTGGGGACAGAGGAGGACAGTGAAGGGTGTGGATCTGGGAAACCCTTGTGGCTGCGGCAGTGCTGAGCCTGCGGGTGCCGGTCCTCCCGCCCCTGCCCCTGCCCCGTGAGGGGCAGCCGCTCGGTCAGTGGGCCAGGCCCGGGGAAGGGTCGCCACGAGCTGAATGGCTCTGACGATCCTTCGCTGCGGTCCTGTCTTGGGCTCCTGCCGGGGCCCCGCAGAGGCTCTGCTTTCCAACCCCTCACTGTCGTCGGAACACATTTCCCGCTCGGTCTCCCACCCACAAATCCCACGCTGTTTCCCTCCCAACAGCTGCCCGTCATGCTCCGTGGCCGGAACCCTCACAGGCCGAGGTGAGAAGGCAAAGGAAGGAATAGGAAGCCCTGACTGGTGTGGCTCAGTGGAGAGCGCGTCGGCCTGCGGACTCAAGGGTCCCAGGTTTGATTCCGGTCAAGGGCATGGAGCTCAGCTGCAGGCACATCCCCAGTGGGGCGTGTGCAGGAGGCAGCTGATGGATGATGCTTCTAACTCTCTATCCCTCTCCCTGCCTCTCTGTAAAAAACTAATAAAATATTAAAAGAAAAAGGAATAGGAAGGAATCCCTTCTCCCTCCTCAGGTCCAGGCGGGCGGACGGGAGTCCTCTCACCACGATCTCCGCAGCCTCAGCACAGGGTTTCTTACTCACGAAGGAGAGGCCTCCCTGCTCACCCGGGGCACCTCTGGCTTCCCTCAGGCACCTCTGAGCCACCAGCGGCCCCCCCCCCCCCGCCCCCCCCGTGCGTTGGGCCCGTTGCCAGGGAAACCAGGGCGGCTGGGACACAGCGCTGAGATCCGTGACGGGCGGGCGGGGAGGTCCATGGTGCGGGGCGCTGGACAAAGGGTGATTCACATCCCGGGGACAGCTCCGGGTTTCATCACGCGCCTCAGAGCAGCAGGCGCTTTTAAACGTGTGCCTGTTTACTTCTGGAATTTTCCATGAGATATTTTCACTCTGTGGTTGAACCACGGGTAACTGAGACCCTGGACGGGGGAGACGGCTGCATGTTGAACTCTGAGGGATGAGCGGGGAGTGAGATGAGGAAGGGGGTGGCTGGCAACCAGGGGGCGCTCAGACGGGCTCTGGTTCGGGGCACCTCCCCTGGCATTTCCTGACACTGAGTTTTTGCAAAGCCAAGGTTGGGAGCGGTGCCCGAGGGAAGGAGGGCGACAGGAACACGGGAACCAGCCGCTGTGACACAGACACTCCCGCAGAACACACACACGTAAAGCACAGACGTCGGGACAAAGCTCGGTGTGACCTCCCCGCGGTCAGAGGCGGAACCAGGAAACCTGCAAACCGCACCGCAGCTCGGCACAGAGACGGCGTGAGCGGGTGGCCGGCTGGCCGCTGTCTTCCGTCTCCCCTCTTGTGTTCGCACATTTCTTAAGTGAACGTAGGTAACGTGACGAGGGAAGAGGTCCAGAAAGTTCTCTTTAAAACCCTGAGCAGCCGGGACCGGTTTAGCTCAGTGGATAGAGCGTCTGCCTGTGGACTGAAAGGTCCCGGGTTCGATTCCGGTCAAGGGCATGTGCCTTGGTTGCGGGCACATCCTCAGTAGGGGGTGTGCAGGAGACAGCTAATCGATGACTCTCTCTCATCGATGTTTCTAACTTTCTATCCCTCTCCCTTCCTCTCTGAAAAATCAATACGATATATTAAAAAAAAAAAAAAAGCATCCTGGAGATGTTTAAAAAAACAACAACAAAAAAACCCTGAGCAGCAGGAAGAGAACGCATGACACCACACAGGGGGCACAGCAGCAGCAGCAGCAGCAGTAGCGGACAACCTGCGGCCAGGACGTCTGAGTTCTGACCAGTGACAGGGAAAGGAGCCGCCTGCTCTCGAGGCCCTCGCCCACCCACCTTGGCGACCTCCACCCGCTGACGGTGGGAGCGTGGATCATGAGTTCCCGGGCGCTATAGCCGTTCTCGTGCCCAGATGAGCTGACAACGACGAATCCGATCTTGTGGGGCATTCTGTGCGCTGGGGCTGCTGGAGAGAGCAGGAAACGCTTGTTTGTTTATTTATTTATTTTTAAATAAATCTTTATTGTTCAGATTATTACAATTGTTTCTCCCACCCCTACTCCCCCCCGTAGCTCCCCTCAACCCGGTTCCCACCCCACCCTCTACCCTTACTCCCCTCCCCACCCCACCGCGGTCCTTATCCACAGGTGTAAGCTTTTGGTGGTCTCTTCCCGAACCCCCACACTAAACGCTTTTTTAAAAGAGGAACTCGGTAACATGTTATCACAACTTTATCCACCGGAAACTACCAGTTCCAGCCTTGCTAAAACTCCAAGTAACTCGCAATGTTCCCTCTGCGAAAGAACTTTGTTTCTCCTTAAGCACCTTATACAGTAGCATCCTTTAGCCACACCCCACTACCTCAAGTAACACTTGGAGGTTTATAAAGGGACCCCAGGTACGGAAGCTGATTCCAGCAGGTCATAAATGCAGGAAGTTCCCTCAGAAGGTTGATGGAACCTTGAGGACTGCCCGCTGGAAACGGCTGAGGGCATCTCCCCACACCTAAAGATCTGCAGAGATGATTGCTTGCTGCCAGAAAGCTGAGGGCATTTTAATCTACCTGTTACTGCCTCCTGCTGGCCAAACACCTCAAAGCTGCAGATCCCCCCCAACCTGACAATGGATTCCAAATACTAAAGCTTGGCCTTTGATCTGCACATCTACTTTGCCTTAGGGCAATTTGTGTTAATAAAAAGCAAGGGGTCCAGAGAGACAGAGAACTTGCTTCCTACGGCCAAGCTCCTATGGCTCCCCAAAATGCCTTCCGAAATTATGTTCTGTCTCCAGACTCTAGTAATTTACAGCAGTTCCTTGTCCAGATTCCTGAACCTTTCTAGATGCTGGACAGGACCCCTGGCGCCCAGGGTACAAGGTGGAAGGGCTCTGGAAGGGGGCGGCCAAAACGGAGTCCTTTTCAGACGCCCTGGGGAGGCTGCCCCTGCTGTGCCCGGTCCCTAAGTGCCAGTCCTTTGTTTCGGATTTACTGAGACAACATGGCACCGTGGCCACATCCTCCCCGTGGGCCTAAAAGGTCCTTTTTTCAGTCTCAGGGCGCACGGCGGAGGGTACTGGAACCTGACCACTGACGGCGGGGCATAAACCCTGCCTGCGTGGCTCACAGCTGGGGGACCCTGGCCTGGGCCTCGCCGTGCCTCAGTTTCCTTGTCTCTGGCGTTGGGGTGACAGCTGCACCTGTCTGTTGTCATGAAGGTTTGGAGGACAGGCCTTCAAGGCCTTGCCCACCGTAGTCCCAAGCGCTGGGTGAAGGAGACTACACACACACACACACACACACACACCCGTTGGCCCTGTGAGTAGGACTTCAAATCTGTACGGATTCAGGAGCCACCATCACACTCAGCAGAGAACAGGAAAAGACACCTGATTTCAAGGTGGGCTGAGGAAGCAACAGGTCCTGCTCCTAGAGATGAGCCGGCCTTGGGGGCCCCGAGCGGAGGGGCAAGTCTGGCGGGCAGGCTGGGACAGCACCCTGGGTTCCACACGAAGTTGGCCCCGCAACCTGGACAGAGAGCCCGGGAAGGGTTCCTGAGTTAGGACCCGATGGCCATGACCTGGGTGGCCAGTTAGTGGATCTGGGACCCCGACAGCGGCCCCGCGCCCCCCCCCCCCCCCCAGTCAGAGGTCAACCCCAGCCAGCGCCCGCCTGCAGGTGTCCCCGAGGCCCCTCACTCCCCAGGCTGGTCCCGCCGGGAAAAGGGTGCCTCCAGGGGCACATTTTGGCCACTTCCGGGCTTCTGCTGCCAGCCCGGAGAGAGCCTGACTCCACTTCCCAGGGAACTGTGTTACACAGCGAGTGGTCTCTGGTCAGGGGCCGGAAGGGGTGTGGAGGCGAGGGGACCCACGGTAACTAAGGACGGACCAGGACGCGAACGGAACCTGCGCGGAGCGGCGAGTCACCGTCGCCGCCGGGCGTCCCGCACGGGCAGGTCGGGCCACCAGGACCCAGAATCCGACGCGAAACGCCAGGAGCCGAGCGCCCACCTGTCAGGATGGAGGGCCGCCGGACCTGGGCGTCCACACGACCTCCGCGCCTTCGGCGGGGCTCAGGCAGCGCCGCCTCCGCCGCCCCGACTCGCAGCGGCGGCGCCCAGCGCCGGGGCCGCGGCCGCCGCTCTCATGACAACCAGCCGGGCCCGGCCCGCCCGGCCTCCGCGCCTGCGCGGCCCCGCCCCCCGCACCGCACATGCGCAACGCTTCCCCAGGCCTTCTGGGTAACGGAGTTTCCGGGGGACGGCGCATGCGCACCAGGACAGGACCGCCTCTTCCCTGGGCCTTCTGGGAAGTGTAGTTCAGGGCGTGGCGCGCTGCCTTCTTCCTTTGTGCGAAGTCCACCGGGAGCCAGCCCGCCGCGGGGTGCGGACTCCCTGAGCAGCGGGCCGAGCAGGTGCTGCCCGCGGGGCCGGAGGCCCTGAAGATGTCTGGGTCCCGGAAGCCCAAGACGTTCAAGCTGCGGGCCTTGCACAGCCAGCAGAAGTTTGGGATCGCGGGGAGGAGCTGCCAGGAGGTGCTGCGGAAGGGGTGCCAACGCTTCCAGGTGCGGCGGGGCGGGTGAGGGCGGCCACCGAGCTTGCCCCGAGGCTCTGGGTGTGATGGGACTGTTTGGCCCGTCACCTGTCACCGTCAGCACCGGTCACATCAGCCCAGTGTGTCCCCGAGTCCTGACAGATGCCTGGGGAGGCGGGGACCCGAGCAGGACCTCCGTGGGCGGCACCGGCTGGGTTCCCCCTACGTGAACTGTCTCCGGGTCCACGACAAAACCCTGTGATTCTGTGCTGACGCCTTCACGTCAGGGCAGGAGCCGGGTGGCAGAGCCTGGAAGGGCGCAGGGGGTGCTGCAGAGGGGGTAGAATTGGAGTCCTCAGGTTTCTAGGGGTTCTCAGGCTTGGGGGGAGGTCCTCAGATTTCTCCCTGGGCGCAGAGGTGCCGCGTCAGGGCACACAGCGTTAGAAGCCTCTGCCCCTGGCCGGCTCAGGTACTGACCGCCTGGGAGGAATTTGGGGGAATCGGAGGTGCAGCGGTGTGGTGGGAGGGGGAGGGAGACAGCGGAGGGTCCAGGGAAAAGCCATTTCCTGCCATTGGTCCCTTGAGACCCGGAAGAGGCACCTCTTCCTCCTGCTCCGCAGGGTGCAGGCTTGTGGAGGGGGCGGGGCATCCCCCTCTGACCCTGAGGGCCCTGCCTCTGGCTTGAGATTCGGGGACCCTGTTTCCAGAGCACACCTGCTCTTTAGCCGCGGGTTAGGACGCAGCCACTGGCCGCCCTGGGACTCCGGTTCCCCTCGTGTGGAACGAAGGGGTTGGGCTCTGGGGCCCCTCAAGGCCCTGCAGCAGGAAAGTGGCTCATGCAGCTGCTATCTTGCTCTCACTGTTTTCAGGGCTGGGTCTGGGCCAGCACTGGGGTGTGTACACATGTGAGGTGGGGGTGACACAGGAGATGCCCCCCAAATTCATAAAACCAACCAGTGTGGAGCAACAGAGCGCCAGCCGCCCCAAGGGACAGAAGCCAGGCGTCATTTCAGCCCGCGGTCCTGGCCCTGGTGGATGGGGGTGCATTCGCTGGCGTAGGGGCTGCAGTCCCGCGTCAGGTTTGGAGAAGGGTTTGGATTGTAAGTGCTCTGAGCAGCAGCTGGAAAGGGTCCCTCGTGCCTCCGCAGAGCAGGGCCACTGCTTTAGAATGACCTGCAGGAGGTGCCCTCGTTCCGACACACACGCTGATTCTTTAGACACGTGCGCCCGTCTCAGGTGTGTGCCATGGTGAAGGCGGCGTGCTGAGCGTGGCTCTTGTTCCTCGTGAGGCGGCTGCTGCGCGGAGGGGGCTTGCCTGGGGCCCTGAGCCAGCGTCCTGTCCTCTCCTCTCCCCCAGGTGCCCATGCCCGGCTCCCGCCTGTGCCTCTGGGAGGATGGCGCGGAGCTGACCGCAGACTCCTTCTGGAGCGTCCCGGACAACGCGGAGCTTGTGCTGCTCACCGAGGGCCAGGCCTGGCAGGGCTGTGAGTGGCGGGCCTGGTGCTGAGGGAGAGGGTCTGTGCGCATTCCTCCAGGCAGGATGTGCGAATGGTCCATCAGCCGTCGGGGATGTGCAAGCCACCCCCGGGAGACTGCCCTCAGCTCTAGATGACGGGGACGGGGAGGAGGTGGAGAGACGCCGTGGGCGCTGGTGGTTCCTGAAACCCGAGACGCTCCCCAGGTGCCCTGGCAGTGCTCTCCGGGGAGCGCACCCAAGAAAAGGGGAAGCTCGCAGCCACACCGAGGGTCATAGCAGGGGTTCCCACGTGGGGTGCACACCCCACAGGGAGGTCTGGAAGGAGTTAACAGAGAATTTTTTGCATTTCTTATGGTTCTAGGCACCTGATAGTATATAAATATGTACTGTGACATACTTACAAATTTCAGTTCTCTATTATGTTCTGAAACTTTATTTTTCATATTGCTTCATATTATTATTATTAACAAGTTCTTAGTGATTTTTTCCTCAGGACTTCAATAGCCCTTTCTTTTTCTCTTTCATGGATGCCATGTTCTTTAGAAGCTTGTTTAGACCAAGCTGATGGCCTTTTCGGCTTCCTCTACATGAATAGGAGCTCACTTTGTGATAAGAATTCCATGTCGGGAGGGGGTGGTGGAGCGCCACTCAGGATGTTAGAGATGCTTAGGGGCGTGGCCAGAGGAAGGCTGGGAACCCCTGGGCTATACCCACATGTGCTCAGAGCTTATGCGCCACGGCCAGAAGGCGGAGGCAGCCCCGTGTGCATTGGTGCAAACGGGAATGCCGTGAGAACGGAGTCCTGACTCGAAAGCATCAGGGGGAGGCGGTCAGGCTGGGCCTTCCCAAGGCGGTGCCAGAGGACTGATGGCTTCTGTTTGTCCCTTCCGGTGGCAGACGTAAGTGACATCAGTCACTTCCTCAGCGTGTTCCACAGGCCGCACGTGGGGGTCATCCAGGCCGCCCGGCAGCTGCTGGCCGACGAGCAGGCGCCGCTGCGGCAGAAGCTGCTGGCCGACCTCCTGCACACGGTCAGCGAGAACATCGCGGCCGAGACCAGGGCCGAGGACCCGCCCTGGTTCGAAGGTTCCTGGGACTTGGGGCCTGGGGAGCTGGGCCTGGGAGGGTTCCCTAGAGCCGGACACCTTGGGAGAGGTCCTGCTCCAGTTCCCCAAACTAGGGGCTCCCCAAACTAGGAGCTCCCCAAAGTAGGGGCTTGCTGCTTTCCTGCTCCCGGGGCTTGTCCGGCAGCCCAGGACGGTGGTGGGTACCTATGACACACAGCTCACCATTCTAGCTGTTGTTAAGGGCATAGCTCAGGGTCATTACATACATCCCCATTGCTGTCAGCCCTCACCATCATCAGCTCCAGAACTTTCCATGTTCCCACACTGCACCTCTGTCCCCATTAAACACTCACCACCATCCGCTCCCCAGCCCCTGGCATCCCCCCTTTCCTTCCAGTCTCTGTGGACCTGCCGCCTCCAGGGACCTCACGGAGGTGGAGTCAGACTACCTGCCTCTGCGATTGGCTGCTGTCACAGCCTCCGTCTACAAGGTCCCTGGCGGCCGTAGTGGCGTGAAGCCTATCCCACGGTGTGGGGACCGCGTGTTCTTGATCCGTTCATCCGCCCGTGGCCAGACCCCGGGTGGCTCCCACCTATGGACGAGCCTGTTGAGCAACCCCGAGACGCTAGCCGTCCTGAGAAGGGGCACCTGGCAGGAGGCCCGGGTGGCCGCTGAGATCCCCCTCGTGCACAGAGACCCCCAGACACAGTTCTCAGATGAAGCCCGGACCCCCACTCCCGGCCCTGCTCCCGCCCAGGACGGCAGGTGGGGGACCCTGCATCTGGGCCATGGCGAAGCCCGGACCCTCCTCCCCGCTCCCGCCCAGGACGGCATGGATGCAGGGTCCCCCACCTCCCGCTCCCGCCCAGGACGGCGTGGATGCAGACCCTGGCCTGGCTCCCCCTGCAGGTCTGGAGTCTCGGTTTAGGAACAAGTCGGCCTACCTGAGGTTCAGCTGTGCGAGCAGGATCCGGACCTACCTGAGAGAGGTGGGCCCTGCGGAGGGCGGGCACCGGGCTCCGCGGTGGGAGGTGAGGCCCCGGGCTCCCGGAGCTCCTGGGGCAGCGCCGGACCCCAGCCCCGCGGTGCCTGGTGCCGCCCTGCCTGGGGCAGCTCAGGAAGGGGCTGGTGCTGGCACAGCCTGGAGCACGCCGGGCCAGTCTCCACCTGCACTTGATTGCACGGTGTGGCAGGCAGGCGGGCGGGGATGCAGCACGATGGCAGCTCCTGGTCGGCCCTCTTCCCCTCAGCCCCCCCCCCCCGCCCCCCCCGAGTGGCAAGTGGCCAGTGCGAGGAGACCGGGGGGTGGGCAGGGTGTCTGGAGCCCGAGTTGTGTCCCCGGCCTGTGACGTTAGCTCCGTCTGCGGAGACTTCCCGGGCTGGACAGCGAGGTTCCGCCTGAGCTCCGAGGGCTGGGGTCCCAGCCGCGTCCTTGCCGCCCTCCAGGTGAGCTCGCACGCGTCCGCGGTGGGCGCGCAGGCTCGGGAGGAGTACGCGCGGGCCGTGGACGCCATGGCCCAGAAGCTCAGGGCCGCGCAGTACAACGGCAGCTACTTCGACAGGAGCACCAAGGCCGGCGGCCGGCTCTGCACGCCCGAAGGCTGGTTCTCCTGCCAGGTGAGCGGGAGCCCGTTCCCTGGGGCCACTGGCGGGTGCTGAGCTGCCCTCCCAGGGAGGTGAGCGGGACAACGCCCCGGGCCTCCGGCCAGCAGCCTCGCACCCCGAGCTGCTGAAAGGCTGCTGGGCCCACCAGAGCACCTGCTCCAGTGGCATGGGCCTGAGAACCTGCATTTCTGACAAGTTCTGGTGGCGCTCCTGCTGATGGGGGGGCTGGGGCGAGGAGGGACCATCAGGAGCCTCTGGGAAGCAGTGTTTTGGCCCCCGGGCAGCTTCCTCAGTGACAGCGCCCAAGGATGTCAGGGTCTGTGGCCACTGAGACACCTCGGGCACTGGGCCAGCCCGAGCCCCTGGCCGGGGCATCGGCCGGAGCCGGCACTCTGAGCTGCAGGCAGACACTGCAGGAGCCTCCCATCACCTGAGGGCTGCCCGGGGCACTGCTTCCCCAGGTGCCACCCCTCGGGAGGACGGGGGGCTCCATCCCACCACCGTCCTGGCCTTCACCTCTGTGGGTGTCAGGTGTGGCTGGCCTCAGGTGCCGATGACACCTGGGCTTTGCAGAGCTGGGCAGGGGCTGAGGTGGCGCCTCCTGGCCCAGACCAGAGGGGACGGCTCACTCGGCGGCAGTCACCGTGTTCTCTCGGCGCAGGGTCCTTTCGACATGGCCGACTGTGCGTCCAGACACTCCATCAATCCCTACGGGAGCCGGGAGAGCCGGGTGCTCTTCAGCACGTGGAACCTGGACCACATGTGAGTCCGTGGGTCGGGGGTTCTCCTGTTTACAACTGCAGGCACCACCCAGTGACACCGCCAAGCTGCCATCAGGGCCTGCCAGGCAGCTGACCCTCAGCTGTGGCCACGCTCAGTGCGGTTCAGGGTCCAGTCAGGGAAGGGACGTCCCCGAGTGCTTGACCCTCCCCCTGGCCCTGCCGCCCAGCTCCTGGAGGCGCCGAGTGGTTTCCTCTGAAATCTGCACTTCCCAGTTACCTCTGCGAGAGGCCACGCACTGCCGTGAGCTGCCTGAGCCCGCGGTGTCGCGGTGTCAGTCAGGGCGCCTGTGCTGGAGGCCGTGCCTCGGCGCCAGCAGGCACCAGCGTCCTCCTCCTTTGCAGAATCGAGAAGAAGCGCACGGTGATCCCCGCGCTGGCGGAGGCGGTGGGCGAGGCCGGGCGGCAGGTGGACTGGGAGTACTTCTACAGCCTGCTCTTCACCCGCGACAACCTCAAGCTGGTGCACGTGGCCTGCCACAAGAAGACCACCCACAGGCTCCGCTGCGACCCGCGCAGGATCTACCGGCCCCAGGCCAAGCTCACGAGGAGGAAGGCTGTGCGCAAGCGCCCGTGACGCGGGCCGCGTCCTGGTGCGGGCGGAATTTTAACGGGTGCTGTTTTTGCCACTGTGACAGCTTCTGGAAAACACGTTCACAGGCTCCCTGCAGACTTCTGGTCTCAGCACGGTTCAGCTCGCGTATCCTGCGCCTGCAAGCTGTGGACACCAGCGCCTAGGGCCCGGCCGGCGCGTCAGGGACCGGAGTTCTTGGACTTTACCCACCCTGCTTGCTTGGTAGCAACGCTGCCACGCTGAACGGCGTCATGGCCGAAGCCACCACCCTTGCCTGAGGGACAGCTCCGCCGGGTCTCCATTCCCCAGACCGAAGCTCCGTCCTCTGGATTCTTCCAAATGCCAGGATCCTGACCTTTTCGGGGTGAAATGCTCACCCCCCACAAGCAGTATAGGGGTGCTTGCTGCTGTGCCATTACGGCCTGAAGCGGCCTCCACACCTGCTGGGGGCGTGGTGATCGTGGCACTGCACTCAGCCCAGATCCCCGGCTTCTAGGCTAGCGGTCGGGTATTGCTGATCTCACGGTTCAACCTGCCGCGTACCGAGGCCACACTGTGAAGGAGCCGCCTGTTAAATCACCGGCGAGTGGCCTACGCCAAGGCCATGAGTGTGACACACGTGCTGGTGTGAGGCAGCCCGTCTGCACAGCTGTAATCCTGGGGACAGCGTGGGTGCGACGGTTACAGAGGACTCACGTTCTAAGCGTGTTTGACAATAGTCGGCCCTCGTAGCTTCGCGCCGCAGGTGGAATCCCCGGATGTGGAGGGCCGTCTTCGTTTTACATCAGGGCCTGAGCGTCTTCAGGGTTTGGTGTTGGGGTGGGGGCTCCTGGGCCAGTCTCCCGCGGGACCGAGAAACAACTATACTTGAATTTTTAAAATGAGCATTTATTTCAGAATTTAAAAAATTTAGTTTTTTACCTTTTGTAACATTTGAATTTTTACACTTGTTATAGAACCAGGAAAAGCAATAAAGGTTTTTCAAATAGACACGTCAGAAGCGTTTGCACTCACTGACAATGATGGGAATGAGGACAAAAAGGGGTCAGTGATTTTCAAAAACCTGACCCAAATCGTCCCCCCTCCTCACTGGATACGCCGCGGAGCAGCCGGGCTGGGCCAGGCCGGTGGGGGAGGAGCAATCGCCTCTCACCGGAGGGAAGGTCGGGTTTGGGGGTGGCGGTTCCATTTCCAGCCACAGCGGCGTCTCCTGCGTGTCGGTGTGAGCAGCCTCCTTGGCGGCAGGCGGTCTTAGGAGAGGTGATCGGATGGCCTCTCCTGAGACACAGCACGAGTGACCCTGCCACCTGCCTGGCGCTGGACACACAGGGCTGTGTCCCTACCACAGCGGGCTCCTGTGTGACTGTTTATCACTTTGCAAAGACCAGTCTTAGAGCGTTTCCTTTCGCTGGCAAGAACGCAACACAAGATGCTCCTGTGGCCAGGCGAAGAGGAGGAGGTGTGGTGGTGGTGGGGCAGCTGTGCCTGGTAACACGTGATACCACGGAGGCCAGCTCAGCTAGTGCAGCCCTCACTGTGCAGCCCTGGCTGTCCCCGCAGGCGGGATCCAGGGGGAGCTTCCGGCCCTGCCAGGCTCACCAGGCTCTCTGTGTTCACCGCCCACAGGAGGGTCTCCGAGGAAAGACTGACGAGCTGGTGGCCCTCTGGTTTCACTGTGGCATCATCACAGTCCTGACCGGCCACGTCCCTGGCCCCTGGGGACAGAGCCAGCCTCCAGGCTCTCCTCTCCCCGGAGGCCCCTCCCACCTGTAGGGTCCCAAAGCCACCTGGTTAACTGACAACACGCCAGCAGCGAGGAAGCTGCAGGGGGTGCAGAGCTGTGAGCAGGAGCCCAGGATCCTAAAAACCACAAGATGGCAGCTGCCCACCACAGGTGAGGAGTGTGCTGCCCACCCAGGAGCCTGCAGGCCGCCGCCTGGCCTCTGGTTGGGCTGCTGGCTAGGTTAGAAGGCTGACCCGGCCTTCGGGGCCAGGCAAGACAGGACTCACAGTCCCAAACACTTCAGAAAGGAGTAGTTTCAGGGACACAGGCTTCTTTAAAATATTTTCAAAATATATTTTATTTTCCCCTGTGCCTCTTGCAGAACGTCCAAGGTCAACCTCAGCCTCAGAGTTCTCGGAACAGTCCGAGTCAGCCCGTGAAGGGCTTACAACTCCCGGGGCGTCTCCTTCACAAACATCCCCCCTTTACCCAGCCCGCGGCTGCCTCCAACCACCTCCACCGGTCCGACGGGGACCAGACGCCTCGTGCAAGCAGCAGCAGCAGCAGCTTCCCCCCGCAAGGACGGCCCGGCCCAGCGGAGCCCCGGGAGTCTGCTTAAGGACGCTCTCCCGAGGGTCACTTTCCTAAGTCCCATAACCTCGCCTGTCACCTGTCAGCGCACTGAACATGCAAGGCAGTCACCGTGTGAACTTTATTCCTACATTTCCGCGTCCTCCTCGTCGTCGTCATCTTTGGCTCTGAAATGCATCTTCCTGAACTCCCGTCTGCTCACTGAGGGACAGGACGCAGACGCTGGTGGGAGGTCCTTGGGGGAGAGAACACGCCCTCGTCAGTCACCCCTCCCTCTGCCTCAGCGCCGGCGTGGGCCACAGCGCAGCCCCCCTGCAGACAGTGGGACCACTAAGTCCACGTGGAGGAAAGGCGGGAAACCAGCCCGGGGCGCAGGCCCTGCGGGGACACCGCCCAGCAGCCGGGCTCTCGGGGGAGGGACAGGTGGGCGTGCCCAGTGAGGAACTGCCCTTCATCTCCTGGTTGAAAGGTGCCGGTGCACCTGCTGTTGGGCGGAGGCAGTCCTCACACGCCCCCCGAGGGGAGACGGCGCCCACTCACCTGCATGAGCTCCACGTTCCCGAAGAACCGGCTCACGGGCATGGGCTGGTTGCTGTCGTCGTCCAGGAGGGCGCTGCCGTCCATCTGCAGCACGGAGCCCCCCACGGCCGAGCTGCTGTCCGACTCCCCTCCGGGGAGGGCGCGGGGCGGGCCGTCCGCAGTCCTTGCTGAGCACGCGTCACTCACCACTCGGCCGTGCCCGAAGGGAAGGCCCGCGCTCCCCCGCGGAGCAGCGATGCCGGCCTCCGCCCCCGGGGGCGCCGGGCCGTCCTCCTCCCGCGCCGGGGGCTCATTCCCGCCGGGGCTCTCCGGCGGCGCCGGGGGCAGGGCCGCGCTCCCACTCTCGCTCTTAGGGACCAGCTTCTGTAATTCCGACTTCACAAGTTGGCCTCGGTCACACTTGAACTTCTTGGAAGTTCGCCTGTCCGTGGCTTTGTGGGAGGAAGTCTGTCGAGGAAAAAATGCCGGAAAGCAGGCCCGTCTAGGATTATGAAGCGGACAGCAAACACAGCAGTCCCAACCCGAGGCCCCTCCTCACACCTCACCCTGGACCTGCAGTCCCGCTCCTACGGCTGGGTACGGCCCAGGCCACTGCTGCCACCCGAGGGACAGCGGGAAGAACCCAGGACCGCAGCCCGCCCCACCCGTGCGCTCCAGGCTGCCCACCGCTGAGCACGCTCAGAAGCCCGTGCGGACAGACCGCAGCCGTCCCCTTTCTGCTGGAGGGCGAGCAGCTGAGGGCAGGAACGGGAGGTGCTCTGCAGGCTCACACGTGTCTTAGCCCGGCTCCCAGGAGCCACGGAGCAGCGAGACTGCGGGTGCTGCTGTCACACCGAGTCCCAGCCACTGCTGCCGCACTGCACGGAATGCAGACACGCAGACACGGTGGGTCCGCCCCCCAGCCCACTCTGCCTTTCTCTCGAAGCCTTGGGGGAGAAAGGAGGACACTATGCCACCATCACTCAAAAGGCTGCACTGAGCCCTGGTCGGCGTGCTCAGTGGTTAGAGCCTCAGCCTACGCACCGGAGAGTTGCCAGTTCAATTTTTAGTCAAGAGCAAGTACTGATCCCCGTTTCCCTCCCCAATGGGTGTGTGCAGGAGGCAACAAGCCAATGTGTCTCACATCGGTGTTTCTGTTTCTCCCCGGCCCCCTCCTCTGAAACCAATGGGAAAAAACCCTCACTCCTTGGTGAGGATTAAAAAAAAAAGGCTGCATCAAAGACAGAAGGGCCTGAGACAGGCCTGGTCACTCCCTGGACCCAACCTCCTGCCCCAGTTCCCAATCAGCACCCCTCAGAACGCACGCTGTATAGACCGGACACCGAGCCCTGACCCGGCGTCTCCCTGCAGAGGCTCACCTGGCATACTGTCCTGCCGGACGAGGCGGTCCTGACTTCCTGGGCAGAGGTCAGCCTGGCGGAGCAGCTCCGGGCTCGCAGACGCTCTGAAGACCGCACTGCCCCTGTGAGCTGGAGGAGGCACGGCTGTCAGAGGCTGTGCCCTGAAACATGGGCACGGAGGGGGCTTCCTAACCAGGATGGCACTGAGCACGGTCCCCCCACTTCCCGTCGCTATGGAAGGACACTGGCCATGGTCCCCCCACATCCTGTCGCTATGGAAGGACACTGGTGGCCTCAGTGTGCGAATCCAAACGATCCTGGGTTTAAGATGCAAGACCTCCTCTTCCACCGTCTTGGGAACTTGGGGTGATCAGTCCCTAACACCCTCTAGGAACCTGTCTTTAGTAACTGTCCGCAGCACACATTCTCCCTCAGAAGGTCCCTCCCTGTGGTGCCAGTTCTGGGTGAGAGGGAACAAGAACAAGCCCCCACCCCGGACCCGAACCCCTCGACAGTAAGAAACGGGTCCGCCCATTTACTCTGAATGCTAAAGACGCCTTCTGATAACAAGGAGAAGTTAATTAAAAGGGACAGCTGAAAGAATTGTACTGAGGAGCGGGTGTAGGTACAGGAGTTCCTGTGCGCTGCCCTCAGCCGCCCTGACTGCCTCACACTGTCCCCGCAGCTGCTGGCCTCCCTGGAGCTGCACAGCTCTTCCTGTGAATCCTCTCCTGACTGGGAGCGGATGGGCGTGAGTGATAAGAGAAGGGGGCAGCCCAGGGACACTGGATGGCAGGCTGGAAAGCTGCCCTCACCACACGCCCCGGAGCCCCCGGGACAGATGGAAGGCCACACACTCCGAGGAAAAGAGATCAAGAAGGAAGGAGGGAGCTTAGAAACTGCTCCAGGGGCATCTCATCCATCCCGCCAGGCTCCTGAGGGCTCACGGCTGCCGCCACGCCCTCCCCGAGCTGAGCCCTCTCTCCAGCCTCAGGCCTGTCCGTGCTGACGGAGCCCGGCTCAGAGCGGTGCCTGGGCAGAGCTCTTCACCGCTCCCCGGAGGAGTGACTTCAGGGCAGTGGTCAGCCCAGCCTGGGGCTCCCCGGGCAGCGGGGTCCTGAGCAGCTCCGCACAGGGGGTGGGAGCAACAGCTGGAAGAGCCCCTGGGGCCCGAACAGACACCAGACACTGGCTCAGAAACCATCCCCTCAGAGAAGCCGGAGGGAGTGGGAGAGTCTGTGGAGCAATGCATGCCCAGGTCACCGCTGAGAACCACGGAGCAATCAGCCGGTTACCGGTTACCAGCTGGGAGAGGCGGGAGAGGAAGCGGGCCTCCTGGGGTGACTGTGGGTGGCCCAGTGCTCCTCTGGGGGAGGGGGGAAGCAGACTCTACTAGAACCACCCACCGAGTCACTGAACCAACAGCACACTAACAGCAGTGAGCTGGGAGATCAGCACCCAGAACAGCCACCACATGTTATCTAAAATATCCAGCTTCAACAAAAAAAGTATGAAGCATGCAAGGAAACAAGAAAGCAGATCCAGGCCTTGGAATAAAAGCAGACAACACTGCCTGTGAGTGACCAGATCTTGCATTTATCAGAAAAAGGCTCAAAGTAGCCATTATAAACATGTGAAAAAGATAAAAGAAACCATGATTTAAAAAGTAAAGATTTGATATGTTGCATCAAATACAAAGTATCAATAAAAAGATAGAAATTATAAAAATGAACCAAATGGAAGTTCTGTGGCTGAAAGTATGCCAGAGGTTCAACAGTGGGTATGAATTGGCAGAACAGAATAAGACGACAGACTGATAGACATGCAACCTTGAGAGAAAAAAGAATGAAGAATCTTAGAGAAACATTGTTTATACAACATACGTGTAATGGGCGTCCCAGAAAGGACAGAGAGGGACAGGAAGTAGTCAAAGGATGGCTGAGCGCGCCTCACAGGGCTGAGGACCACCGCCTACACTCAGGCGCCTCCAGGACGGAGTTCTACGTCCGGCAAGGGTGCAGAGAGCCACACGCACACCCCTGTGAGAAAGGTGAGTGTCAGAGACAAGGAGGAAAGCAGCCAGAGGAAATGACTCCTGGCTTCCAAGGGAGCAAGCTGCTGACGTGTCAGCAGGAGCCCGGGAGGCCACAGCACAGTGGGTACACTCAAATATATTAAAAGTTCTCAGAAAAAAACGCTGTCAACCAAGAGTCCTATAACCCAGCAAAGCTATTCTTCCAAAATGAAGGCAAAATAGACACTTTCGGATAACAAGCACTGAGAGCGCCTGCTGCCAGCAACCCCTCCGCACAGGCAACCCTACACCAAGCCCTCCGGGCTGAGGAAGCTTCCGGATGGCAATCCACTCAAAGGGAAACAAGGCAGTAACCGCACACGTATCCCCTCCTTCTCTGACCTGACTGAAACAGCAATCACACACGATAACATGCACACAATGTACACAGAGACGTGCTAGCCTCTCTAGTAAGGAGGGAACATGCAAATGGCTGTCCACCATAACAAGATGGCTGTGCCCACAACAGAGGACCAGTTCCCGTAACGAGCCTTAATGAGCCATCAGCAAGGACCTAAGGCTGTGTGGTGCTGGGCTAGGCCAGGGACCTCAGGCCTCGCCCCCTGCACAGCGGAGCTTGATGGGGGACAGCAGGCCATGCCCCTTGCCCAGCAGGGCTTGATGGGAGTGGGGCTGGCAGGGTCTGGATCTCGCCCAATGGGGGTGGAGCCGGCCAGGCCTGGGTCTCTCGCAATTTTGAGGAGCACGTGGGTGGGCAGAGACTTAACTCTGGTCCTGTGGTGCGCCCCAGACTCTGACTGGAGGAAGATTTTAATATACATTTTACTAATTTCCTTTCATCTCTGACACTTCTATTCTGGAGAAAGGGAAAATAGCAATATTAAAATATTTCCTCTAATGAATTCCCCTTTAATGTGCACGGATTTCATGCACCGGTCACCAGTGTGCAGTAACAGCGTACAGGAGGTGCGTGGGAGCAAGGCTGCGCTGGGCTAAGAAAATGGCTCCAGACGGAAAAGCAGGCAGACATTGTGCGCTGCGTCTGTGACCAGAAATGTGATATTCCCAACACCACACCATGAAAGCGGGTAAAGAAACAGCCATACAGGACAAACACTTCTGTATGTTTGGAATGAAGCTGGTACAATCCCAGGCGGGTTCTGCTGTTATGAAGGACAAGCTTTTTAAACCAGGGGAAAATCATTAGATATATTAAAAAACGTTCACTCTGCCCAGCTGGTGCGGCTCCGAGGCTGCATGTCAACCTAGGAACCAGGACGTCACGCTTCCATTCCGGTCAGGGCACATGGGGGCTGTGGCTCCATCCCCAGTCGGGGCTGGGGGAGGGGGTGTGCAGAAGCAGCTGATCTGATCCTCTCTCATCATTGATGTTTCCAGCTCTCTCTCTCCCTTCCTCTCTGACATCAATAAAAACATTTAAAAAAATTTTAATAAAAAACCTTCACTTTAACCCATTTAAATGAGGAACAAAACAAAACAGGCCACATGAGAGAAAAGTGAAATGGCACAGGCGAGTGCCTCCAAGTGCACCAGCAGCATCGCATGTGCACGCGCTGCCCAGCTGAACCAGGAGCCGACAGTGGGCCTGGGGACCAGCGCCCTGCGCACGGTACCACCTACGCGGTCTGCAGGGGCCCTCAGGGTCCACGCCGCTGGGGGGTGGGGGGAGGAAGGAGTTGGGATTCGGTCCTGAGCAAACCCGGAGTGCCCGGGTGCACGTCCCCTCCGCTGGAGGCCCCCCCAGCGGGGTCCCCCCGGGCCAGGGGTGGCTTGTGTCCCAGGCCCTCGCCTCCGTCCACACACCACACGGTCACCCAGTGCCAGGGACGGGCATCGGCAATCCTCACCCTCTCGGGGTGGATTCCACGTCACCCCGTTTCACATAGGATAGGGGGGCCAAGCTGCATGTCACCCAGGAAAACAGGGACCCCTGGCTGGCAGCGCCGGAAACGCCGGGGTCCAGACCAGTTCCGGGGAGGGAGCCCGGGTCCCCATTCCGGGATGGAGCCCGCAGGTCCCCGTCCCGGAGGCCTGGGAGCCCCCTCCGGGAGGAGTGGCCTGGGAGCCCCCCTCCGGGAGGCGTGGCCTGGGAGCCCCCCTCCGGGAGGAGTGGCCTGGGAGCCCCCCTCCGGGAGGAGTGGCCTGGAGCCCCCCTCCGGGAGGCGTGGCCTGGAGCCCCCCTCCGGGAGGAGTGGCCTGGGAGCCCCCCTCCGGGAGGCGTGGCCTGGAGCCCCCCTCCGGGAGGCGTGGCCTGGGAGCCCCCGCAGGGCGCGTGGCCCTGGAGCTCACGGAGGGCCAGGCCCAAGCAGAGGTCGCCCCTTGGCCCGAGGCGTCCGTCCCCCCTCAGCTCCCCAGCACCCGGCGCGGCGCCCGCGCCTCGGCCCCGCCTGCCCGGCCCCGCTCCGCCCGGCCCGGCCTCACCTTCCGGCTCCTCATGAGTGTGGGAGGCGCGGCCGCCGAGCCGTCGCTGCCGCCTAACGCTCCCCAGCACCGCAGCCACTCTCCAACCCTCGGCGTGCGCGGGGACGTCTGACGTCACCAGAGGACCGGCCAATCACAGCCCGGGGTCAGCAGCCACGTGACCCCACAAACCTGGCGCTTCCCGGAGCGGAAGGTGGCGCCGCGTTTGTGACGTCACTTCCGCTTCTGCCCTGCGCCGCCGCGTTTCAGAGGTGCGGCCATGCTGGTGAGGGCGCGGCCATGCTGGTGAGGGCGCCTCCCCGCGGCCCCGGCCCGGGCCTTAGGAGTGCGGAGTGGTCAGAGGGGCTCCTCGTCTGGGCCTGGACCGGGCTGCACCCCGCGCAGCAGGCCTGCGAGGCACCGGGGGGCTGAGCGGGGTGATGGCGGGCCCGGCCCGGGACCCCGTGTGGCTGAGGAGTGAGCCCCGCCTTCGGCCCGGCCTTTGGGCAGAAGGACCGCAGCGGTCCTTCCTGGCCATCACTCCGCCCGGGGTTGTCCTGGAAAGACCTCCCCTCCCCGTGTTCAGTGGCGGAGCGGGGACCCGTGAACCAGGGTGTCACGTAGATAACGGGTTTCACCCCGGGGTGCAGCCACCGTCCTCAGGAGGGGCGTGCAGGAGGCAGCTAGTCAATCCTCCCTGATGCTGCTGTCTCTCCCTCTCCCTTCCCCTCTCCCTTCCTCTCTGAGATCAATAGGAATATATTTAACAAATGAAAGACCTTTCACAGCGGAGGAGGACCAGCATGTATATGAGATCAAAGAACAGCATTTGGGAAACACGGATTCAGTGGCCGCTCAGTGACAAAGGCAGGGGCACCATGAGAAGGGAAGGAGACGAGCACATTGTGGACGGAGGGAGCCACATGCTGACCTGACAGGCTCAGGGAGGCCTGTGTGGCGGTCTTGCAAACTCAGAGACCTAAACTAACCACAAAAGATGGTTTGAAAATTAAATATTTAACTATAAACAGGTTATAGTGGGTAGTCATGTCCTAGGCCAGTATTTTCTCTGACAAAGATCAACTTAGATCTTCTTTACTGAGCCCATTTGCCTTTCTGCCTCTAAGATAACATATCTGTGAGATGTCTGGGTAACTTGTAACTTCTATTTTTTTCTGGAGCCCCTGGGGATAACCAAATATGTTGGGCGCCAGGACCGATGCCTCAAATTCCTTCATTATCATGTTGATTGATCCTGTACCCACCTAAGTATGTGTCCACCATTTTACTTTTTACCCTATCCCAGAGGTTTCCCTGCTTTGCTTTGTCCCACCTCCCTAATCTATCACCAATGAATTTCATGTAACCCACCTACATCCCTTTTCTTTGATTGCAATGTATAAATATAGAAATGTAACCCGCCATTCCCCAGAGCATTATCTCAATCCGTTGAGGTCCTGCTTCTCGACATATGTCGACAGTTTGGCTCAAATAAACTCACAAAAATTCTTTACAGGTTTCAATGGTTGTTTTTTGTTAACAACATCTATCGGAGGAAGGTGTTTCTGCAGGTGCAGATCAGCTGACAGTGATGCTGCCCTGTTTCCCCGAAAATAAGACAGTGTCTTATATTAATTTTTGCTCCCAAAGATGCGCTAGGTCTTATTTTCAGGGATGTCTTATTTTTCCATGAAGAAGAATACGGTACACATTTATTGTTAAATGAAAATAAAGGAAATTTATTACCTGTACTGTATATGATACGGTAGTACAGTAGTTGTCAACACAAACCAGACAAACTGAATCCTACAGTATCAAGAATTTACTCATTTATTCAATGACAATCATGTCATCATCTTCTGGAACATCATCCTAACAATCCAATTCCTGGATTTCCTGGTGAATTTCTTGTGACTCCATTTCTTTCAGAATCAGTGGACCAAATCTCTCATGTTTAGCAATAGCATTCTGAGACAGAGCCTGGGGGGGCCTTATTTTTGGGGGGATGCCTTATATTTCACTCGGAAACCTGTAGGTAGGTCTTATTTTTGGAGGATGTCTTATTTTCGGGAAAACACGGTAGTGTGTTTTTAAAATAAATTCAATTTTATTGATTTTAGAGAGGAAGGGAGAGGGAGAGATAGAAACATCAGTGATGAGAGAGAATCATGGGTTGGCTGCCTCCTGCACGCCCCGCACTGGGGATGAAGCCCACAATCCGGCCTGTGCCCTGACCGGGAACCGAACCATGACCTCCTGGTTCATAGGTCGACGCTTAGCCACTGAGCCAAGCTGGTGGGGTGACCCTAATTCCAGACACTTTTAAGCCTCATCCCTGTAGCCATCAGCCCCTGGGTCATGATATCTGTTGTCTCGTCATCTTTGCACACAGTTCTCTGGGACAGGAGCTTAAGCCCTGTGCAAAGGTTATTTTGCTCCGTTTTAATATCCCAGAGGTTCGGGGCCCAATACGTGCAAGGCAGTTCTTCCATTTTTAAAGAGGCTCCACTTATATTATGGAGGGGGGGACCTAACCCCTTTACCCCACATCCCTCTCCTCCCCTCCTGTCCCTAAGGGCCCCGCTCCCCAACTCCTGGGATGAGCTGGCTCCTGTCAGCCCAGGGACGGTGCTTCTCAGCATTGGCATTTTACAAGGAGCCCCCAGCCTTGCCCGCACACTCCCAGGCCCCCAGCCCCAGCTCCTGGCCCCGGGACGTGCCTCTGAAAAGGACATGGCAGACTCCAGAGCCCACCCGGGCTGCAGCTGCCGGACCCCCTGCCCTGACTGAGCCCAGATGGCGGCTGCGGCTGCTCCGGGAACCAGGTGCTTTGCAAACAGACGCTCTGGCTGCCCTGCGGCTGTCCTCTCACAGGTGAGAGCCTTTGGTCAGGCCTTTCCGTCAGGATCACAGCTCTGCGGTGAAGCTGTGAGGGCTGGAACGTGCACTCTGTCGCACCCTGGCCTCGGGCGCTGCCGGAGGGTCCCTGTGGGCACTGTCACCGCAAGGCGGGTGCCTCCTGTCCTCCTGTCGTGTCCTCCCGGGAGCTTTAATGTTCGCTGCTTGCGCGGCATGACTCTCTCAGAGCCGGCGAACACAGCTGAGGCCCCTGCAGGGCAGACAAGTGAGGGCACCTGAGGCTCACCAGCTCTTCCCCCGCAGAGAACCTGCAGTTAGACGGCACGTGGGGTCGAGCTTGGCAGTGAGGGAGGGTGCGTACAGTCTTCGTGTGCACACATGCATGCACCCACATATGTGTGCACACACAGGTGCTGCACATGTGTACACACCTCACCATGCACACACATTGCACATGCATGCACACACAGGCACGACCCCTGTGTATACACACCTGCACACACACACACGTACATACAGACATGGCACGTGTATACACCCCACTTGCACACAGACAGGCATGACGTGTATACATCCCTCCCCCACATGCACATATGCACGCAGACATGACACATGTGCACCCCCGCACATGCACACACATTGTGTATGCACACACACACACACACGCACACACGGACACACAGTCACCTCCCCGGCAGTCCCACCCGCTCCCTCCCAGGCCTTGCTTCTCCGTGCTGTTTCCCACACAGACCTGGGAGAAGACGGCTGTGGTGGCAGGAAACCCATCGGACCAGAAACCAGCCGACTGCTGGCTGCTAAGAAAACACAGATCCGTGTGAAGCACCACCCGCCGTTCGCACTGACCTTGCCTCAGAGCCTCCGGGTGCAGCGGCTCCCTTTGGGCCTCCAGAGCTCCGAGTTCTCAGAACCAGCGCGGTGGCCAGCGGGCAGCTGTGCGCCACGTTATTTATGGCAGCGCCTGCAGACAAGCCCCCAGGCCTCTCCACAGAGCCCCCCCCCCCAACACGCACTGCTCCCTCTGCCTGGGGGTCCTTCCTTCCCGCCCCCATTTTCCTGGGGAATCCATTCCTCAGACCTCAACTCAGCTTTAAGTTCTTGTCCTTGGGGCATTACCAGATTCCCACTCCCCACCACACAGACACACACACACACACACACACACACACTGAAATCTGCCCATTTTCACTTTTTTAAAAATTTAAATATATTGATTTTTCCAGAGAGGAAGGGAGAGGGATAGAGAGTTAGAAACATCGATGAGAGAGAAACATCGATCGGCTGCCTCCTGCACACCCGCTACTGGAGATCTACCCGCAACCAGGGCCGTTTTCACTTTTTTACCATTCGGGACTTTCCCTTCAGGACCTGGGAGCAGGTGGCTCAGCTCTCCCAGGTTTACTCCCTCCCTCCCTCCCTCGGCAGCGTGCTGAGCTCCCCACGTGCCTGCCTGGCCCAGGTGATGGCGGCAGTGAGCCCAGCGGACTCCGGCCAGCCTGTTTGGAGCTGTTGTCCAGTGATGGGAGAAACCAGCGTCGGGGGATCATCCCAGGAACAAACGCAAATGGAGGAGTCATAGCACGGGCCACAGGCCCACGGGGAGAGTGGGGGTGGGTCCCTAGACACTGCTTGCCTATCGGCTCACCGCTGAGGTTCTGAGCGAGCACGTCTATAGCTGCAGGGCTTGTGTGTGGTGTTGGGGAGGTTACCAAGTGTGCCCACAGCCCCTCGGTCTTTCTCCATCGGCTTAGTGGTGGAACACACCGTCCGCTCCTTGCTCAGAGCCTGGGGCCAGTCCCTGAAGTGGGGGTGAGGGAAGGGGGACCTGAGCATCTCACCTTACAGAGCTGCTGTGAAATGGAGAAAGAAGGCCTGGTGGGGGGCGGGGGCGAGGTGTTGGGCATTTACCTTTGGATTTCGTTACCTGAGGATATTCTTCCCATTGCTCTTTGAGAGAGAGAGAGAGAGAGAGAGAGAGAGAGAGAGAGAGAGAGAGAGAGAACGTGTGTATATATGTGAGGTATGTGTCTGCCTGTGTTTCCCCAGCTCTGTGTGCCTTGGTCAAGCTGTGTGCATGCATGTTCAGTCACTGACAGGTGAAATCCTATCTACGCGGGGATTCCTGGGGGCGGGGGTGGCTCCTCGCCCCTCACCGTCTCCCTCAGTGCCTCCTTTCCTGTGGCTAGGCCTTCTATCCCTCTTCTGGAAACTTCCACCTCGGCTCTGCTCCTAGTTCCCGCACCGCACCGCAGTGACTGTCTCCCTGCCTCTCCCCACTCCTCCCGAGGCCTTCCTCAGCCTCGCTCCTGCCGAGGGCCATTTCCTGCCAAGGTCGTGTGCATTGTCTGAGTGGCGGGCGCGTCTGTGGGGCCTGCACAGCTCTGGCAGCCAGATCCTCTTCATTTCATAATTGCCCGTTCTAAATGGATTCATCCAGGACGAGCCCTAACCGCTGGAAACGGAACTCTCTTTGTCCTCTCTAATAGAGAAACCGCTCGATTAATTATGCCAACTTGCATTTTATTAAGTGTGGCATTCATTTTGATTTAAGAATATTTTTACCTCTTCAAGTGCTTTTAAGAAAGGTTATAGCCAAAAAAAAAAAAAAATCTATTCATCTCTGCAGTATATTTGGTTGCTTTTCATAAATTGTCTAGATTGCATTTTAAGGGAGTGGAAATTGAATCTAGTCTTTTTTCTTTAAATTGCCGAAGCCAATTAGCAGCTAATGTGTTCAGGAGGAGAGAAGCACTCAGATCTATAATTGAGCAGAGCCTTCCGAACGCCTCATCTCAGCTCAGTCCTGCCCACTCTTCCCGTCTTCCCCCCAGTCTCATGTTCCAAAGAACAGCTTCCCTTACCAGCCCCCTGCTTAGACCTGGGCCATTTGGAGGTGAGAGGGGGTGTCCGAGCTGCTCCATTCCAAGATGCTAGGGAGGGATCAGTTCCTGGGGATTGGCTCCCGTTCCTCCGGGGACTCCCCGTGGCCCAGGAAGACTTGGGGGTGGGGGTGGGTAGATGCTCACTGGTATCTTGAACCTTCTTTATTCTTTCAGTTCTAGTTGTCAAGGATGTAAAGCAAAACATACGAAGGTCAAATTGCAGGAGAACTAAGAAAACACACCCTTTGTTGATGTACAAAGCTGGTTTCTTACTGGCTGGGATGTCATCTGACCATACCACCAGAGACATCCTTAGATTCCCAGCTGTTTGATGCCCTCCACTCATTTTCAGCACTTCTCTTTTAACATAGAGTAGGTGTTAGCAAACTACAGCCCACAGACCAAATCTGCCTTCTTTTGTAAACTACATTTTTTTTTTTTTGAAAGATAGCCACACCCATTAATTTAGCGACTTTGGGCTACAAGGCAGAGTTGAACATATTTACATCTGGTCTTTTTTTTTTTTTTTACATTTGGTCTTTTGAAGAAAACGTTTGTTGACTTCTGGTTTAAAGCATTGAAAGAAAAAGTGTGTCATTTAGATTTAACTTCCCTCTCTTTTTTGGGGCGGGGGAGGGGAATAGTTAGAACTCCCTTTTAGGAAACGGGGAAATCCAGTGCTCTGTCCGCACGCCCTTGCAACCTGGTGCGCTGACCATGGTCCCGAGCGTCCCCTAAAATAGCCTGGCGCTGTCCACGGTACTGAACTCGCTTGGCCTTCACTCTTGAAAGCATTGTTAACCAGAGAGAAGAGAGGGTTTCTCAGCAGGTGAAGACCAGCCCGCATGCGCTTCCTGTGTGAGGACACACTACTTATGCTCAGCGCCTCTCCAGGCTTCTCGGAGCGATTAGGCGGAGGTGGCTCTTGTCAAAGGAGGCTTCCGTGTGTCTCTGCTCTTTAATGAAGAGGAATGGCTTTGAGAGCGCGTTCCTAGCCAGAGGATGTTGCATTGCCGATGGAAGGAGACGCCAACCCTGGCGTGTCCATGCCATGCCATCTACTTTAGGTGCCTGAAGGTCAATTAAAAGCATGTTTATGTTTTCACTGCTGCTCTGTGACAGGGAGGTATAACATTTAGACAGCGTGGCTGTATTTATGTTCGAAATGTGGACATAAACTTGCTGTTTTACACGGGAACTAAAATCAATAATGACACAGAGCAGCATTTTATCAAATGAATTCTGAAAGGTTCCTGAAGTCGATCCAAATTGCAGGAAGACAGATGAATGTAGTAAAAAACAATATATTCAGGCCAGCTAATTTTGCCAAGTTTGGGAGAGGGTGTACATCATAAAAAATAAGGGTAGTTTTGGGGTTTCTTTCAATAATTCTGGTCTCTTAAAATTGATCTCTCTTTCTACAAGGTGACATATGGAATGGGGCATCACCAAGCTCTGCTTATTTTGATATTCAACCTGCCAAGATGTAGAGAGGCAACCTGAAATATACCTACATTGATTTTTTTTTTTTTGGTTAAAAGATATATGAAAACTTGGTTGTCTAGCCTCAGAATTTAAAAAATCTACACATAGCAGCATTTGACACCTCATTTCCTAATATGCTTAAATTATTGCTGTATTCCTAGGGGAAAACTGGGGCTGGGTGTTTTTCAATGTCCTCGAGACCTAGAATTGCTCTATGGGCTGCTGCGCCAAGGTCAGGCAGGAAGCCATGTTGACGCTGTTAGATGGTCTCATTTGAAGGATTAATATGTGGAGGGGCAGGAGGGGACCCCAGTGAGAGCGAGGTCTTCAGCATCTACTGCTGGAGACAGGATGAGGTTTCTGAGCAAATCTTAGCATTTGCGAGTGACCTGCCCCCAGGCTGTTCCAAACACAGTGCCAATCTTGTAAGAACTGGGTCAAATAGGAACAATGTGGGACTATTCCAAACAACTCTTTTATTGTTGAGGTATGTAAAAAAAAAATTGTCTTCATTTCTCTCTCTTTTTTATTTTATTTTTTTACAAAAGGAAACTCCAGGGTTTAGTCTTGCATTTTTTTTTTAAACCATTGTTTAAAATTGCTCTCTAGAACTATTTGCAGCTTGATTTCTAAAGTACAGATAGCAGGTTGATATGCCTGCATTTGGGTGAATCTCCTACAGGGACCAGGGGGCTGTGGGGAGCTCCAGTCTGCGTGCAAAACCTTGGGAAAGACTCTTTGTGAACCAAAGAAGTGGAAAGACGATGAGTGAGTGAAGGATGGGTAGATGGATGGATGATTGAAAGATGCATGGATGGATGGATGGATGATGGATTGAAAGGAAAGGATGGATGGATGGGTGCATGATGGGTGGAAGGATGCATGGATGGATAGGTGCAAAGAAGGAATGACTTCTTTGGTGGACTACAGTAACTGTATTATACCCCAAGGTTTTTATGAGAACCTGGACATCCTTGACTCTTGCCCCTCATGTTATTTCTCCTTTGCTCTGAGAAAGTGCTTGCTGGAGGTTGGGAGGCTCAGCTGTTAGCATCCTGATAAGCACTGACCACTCTCTGAGGAGGCAGCCGCCTCTGCTCGTTGGAGGCTTTAGCAGAGAAGGGGGCTTCTGAACAGACTCACTCAGGTTCCCCTAAACTGTTCACGTCTAACCTGAGGACCTTGTCATGTTCAGAAGTATCATGTGGTGCCAGCTGATGTCCACATGCATGTCACTGACAGGAGGTGTTCACAGCGGAGGAGTCAGAGACTTGGGTGGCATTTGGTTGTGGCAGGCCAGAGAGAACATGAGATGTTATGATGTTTTAGGTTATGGCTCTAATTACTCCTGAGCTCCTTGACCAAGGGGGTGACGTGTGTGTGTGTGTGTGTGTGTGTGTGTGTGTGCGCGCGCTCGCGCGCGCTTGCACGGACACACACATGCATGTGTGAGTTTATGGTGGTGGGGGTGGAGGAAGACTGAATGCTTTGAGGCTTGGTCACAGCAATGGGTGTTTTCTTTTGGTGGGGATTGGTTTTGGCCCATTGGGGTCTGGGGCTGTATGCCGGGATCCTGGGGAACAGATGAGCCCCTAGGCCTTCAAGACAGAGAGGTAGTGCACCCTGCATTGAGGAAGATGTGAGACTTCTGGATCACGGAGCTTCGAACGGAGCTCTGAATGGAGAATATCCTAATAACAGTGATACAGGATTCAAAATCTGTTTTTGAGAAGCTGTGCTTTGAGAAGGGATTGAAAGAAACACAGCTTAACTTTTTTGGGTTAGTAATGATAAAACAATGCATTTGTGAGGTTTTCATTTCAGTGGCCTTCCCTAAGCCCCGTGAGGTCCGTGGGAAAGACACTACTGTCCTCAGGGTGTATGAACAGGAAGATGACTACGATGATGATGGGAGGTGGGATGATGGTGATGATGGTGGTGGTTATGAGGTTGATGTAATGAAAGCGATGGTGATGGTAATGGTGATGATGATGGTGATGGTAATGGTGATGATGATGGTGGTGGTGATGATAGGATGATGATGGTGAGGAGGGTGATGTGATGAAAGCGATGGTGATGATGATGTGATGGTGAGGAGGGTGATAATGATGGTGATGATGGTGGTGGTTATGAGGTTGATGTAATGAAAGCGATGGTGATGGTAATGGTGATGATGATGATGATGGTGAGGAGGGTGATGACTGTGGTGATGAGGATGATGTGATGAAAGCGATGGTGATGGTGATGGTGATGATGATGGTGGTGGTGATGAGAGGGTGATGATGGTGAGGAGGGTGATGTGATGAAAGCGATGGTGATGATGATGGTGATGATGATGATGATGGTGAGGAGGGTGATGATGGTGAGGAGGAGGATGTGATGAAAGCGATGGTGATGGTGATGATAATGGTGATGATGATGATAAATTGTAGCTACTCTTTATTGTGGATTGTGTTCCAAGGATTGTGCTCAATAATCACCATCACCTCATTTCACTTGTGTCTCAGGCCAGTTCTATGCTTTTATAGACAGGAAAGCAGAAACAGTATATTTATTTATTTTTTACTTTATTAATATTAAGGCATGCCACCACGATCCTGTGAAATAGGTATTATCATCAACATTACTTTCAACTTATAGATGAGGAATCTAGGGCACAGAGAAGGTAGGCAACTTACCCAAGGTTACACAGCTAGTAAGTGACTGAGGCAGGATTGGGATCTTTGCTCCATGTGCCGTCGGCATGGGTAGACTGGCTCCTGTCCCTGCTCGGCCGCCTCCTGCTGGCTGGCTCTGCTCAGCTCTCTCGGCACCCCATACCCCATGCCCCAGGGCGTATTCCTTCCCGTGGTTCTAATATCTCGCTCCTCCTGCCTCGCCTTAATTAGGTTCCATAAAACATCTCCTGCTGTGAGTTCTGGCTGCATAATTACTCCATGTTTCAGGTTCAGAGAAACCTGGATCTGCCCCTTTACTAATTCAAGAGGACGCTTCACTCTGAGCTAAACGCCCTCTAAATCCCCGAGCCGGCTCCCAGGGAACCCGAGGGCTGTGTTTGCAGGACTGGAAACAGCACTTTTCCTGCTCTTTTTGCCAGCGTGTCTTCTGGATGTGGCACCGGGCCGGCATCTCGCCAGCTTGTCTTCTGGATGCCGGCATTCCGTGCCCGCGACAAAAGCCCCCAAGTCAGCAGCATGACCCCAGCGCCAGCGGCCCGCACCTCCCCCTGGGCACCTGGGAGCCGGGAAGAGAACCTGCTGCTCTCACAGAACATCCCCGGGCGCAGCGGGACCTCGGTTCTCGAGCCTCCTTCCTTCCGGAGGCGATGCTGGGAAACCGAATCACTTCCTCCCGTTAGAAAGAACCCTTTCGGGACTCTGCACATCCTCCTGGAAAACCATTGAACCTGAGGACAGTCGGGGACCCCCGCAAGCAATGTGCCTCTGGGGGCAGGTGGAACCTTGAGAAATTCCTGTAATGTCTGACCCTGATGCCCTTCCAAATCGATGCCGAAGGTGCAAGCAGTCAGGTCTTGTATTCTTACTCCAAGCCACCCTGGTGCCCATGTGGCCCATTTTAGCCTTATCATCCTCTATTGATCATCTATCTACCTACCTACCTACCTACCTACCTATATCTATCTATCTATCTATCTATCTATCTATCTATCATCCTCTATCGATCATCTATCATTTAACTATCATCTATCTACCTATCATCTATCTATATCATATGTGTCTATCTATCTATCTATCTATCTATCTATCTATCTATCTCCTACCCATCTATCATTACCTATCTACCATATATGTTTACATTTCTTCATCTATCCCAATAATATCCTCAGATCTGCTTCATTTTCCACTGTCCAGGGTCTAGTCCAGTTCACGCAGTGCCGATGGTCACCTCCTGTTTAGTCTCCTTCCGCCTGGCCAGTGCCCGGATGTTTGGGAAGACCATGGGCCAGTGGTGATGTGATGCCCCTGAGTTTGGGTTTCCTGCCTTCCCCTCGCGTTTGGGTTTGGGCGATCTTTCTGGGCCGAGTGCTGAGGCGAGGCTGGACTCTCACTGCCCACAGCGGAGGCACAGCGGCCTCAGCCTCCGTGACGCTGACCTCCATCCCTTGGCGCCACTAGCTCTTTCATTACTTCCTGTACTGACTCCTCCCCTTTGTGCCTCACAGGCCGATGGGGGAGACACTCTGAGAAGCTAAGTATTGTACTCTTCCAGACAAAGCTTTACAGCCACGAGGTTTTGTTGTTAATCCTCACCTGAGGCTATTTCCCCCATGATTTTTAGAGAGAGTGGAAGGGAGGAAAGGGGTGGGGGGTGGCAGGTGGGGACGAGGGGCGGTGGAGAGAGAAACATCCATGTGAGAAAAACACATGGATGGATTGCCTCCCGCACATGCTGACTGGGGCCAGTGAGCGAACCTGCAAACCTGGAATGTGCCCTGGACTGGGAATCACACCCTCAACCCCTCAGTGTGTGGGCAAACTCTAACCACTGAGCCACCGGTCAGGGCTCTCTAGTTTCAGCCTGAGTCGATGCTTCCTAATGCCAGCATTCCTTCTAGGCTTAGTACTAGGCCTTCTCCCTGAGGAAGAGAGCTCTCTCGTCTCTCCCATCAGTGTATTAAGATGATCACATTAGCAGTTATTAAATCTGTTTATGCGGTCTATAAAAGTTTCATGTAGTTCATTTATTTTTTCATTGATTTATATGTTATGGTCTCATGGCTTACCTATGTTTTCAATGAGCTATCATCCATTCTTGTCATTATTTTCCTGCTCAAATGGTCTCAGATTTGGCTCCTGGGGGAACACTGGGAGGGGCCATGATCTCCGGTCCTGGATTAAATGGTCCATGAGCAGACCAGGGCCCACATGACGCTCTGCCAGGTGCTCCAATGGCAGCCGGACTGAGGCCCAGAAAGAAAATCTCGGCCGAACCAAGAGTGCATTCGCCAAGTTGCCCAAAGTGAAAAGATGCCCCGCGGTGGGAATGACAGATGCAACGTGGGCGAGCTGGACCACGTGGGAGCGAGGCTCAGGGCATGTCCTGGTCCCACGGGAGAGGGCGCAGGCGGTGGCCGCCTGGCCATCCGTCTCTCCTGCCAGTTCATGTGGACGGAGCGTGAGGGATGGCGAGGGGGGTGGTGAGTCAGCATCACATCCCACACTGCCCCAGAGCGGCCGTTCGCTCCCGGGTCCCAGGGGAAGCAGCTACCGGGCGGCGGAGGCGGGCAGGCCTGCCCACCTGTGACTGCCCCGCTGTCCGAGGTCCCGGGGAAAACAGAGAGAAATGCCTGCAGCTGTCTAGAGCCTCCAATGTTCCAGACTCCAGCTGCCCTTCCCCGGCCCTGGCCCTCTCCCACCCGGCACCCGGCTCCCGGCTCCCAGCACCCGGCTTCCAGCCCCCGGCCCCTGGCACCCGGCCCCCGGCCCCTACCACCCGGCACCCGGCTCCTGGCACCCGGCTCCTGGCACCCGGCCCCCGGCCCCCAGCCCCCGGCTCCCGGCCCCTGGCACCCGGCTCCTGGCCCCCGGCCCCTGGCCCCCGGCCCCCGGCTTCCTGCCCCTGGCACCCGGTGCAGCCACAGCCACAGCCAGCGGCTGTTCCAGGCCCGTCCCCTCCCCGGGCGGCATGCTCTCTGGGCAGAAGTCACGGCACCGCCAGCCCGGTGCCCAGCAGAGCGCCCAGCACGTGGGCTTTGAGAAACGGTTGTTTTGCTCCCTGGGATCACAGCAGCACAACCGACCACGGCCAAGACGGAAGCAGCCCGAGTGCCGTCAGCGACGAGGACCAGAAGCCGGCGGTGCAGCCACATCACCGAGCTCCGCGCTGCGGTGAAAGGAAGGGCTCCGAGCATCAGCGACAGCACGGAGGGCCCTGGAGAGCATCGTGCTAAACGCAGTAAGCCAGCCGGAGAAATAAATGGCACATGACCCCACGCATTTGTGGAAAATAATGATCAACATAGACTGATGAACAAAAATAGATCCAGAGACAGAGAAACACCGATCAGACCATTAAACCTCAGAGGGAAGGCGGAGGGGGGGAGGGATGGGCTGTGAGAGATCGAAGGACTTGTAGGCACGCATAGAAGCAGAACCCAGGGACACAGGCACCCAGGGGTGAGGGCATGTGCCGGTGGGCGGGGATGACCGGGGAGAGGTCAATGGGCGGGGGGAGGAAGGAGACCTGTGTAAAACTTTAAACAATAAAGAATTAAAAAAGAAAAAAAAAGAAAAACAGTTGTTTGCCCAGCCGGGTGGCTCAGTGGTTGAGCATCGACCTATGAACCAGGAGGTCACGGTTTGACTCCCCATCGGCACAGGCCGGGGCTGTGGGCTCCATCCCCAGTGTGGGGCGTGCAGGAGGCAGCCGATCCATGTTCCTCTCTCATCATGGGTGTTTTTATCTCTCTCTGTTCCTTTCTGAAATCAATAAAATATATTTAAAAAAAGAAGCGGTTGTTTAATGAAGGCCAGAGCGTTGGGCTGAAAGGGACACAGCTGGGGGACATGACGGGCAGGAAGGCCCCAGGTCCACATGCTAAAATGCACGTGTGTGTGTGTGTGTGTGTGTGTGTGTGTGAGCACGTGTCCGTGTGTGTGGTTGCTGTGGTCTGAGTGTCTGTGTTTTCCCAAGTTCCGATGTTGATGTCCCCCACTCCTGCCCAGGGTGATGGCACGAGGAAGTGAGGCACCTGGGAGATTAGGTCACAGGACGAGGTGATTATAAATGGTGTTCTTGTCCTCGGAAAAGGGACCCGAGAGCTCCCCGCCCTGCCCCGGAGCTCAGAGGTCCCGGCGTCTCTACCTGCCCACGGGCTCCGGCAGCTGGACCCGTGAGAACTAACCCCGCTGCCCCAGCCCCGGGCTGTCTGTAGTGCCTGTGACGGCAGCGGCGTGGCTGAGATGGTGGGAAATGCCCATCAGGTGAAAGCTGCCGTGTAACCACGGCTGGTGAACGGCTCCGGCATTAAAGACGTGCCCACAGCTGTGCGAACTGCACCACCACCTGCTCCCAGGACTTGCCCATCGTCTGCAGCGGACACTTTGTCTGATTGAACGTTCACTCCGCTCCCCTCCCCCAGCCCCTGCACCCCCATCTATTTCCTTTTTAAAATATATATTTTGCTGAAACCAGTTTGGCTCAGTGGATAGAGTGTCAGCCTGCAGACTGATAGGTCCAAGGTTCGATTCCGGTCAAGGGCATGTACCTTGGTTTCGGGCACAAGCCCAGTAGGAGGTGTGCAAGAGGCAGCTGATGCATGTTTCTAACTCTCTAACCCTCTCCCTTCCACTCTGTAAGAATATATATTTTTTTATTGATTTCAGAGAGGAAGCGGGGGAGAAATAGAAACATGGACGATGAGAGAGAATCATCCGTTGGCTGCCTCCCACACACCCCCTCACTGGGGATGGAGCCTGCAACCTGAGCATGTGCCCCGACCGGGAATCCACCTGGTTCACAGGTCACTGCTCAGCCACGGAGCCACGCGGGTGGGCCACCCTCTGTGTTCTGCCTCTGTGGGCCTGACTCCTCTCAGAGCCTCGGGGAGGGGCAGCAGCAGGCCTGTCCTTTGGGGTCTGGCTTGTTCCCAGGGCCGTGTCCTCAGGGCACACCTCTCTGATCCATCCGGAGCCCCTCCTCCGTAAGGCGAGCGCCCTCCTGCGGGGGGTGGGATGCAGCCACGGACCGGAGTGAGTGGCCAACGCTGGCTGCACCTGAGCAGGTGGGCGCGTGGCTCTGCGGCCGGGCTCACCGGGGCGTGAGGCTGGCAGACCTGGGAGCTCCCTGCACCCCAGGAACGGTGCTCAGTCTGTGAGGGGAGGGCGGCTGGGACCCCCGCCCGTCTGGATCCATCGAGTTGGAGTGGAGGCAGCAGCGAGCTAACAGAGAGTGAAACGGGCCTGCCCTCCCGACATCACTCTGGGCAGGCGCCCTGGTCCCCCCTCCTGCCTGTGGGCCTCCCAGCATGCCACAGGACCAGCTCCGTGTCCCCACCCCCAGCCACGCCTGGCCTGCCCACACCTCCTCAGTGGCTGGGCATAGAGACTGAGTGATGAGGCGTTTGGGCCGAGTGAAAACCGGGGACCTGCATATGAAGGGCCTGAATATCACCCCCTGTCCCCCAGGGCCCCACCCTCCTTCTCGCCGCCCCGTCAGGCCTGTGGTCAGCTGTGGGGGCCGCTGGGTACTGGCCGGTCACGCGGCTGAGCACCGGCACCGTTTCCGGGCGGATCTGTCTCCGTTTATGGAAGCGCTTTCTCTGAAGCGGCTCCCCACGGTACCCGCGCTTCCCGTCCTGGGTGGATGTGCTCATCGAAGCCAAGCCGGGAGCTGTCGTCGGCCGGAGGCGGATCAAGGGCCTGCACACGCGTGTCAGACGCGCCGTGGCGAACCGGGCACAGGGATGTGTCCTTGGTCTCATCACAGATGTGTGCAGGCCTGGACCGCGTCCTAGGCGGCTTCAAAGCGGGGGATGTTCAAAGCACTGCGGTGTCTTTGATACGGAGTGGCGCCTCCTCGGAGTTGGCGGGCAGCCTGGCGGGGGATGGCTGGCCTGTGGGTGGTGGGGTGGGGGGGGAAGGGGAGGGCGGGGGATGTGGGGGGGCGGGCACTGTGGAGTCCAGTTGGCTTCCTGGAGGAGGTGTGGGCCACTCAGTCCCCTGAGCCAGGAGGCGAGACCAGGCCGCCTGCTCTGCGGCCCTGGGTGCTCTGAGGTGGCCTCTGTATGACCTTGGCCATGACCTTCCTCCCTGGCCCTGTCCCCATCTGTGCCAGGGGCGGCTGGTGCCTGAGGGTCTCAACTTTGTGCTGACCCAGTGCCAGGCCCGGGGGCAGGGAGGCCCCTGAGGGCAGGGACGCCCACTCTGGTTCACATGCGGTCACTGGCCCATGGCACCCCATGGCACCCCATGGCACCCCAGGCATATCCCATGTTTGTTGCATGTTATCATCTGACCTTGACCTGTCATTGGCGTGGACGGCTCCGTGCCTGTGAGATTCCAGCTCTCTGTAGCGGAGTCGGGGTGAAGCTGAGCCGCCCGGAGGCTGACGGCCTGTGCCGAAAGCGTCGGATGAGACCAAGGACACATCCCTGGGCCTTCTAGAACCTCAGCCTGCACCGCGCCATGGGGGCCGGCCCCCAGCCTCCCAGAGCTGTACGGAGACCTCCATGTGATCATGATTGGTATAAACAGTGAGTCTCCCGTCTGCCACGTGGCAGTGATGACAACTTTGTGTATTATAGTTACCGTTAACCACATAATTTATGCGGCGACACTGCAATACATAACAATTATAATGTGATAGCATGATTTAGGTGATCATAACGTGACGAACAACAGAGCGATTGTGCTCTATAACAGAATGCGACGTGAGTTAGAACGTACCAGCGGCGGCCAGCACGCGGGTGGGCTTCCTGGGCAGACGCTCTCCTGGGTGCTGGACCCGAACTCACTCACCCATCCTCACAACGGCCCCGGGATGCGGGTCCCACATCGGCTCCCTCACCCCGTCTCACAGACGATGTAGCCCGGAGAGATGAGATGCTTGACTGCCATCCAGTAGGCAGCGGCAGAGCTGGGACTTGAACCCTTGGCACATTCTCACCTGTATCCCTGACCCGGTCCCTCTGCTCGCCTGGTCCTGACCCGTCTGCAATGTCCAGGCCACCATGTCACTGTATCCCTGACCCAGCCGCTCGGCCTACTGGTTCTTACCCATCTGTAACGTGTGTGGCTTGAAGCTGTCAGGGTTTCCGTCCAGCTCGGTGCTGGTCCCGGCTCTGGACAGCCCCGCTGGGCTGGGACGGTGGAAGGCGGGCGGTGTGCAGAGGTGGTGGCCTGACCCTCAGTGACTGTGACCCTCAGGGAGAAGCCAGGGCTCTCAGGCCGCGCTGCCCCCACCGCAGCCCGGCCTAGGCTCCTGCAGCCGCTCCCCCACCGCCCCGGCGGCGTCCACCGTCTGTCCGGGTGACCAGCAGGACGGCGGAGGGTCCTGTGGGCGGAGCTTCAGGTCCTCGGCTCTCCAGCCGCCGGGGCTTTCCCGTGGGCGCTGGCCTTGCGGGCACGAAGCCGTGGAGAGCCCGCGAGCCTGTGGATCCCGAAGGACTCACAGATCTGGAGCCAGACACCCGCTTGGGACCCGAGGGGGCGGCCAGCGTGGAGCGTGCGTCTCACATCACCCTGAGGCGGTGCTGGGGGCGCCTGGGGCGGGCTTCCTGCACCTTCACGGGGGGCTTCTCTCTGGGCCCCACCTCCCTCCCCCGCCCCCCACGGTGTGCAGGGAAGGGGCGCACATGAAGGAAGGCTGCCCTGTGTCTGGCTCTCAGCCCGGCTCTCCCTCCGAACCTCAGCCCCACGGCTCCTGCCGCTGCTCTGGGACCCGCGGGCGAGGGCGAGGCAAGACCTAGGCACCGAGGGCCAGCCAGTGCTTCCCAGTGGTTAGACCTCAGCTGAGGCAGAGTGTAGTCCCTCAGTCACCGTGATTGGCTCAGGGGAAGACACATGACCGAGGCAGGACCAAACAGATTCAGTCCTGGAATCTTCTCTGGAGTAATGGGGGAAAGACCTGATCTCTCTCTCTCTCGCTCTCTCTCGCTCTCGCTCTCATCAGCAGCCATAAGACAGTAAGCACCAGGACCTCCAGTCTGTTGGTGGCCATCCTGCTGCCATGTGGGGAGAACCTGCCTGGAAATGCAGCCGACACAGAGGAATGGGGAGCGGGGAGATCAGAGAGAGATGGAGAGAGAGATAATTAGAGAGAGAGTCTGCACGTGAGCATGTACACACATGCACACACGCGCGCGCACACATACACATGCACACGCACACACACACACACACACACACACACGTGCGCGCATGTGCGCACACACAGTGGCCTTTTTGGAGCCTTCCAGGCCAGTCTCACCCAATCATGGGAGCTGCTGCACCCCTTTCCGGCCCAGCCTGGGGGGGCTTCTGTGCCGAGCACATCCTGCACACGGTGGCTTCCCCTCTCACGGGACCCTGGGGCACGCTGAGGCAGTCTAACTCCTGCTTTCACCGAGGGTGGGGGGGGTGGGGGGTGGGGGGGGGCTCCCTGGCTCAGAGGCTCCCGCCCAGAGCCCAGGCTCCGGCCACTCCTGGACCCTGCGGGGCGCAGCCACCCCACCTCTCCGGTGAGTGAGGGTAGAGTGAACCGGATTCTTCCTGGCGGCTGGGAGTTGAGTCCAACTTGCCTTGGCCCTGGGCACCGGGGTGTCCACAGGGGGCGTGCCACCCGCTCTGGGCACGTGCAGTGTGGAGCTCACCGCCCCGGGTTCCTGCAGCGTCCAGCCCAGACGCCCCAGCCACTGGCCTCTCCTACACGCGGGAACACGCCTGGGGCAGTGTCTGTGCTGTGGGCGCTGGGCCGGCTGCGCCGTGGAGCCGCTCGGGAGCAGTGTCTGTGCCCGGGCAGGGTCTGTGCCCGGGGAGTGTCTGTGCCCGGGGAGTGTCTGTGCCCGGGGCAGGGTCTGTGCCCGGGGCAGTGTCTGTGCCCGGGCAGGGTCTGTGCCCGGGGAGTGTCTGTGCCCGGGGAGTGTCTGTGCCCGGGGAGTGTCTGTGCCCGGGGCAGGGTCTGTGCCCGGGGCAGTGTCTGTGCCCGGGCAGGGTCTGTGCCCGGGGAGTGTCTGTGCCCGGGGAGTGTCTGTGCCCGGGGAGTGTCTGTGCCCGGGGCAGGGTCTGTGCCCGGGGCAGGGTCTGTGCCCGGGGAGTGTCTGTGCCCGGGGCAGGGTCTGTGCCCGGGGCAGGGTCTGTGCCCGGGGAGTGTCTGTGCCCGGAGCAGTGTCTGTGCCCGGGGAGTGTCTGTGCCCGGGGAGTGTCTGTGCCCGGGGCAGGGTCTGTGCCCAGGGCAGTGTCTGTGCCCGGGGCAGTGTCTGTGCCCGGGGAGTGTCTGTGCCCGGGGCAGGGTCTGTGCCGTGGGCGCTGGGCCGGCTGCGCCGTGGAGCTGCTGGGGAGCCCAGAAGGCGAGCCGTGGCATCTGCTCTCGTTGGAAGTGAACTTCTTGTCTGAGGGAACAGACAGCCCTGCCTGCTCTGGGGCCCGTGGGTGAGGGAGTGGGCCCCGGGCCAGCCTGCTCTTGGGAAACCTTACCGAGGCGGAGGGTGCTCGGAGGAAAGCGAGCAGCCGGCTTCTGTCCCCAGGGGTGGGCGCTGGCGGCGGGGCCGTCAGACAAGGGAGAGGTCACGCCACGCGGGAGAAGGTGACTTCATCTCCGGAAATGCCCCTCGGAAAGGGGAGGGCCCGCGGGGGGCCGGGAGCCTTTCCTCTGCTGCTGCCGGTGGAACCTACAGCCCCGCTCTGTCCTGCCTGGACCCCGGAGGGGCCGGAGGTTGGGGGGAGCTGGGCCCGGTTAAGACTGGAAAAGGGGGGACTCGGGAGGGCATGCTCATGCCGAGCCCTGCCTCTCACCCAACCTCACCTGTCCCCGAGGCCCTGCGTCTGTCCCTGTGTCTGTCCCTGTGTCTGTCCCTGTGTCTGTCCCTGTGTCTGTCCCCGTGTCTGTCCCCAGGCAGCCAGCTCGCCTGGTGCTGGGCCGGGCTCTGTCCTGGAGGAGGCCCTCCTGCCTCTTCCATCCGTGGCCTGTCCCGTGGTGGTGAGACCCCGAGGGCTTGTGTTGGGGCTGTGCTGGCAGCCGTGGCGGGTTTCCAGAGAGGACTGGGGTCTCGGGCACCGCCCTGGGCCCTGCACCCCTGTCTCAGCTGGGGTCTCCAGGAGCAGACGCTGAGACAAGGATTGATTTTTCCCCCCAAATACATTTTTATTGATTTCAGAGAGGAAGGGAGAGGGGGAGGGAGAGGGAGAGAGAAACACCAATGATGAGAGAGAATCATGGATCCTGTGTCTCCTGCATGCATTCCCCTCCGCTCGGCTCCCCTGCCGTTGGCGCTGGATGTGCGGACTCTCTCCGGAGAAAGAGGAGGCGCTGGCCGGGCGGCCGTGTTCCTGGCTCACGCCTTAGCCAGCGCCTCTCTGGTGGTTCGTGTTTGACTCACACCCGGGTTCGTCCTGGTTCTGACCTCGTTCGGACTCATCCCATCTCCCTTCACCAGCCCCTGGCTTTACCCCGTGGGCCTCATCCTGTGGGACAACCCCGCCAAACACAGAAACACACGTGGCTGGAAATAGTCCTGGCGGCCGTGTGTGTGTGTGTGTGTGTGTGTGTGTGTGTGTGTGTGGCTGTTACCTGTCCCAGCCGCCCTCTGCCATGGACGCTTCTCCCACTTTACAGACGAGAAAACGGAGGCACAGAGAGGTGGTTTAATGTCCTCAAAGCCACACAGCCAAGAAAGAGTAGAAGAGCCAGATTGGAGCTCAGGCAGGGACTGGTGCTCACAGGCCGAGTCCAGGGATGTGTGGCGAGGTGGGGAGGGGTGCTCTGAGTTATAGTCCTTTGACTGGAGGCTCCTCTGGTATTCGTTTCTCTCCGGGATTTAGAGGCTGAGCATTATGTTCATGTTAAGAAGTATGAATAGCCCTGGCCAGTTTGGCTCAGTGGATAGAGCGTCGGCCTGCGGACTGAAGGGTCCCGGGTTCGATTCCCGTCAAGGGCATGTACCTTGGTTGCGGGCACATCCCCTGTAGGAAGTGTGCAGGAAGCAGCTAATCAATGTTTCTCTCTTATCGATTTTTCTAACTCTCCATCCCTCTCCCTTCCTCTCTGTAAAAGATTAATAAAATATATTTTAAAAAATAGAAGTATGAGTAGATGAGGAGTGAAATGCAAAATGAGCCTGAACTTAAAAGATGGCTGTGTTTGAGCCCAGCTGGGCTTGGCTCAATGGCTGAGCATCGACCTATGAGCCAGGAGGTCAGGGTTCCATTCCCGGTCAGGGCACAGGCCCGGGTTGCAGGCTTGATGCCCAGTGTGGGGCGTGCAGGAGGCAGCCTATCCATGATTCTCTCTCATCACTGATGATTTTCTCTCTTCCTCTCCCTTCGTCTCTGACATCAGTAAAAATACATTAAACACGATGGCTGGGTTTGGGGTCCCTGAGAGTCCCCGAGCCACGGGGTCCCGCGCTTTGTGGCCTCCGGGGTTTCTCTGGGGCCCTGGGGAGCCGAGTGGGCGTGGGAGCCGGGGCAAAGGCAAGGTCCCCGAGTGCCGTGTTCCCAGCCGCATTTCCCTCCCCACCCTGCTCCTCCAGGTCCCCACTCTGACCTCCCCTGCCTGGGAGGCTGGGGGACCCTGGCCTCCACCGCCCTGGCCTCACCCTGAAGCCTGGGCTCTGGGCTCGGGTGCCGCTGCCGCTGTGGCCGGCCGGGGACAGAGGGGGGAGCTCTTGTCCCTGGAATGAAGGCCAAGGCCGCCTCTCACGGCAATGCTCGCTCTCCCCGGCTCTGGAAGGAGCCGGTTGTGGGGAGAAGAGTCGCATTTGTGCGGAATTTGCAAATATTCACGCTCCCCCAGCCCCCCCCCCCCCCCAGGCTTCCCCCTTCCCAGCCCCCGAAGCTCCTGCCGCTTCTCTGTGACAGACACACGGGCCACCGGAGCGGCCAGATCCCGCAGGCGCGGGCCCTGCTTAGAATAATCCAGACATCAGCTCGGTGCCCGGCTCTGCCTGCGCTCCCAGCTCCTCCGTCTCCCGCTGGTTTTGAAGCCGCTCCCCAGCCCGGGCTACCGCCCCTGGGAACGCGCCTCCGTGTCCCGGTTCTCGGAGCCTCGGAGATCCTCCCACCCAGCCCTCCAGCCCGCCGGGCCCCCTTCCCCCGCAGAGCGAGGGCTGGGGCCGAGGGTGCTCAGAGGACACCGGTGGCTGGTTCGGCTCCTGGTCCGAGTTGCCACTGGGTTCTCCTGCTTCTAGGAACCTGGGCTGGTGGCTGGGGTGCTGGGGTCGCTGCCACAGAGCCCCGGGCATCAGTGCCCACTCTGTGCCTGAGACAGGAGGTCAGGCCCGGCCCCTGCCTGCGGGCATCCGTGGCCCGCCCAGGGGAGGGCCTGGGCAGTGTCTGAGGTGCCACTTGCTGCCCTCTGAGAGGGACCCTGAGCCGCAGCCCAATTACTGGTGGATGAGGGTGTGTCGAGGTGCCCATTGGATGCCTGGGTGCGAACTGGCTTCTCCCGCCTGCCGCTGCCTCTCTTTTCACTCCTGACCCCCGGAAAGGTGCTGGGAGCGGCTAAGCTGCCCGACAGCCCTGCTCCCCAACCTGCTCCCTCCCAACCCCAGGCTGTCCCAAGGGGCCTCCTGGGCCAGCACTTTCCATGGTGGGGATCTGGGAGAAAGCCCGTGTCTTGGTGCAGTGCCCCATGGCTGCCACCAGGGGTCACCAGACCCATGGCGGGCTGGAGGGTGGATGCTGGCGGCCCAGCAGAGGGAGGTGGTGGGGCCCGCGGAGGGGGTGGCGAGGGGCCCGCAGCCTGGGGAGAACCCAGCAGCAACGGGGCTGCAGGCCGCGGAGGTCCACGTGCCGGGCCCCGGGGCAGCCGGCTGTGGGCTCTGGGGCTGTGAGCAGGAGGGACCAGCTGCCTGGATGAAGCTGCGGGCTCTGGGGTCCCAGGCCCCACCCTGGTGGCTCTGGGGGCAGTGCTTCCGGACCTGGAGGCCTCTGGAGTCCTTCTGAGCGGCTCTGAGCCGGAGCCTCAGTTTCCCCATCTGAGCAAGGGGAGGCTGATGGAGGGGTCGGGGCAGGACTCCGTCCTGAGCACGGCTGGAGAGGCGCTGCCACGCATCCCGATGGTCACCGTTCCCGTCCGTAGTTGCCAGAGGTTCTGCCCCAGAACCCGTTCTGCCCCGTGGCTTCCGCCGTCCGTGGCCTCTCCACCCGTGGCTCCTCCGTCCGTGGCTCCGCTGCCCGTGGCTCCCGCCGGTTGACGGTTCCCGGGGTTTCAGCTAAATAAGCATTTCCAATTAAAGCTCTCGCCGCAGCTCCGAGGTGGGTTGCCATGGCAACAGGAGGGGGCCTCGACTCTCCCCCGGAATGTGCACACGTGTGTGTGGGTCTGTGTGGGCCCCGCCGCGGCCCGGAGCTGGCAGCTGGGGCGAGGGCGGAGGGGGTGCCAGATGCAATGCCGACGGCCTCTGCCGGGGACCCTCTCCCCTGGGGCTGCCCGAGACGGTGGGGGGTGGGTCTCTGCGTGCAACCTGGTCTCCCCAGCCGGCCTCCAGGCCCCCGTCCAGCCCGGCGGGGGGAGAGGGGGTGCTCGGCCGTCTGGCCCTGTGGTCTCTAGAGCAGCACAGGAAGTGCGCGCCTGCCCCTGTGTCCGCGCCTGTGTGTCCTGGATCGTGTATATCTGTCCATCTCTCTGTGCGTGTCTATCCGTGTGTGTGTCTGCGCCGTGTCTCTGCATTCCTGTATCCATGTCTCTGCATGCCTGTGTCCGTGTGTCTCTGTGTGTCTCTGTGTGTGTCTCTCTGTGTGTGTGTGTCTGTGTGTGTGTGTCTCTGTGTGTGTGTCTCTGTGTGTGTCTCTGTGTGTGTGTCTCTGTGTGTGTGTCTCTGTGTGTCTCTGTGTGTGTGTCTCTGTGTGTGTGTCTCTCTGTGTGTGTCTCTGTGTGTCTCTGTGTGTGTGTCTCTGTGTATGTCTCTGTGTGTGTGTCTCTGTGTGTGTGTGTCTCTCTGTGTGTGTGTTTCTGTGTGTCTCTGTGTGTGTCTCTGTGTGTGTGTCTCTGTGTGTGTGTCTCTGTGTGTCTGTGTGTGTGTGTCTCTGTGTGTGTGTCTCTGTGTGTGTGTCTCTCTCTGTGTGTGTCTGTGTGTGTGTCTCTGTGTGTGTGTCTCTGTGTGTGTGTCTCTGTGTGTGTCTCTGTGTGTGTGTCTCTGTGTGTATGTGTGTGTGTGTCTCTGTGTGTGTGTCTCTGTGTGTGTGTCTCTGTGTGTGTGTGTGTCTGTGTGTGTGTCTCTCTCTGTGTGTGTCTCTGTGTGTATGTGTGTGTGTGTGTGTCTCTGTGTGTGTATGTCTCTGTGTGTGTCTCTGTGTGTGTGTCTCTGTGTGTGTGTATGTCTCTGTGTGTGTGTCTCTGTGTGTGTGTCTCTGTGTGTGTGTGTGTGTCTCTCTCTCTCTGTGTCTCTGTGTGTGTGTGTGGTTGCCTGAGCTGAACCTCACACAGAGGATCTGGTTGGGGTCCCGGGAGGCGCTGAGTGGAGAGACCCCATTTCCCCGTCTTCTAATGTCCCCGCCTCCGGCACAGACAGCGCTGGGCACGAGAGGCACGCACGCCCCTTTCTGTCACTACCGTGGCCGGGCCGGTGGGAGGGACACCTGGGCTGGGGGTTTCCCGGTGGCTCATGTGTGCTGCTGCTCAGCAGCCAATGGAGGACCAGGTCCTCCTCAGTGTCTCCCCCCCCCAAGGAGGACCGAGTCCCCCTCAGCCCCCCCTGGAGGCAGCGAGTCCCCCCTCAGCCCTCCCTGGCCCTCGAGGCGCAGCCACGCCGCTCAGCGGTGGAAGTGGGGTGGTCCCACGTGGCTCAGCGTGTGTGGGTGAGGGCGTCGTCTCAGAGTCCCCAGGGCGATGGTGGGGGAGGGGAGTCAGGCTGCCGACTGTCCCCTTTCCTCCTCCCAGCACCTTGAGGACGTCCGGCCTTCCTGCAGCCATGGCGGCCACGTGACTGCGCTCTGGGCCGGGAGGCGATGGCAGAGCCAGAGCGCCGGCAAGGGGCCGCCTCCCCGGCCTTTTTCGCACCAGCGGGCAGCGTGCCGGTGCTTCCTGCCCCATCGCCGGTCCGCCTGAGACCCGCCAGGACCACCGGCCACCGCCCAGCGCAGCGGCCAGCGGCCGGGGCGGCCGGGGCTGGGACGCAGGCTCCCGGCTCCTGGCCGCACACCTGGCCCCGCCTGGCCGCGGTGCGCGCGACAGCTTGTGCTCCAGACGGCGGCCGTGTGCGTCCGTCCGCCGTGCTGCCGAGGCTGGCTCCCCACTCACTGGGGCAGCATCTTCCCAATTTCCTCAGAAACCCTCCCCCAGAACCGAGGAACCGCCTGTCATTTCCATTCCAGCGGTTGGGGGGCAGGAGGGGGTAGACAGCTCAGCCCACACCCGCTCCCCTGGTCCCCACAGTATGGACCGCCACGCCTCCCCGGCTCCCCTGAGGGCCCGGAGCCTGCGGGGTCCCCCCGGCCTCCCCTGAGGGCCCGGAGCCTGCGGGGTCCCCCCGGCCTCCCCTGAGGGCCCGGAGCCTGCGGGGTCCCCCCGGCCTCCCCTGAGGGCCCGGAGCCTGCGGGGTCCCCCCGGCCTCCCCTGAGGGCCCGGAGCCTGCGGGGTCCCCACGGCCTCCCCTGAGGGCCCGGAGCCTGCGGGGTCCCCCCGGCCTCCCCTGAGGGCCCGGAGCCTGCGGGGTCCCCCCGGCCTCCCCTGAGGGCCCGGAGCCTGCGGGGTCCCCCCGGCCTCCCCTGAGGGCCCGGAGCCTGCGGGGTCCCCCCGGCCTCCCCTGAGGGCCCGGAGCCTGCGGGGTCCCCCCGGCCTCCCCTGAGGGCCCGGAGCCTGCGGGTCCCCAGCTTGTCCGCCGCAGGCCTGGGCATCAGCGCCCGCTGCCCCGGTCCCGGCCCTCAGCCCTTCCTCCCTCAGGCTTTGCTGAGAGCCCCCGTGTGCGCTTTGATGTGCGTGTCCTCTCACAGCCACAGGGGCCTCGCGTCCCCGGACCCTAACCTGCGGGCTCTCCGGGGAGCAGGACACTCAGCAGCCCCTCGGTCACACCCCCTCCTCCCCGCTCCATGGGGCCCTGGAGGAGCACAGGCGCGGACTGGGAGGCTCTGCCCACTGATTCCCTCCTCCCTCCCTGCTGGTCCTGCCCGTGAGGATGGGACCTCCGCAGCTCGCCGCTGGGCCCGCTCCTGGCCCGGCCCCGCCCCACGGCCCCGCGGGCCCTCCGCCTCCGGCCCATCGCGGAGCGGAGCGTCTGCGTCCGGCCGGGAAGAAGGTGACGGACGTGTCAGGACGATGCCACAAACCGCCCGTCTGCGGCTCGTTGTTAATTGGTTCTGAGCGCCATTTCCAGGTTTTAATGAAGGGCGCGGCCGTGCTGGCCTGTCCTCCGTGCAGCCTCCCGGCCCCGCCCCTCTGCAGCGAGGTGCTCGGAGCAGGTGCCAGGGGGCCCCCACGGCCCCAGCACGCCTCCTCCTGGGACCCGGCTGCAGGACGGACCGGGGGGCACTTCCCCTCATCAGAGTCTGTGCAAAGCCCTCACCTGCCTCGCTCATTCCCGCCTGGGCCAGGCGGCAAGCAGCTGGGGGGGCCAGTCAACCCCCCACTTCCACTTCCCTCCTGGCCAAGCCGCGGCTGCTGGCATCTCAGGGGGGCTGAGGAGACACAGTGAATCCGCTGGGAGGCGCTGTCAGTCTTCACCGCTGGCCCGGGGTGAACATTTGTCAGTGCTGACGGCAGAAAACCACCCAGCGCGGGCCAAGGCCCCTCATCAGGGGCTGGGCGGGAGCCCCCGGGCCCTGACCCCGTCCTCCCCGGGGCGGGGCGCCCAGCCGGTGAGCTGACAAGTGTCCATTTCCCACCTGTCCCGGTTTATTCTTGGTGCCCGTGGAAGGCTCCAGAGACCAGGAGCCGGCACCTGGCGGTTTGGGGTCTCACCTTCCCGGTGGCCGGGCTGCTCTGCTCCGAGCGCTCTGCCCTCCGGGGACAGAGGCAGGGCCTGGACTCTAAAGCCCTTCGCTCTGAGGCCGGTCAGCGGGCAGGGCCTGGTGGTCGGTCCGGCATCACGTCGTGGGCACGGAGGCCTGGCCGCCGCGAGGGCAGTGCCGGCCGGTTCATTGGGCAATTTCAATAGGGGGTTTCAGCCCTGGCCAGTGTGGCTCAGGAGATAGGGCATGGGCCTGAGGGCTGAAGGACCGGGTTCCATTCTGGTCAAGGGCACGGACCTCGGTTGCAGACTCCTCCCCGCCCAGCCTGGCCCTCGGGGTGGGTGGGGGTTCCTGCAGGAGGCCGCCCATCAATGTGTTTCTCTCTCACATCAGTGTTTCTCTCTGTCTCTCCCTCTCTCTTCCACTTTCTAAAAATCAACGGGAAAATATCCCCGGTGAGGGTAAAACAAAGACTAAATAAACACAGGGTTTCCGAGGCTGGAGCGGGCAGTTTAGAAGGTTGAGAGATGGCGGCTCCTCCCGGGGGTCACAGGTCAGGACGAGGGGACAGGACACAGCGTGCCCAGCCCCTCCTCACTCTCCGGGGCCCGGACCGTGTCTTACATAGACCCGGCAGCAGCTGGAGGGTGCCCAGGCCGGAGTGGGCACAGGCCCGGAATGCCCCCTGGGTCAGGGCACGCTGTCTCCTTGGGTGCTGTCACGTGCTTGCCCACCGCCCTGACCTGTGTGTGACCGTGGCCTCAGTTTCTCCATCTGTGAATGGGGAGGCTGCCCTGTGACCCCTCGGGGCGGTCCTTTTGGGACCAAAGTTCCCCACGCCGGCCACATGCCCACTTTGCTAAGGACAGTGAGACTTAATTACAAATTTTTAAATTGCTTTCAGAGAGGAAAGGAGAGGGAGAGAGAGAAACATCAATGATGAGAGAATCCTGGATCGGCTCCTCCTGCACGGCCCCCGTTGGGAATGAAGCCGACAACCTGGGCCTGTGCCCCCACCAGGAATCCGACACCATGACCTCCTGGCTCGTAGGTCGATGCTCACCACTGAGCCCCGCTGCTGAGCAGGATGAGGATATATTTATTGTCGATGGCCCTGCTCCTTCCCCGCTTCTCCCAACCCCTTCCTTCCTCCCCCTGCTCTCCCCACCCACTCCCCCACATGCTCCTCCCCCGCCCCCACTTCTCACCTCCCCCACTACCCCCTCCTCCCACCTTCCCCACTCCCCTCTTCCCACTCCCCCCTCCTCTCACTTTTCCCTCTCTCCCCTCCCACTCCCCCACTCCTCTCTCCTCCCCCCTCCTCCCACTCGCCCCCTCCTCCCACCTTCCCACTCCCCCCTCCTCCCACTCCCCTCCTCCTCCTCCCACTTTCCCCCCCCCTCCTCCCACTCCCCCCTCCTCCCACTCCCCCCTCCTCCCACTCCCCCTCCTCCCACCTTCCCCCTCCTCCTCTCACTCCCCCCCTCCTCCCACTTTTCCCCCTCCCCCTCCCACTCCTCCACTCCTCTCCTCCCCCCCTCCTCCCACTCCCCCCTCCTCCCACCTTCCCCACTCCCCCTCCCACTCCCCCCTCCTCCTCCTCCCCCCCTTCTCCCAGGCACCTGCACTAATGCTGGAGTGTCCGGAGTGAGAGCCGCTTTATTTTTATTTTCACTTTATTTCCTCCTGAGGTTAAATGCCTCCCGAGCACCCCGCGTGGTGATGCCACTTCCCGGCTGTCACTCCTGGCGGGCCGCCGGGCGGGGGGCACCGCCTCTCAGGTAAAGGCTGCTGGGCCCGCGTCCGGGGCAGGCCTCGCGGGCAGCGGGCAGGACAGGCCCTGGTGACCGAGCTCCCTCTCTGGGCAGGCTCCAGGCTGCATGGGAGTGGGGGGGGGAGCTGCCTCGCCTCCCGGCGTCGTCCTGCCAGGCTGGCTGCCAGAAGCCGGCCGCGCGCCCAGCTGGGCAGAGGCCTTGGGGAGGGGAATCCTGATGCTGGGGCTGCCGCCGGGGCCGGGACCGGCAGGGACCCGAGCAGGTGGCAGGAGGAGCACAGGCGTGAAAGCCAGGCAGGCCGAGTTCGAATCCCGGCCTCGCGCCCGCAGCGAGCTTCAGCGCCCCACCGGTACCCGCCAGCGGGCGGGCCCCGTGCCTCCGGGTGCTGGTGGGAGTGACAGGGTCCAGGGCAGATGCAGGGCCCGGGACACGAGGCTCTGGTCCCGGGACGGCGTCTGCCCAGCCTCGCTGCTCGCTCAGCTGTGTCTGGGGTTCTAGCCGGGAGCGGGCGGCACTGGCCCCCAAGGGCGGGACTTTCTCGCTCCCCGAGTCCTGGGCTGGGCGGCTGGCTGCACCTTCCCTCCTCCACGGGCTGTGCCCTCCAGGGAGATGCCGGTTTCAGCTGCTTTATCGGGAAGCCAGGCCAGAAGCCGGAAAGATAGGACCTGCCGGAGACCCAGGGCCACGGAGGCGCTGGGCCGGGCCGAGTGTCTGCAAACGGCCACGGGAGAGGGCCCGCCGAGAGCACGGGCCGTCGGCAGTCGACGGCGTGGGTCAGACCCTCGGTGAAAGCAGAGTGTAAGTTGTGTGTCTGTGACTGTGTGGCAGCAGGAGCTGTGGCTCATGGCCCCGGCCCAGCACAGGAGAAAGCGCCGGACAGCGAGCTGCTGGCGGGAGTGGGTGGTGGCGGGGCTGATTCTCGAAGTTCGGTTTTCAGTGCACGCCCATCGCTTACCACCATGGTGAAGCTGCAGATTGTGAGGTGAACCATCGTACATCGGGGAGCGTCTGCAGACAAAATCTTATCCCCCTGGCTGGTTTGGGGATCACATGAACTTGCTAAATGCCACCCTCCTATCTGTTTCCTTTTCTTTCTTTCTTTCTTTCTTTCTTTCTTTCTTTCTTTCTTTCTTTCTTTCTTTCTTTCTTTCTTTCTTTCCTTCCTTCCTTCCTTCCTTCCTTCCTTCCTTCCTTCCTTCCTTTTCTCTCTCTCTCTCTCTCTCTCTCTCTCTCTCTCTCTCCCCCCCCCCCGCCCCCCTTCTATTTCTTCTCTTTCTGAGCCCATCCCTCCAGCTCGGTGACAGCCTTTCCCAGGAAGGACGGGGACCACCTGGGGGTATCTGCAGGGACTCACCTCGAGCTGCTGGAGGCCAGGACAAGGGAGCCATGGGCTCCTGGACTTGAATGTGGGGCTTCCCCTCCTCAAGGCCTCTGCCCAGCAGGGCACGCCCTGGGGCCGGCTCCCCGTGGGAGGGGGAGGGAGGGGGCGGCCAGCATCCTGCCGGAGCCGGTCCAGGAAAGTGGGGGCCTGCGTGCGGTCAGCCGTCCCAGACCCCACCTGTGTCTCCCGGTGCCAGTCTTGGGCCAGGTCAGGGGCCAGGGCTGCTCACAATCTCCCATCCATGGACCCCTCAGGCCTCTGTCCTTAGCTGGAGGGAGAAAGATCCCAGGACAGGCCTCTCATTGGGCAGCTCAGGTCACATGCCCACCCAGTGACCAATCACTTGGCCTCAGGTTTCGCGTGCTGAGGGACACTCTCCACCCACATCGGACAACTGGGCCCTGCCTGGGGCAGGACCGAGGAGGTGCGGAGGTGGGTGGGGGGGGGGGAGAAGGGAGAGGAGGAGGAAGAGGAGGGGGAGGAGGGGGCCTAGTGCCTGAAGCACAGCCTCGGATCTCTCTCTGCCGGCCCCCCGCGAGCGAGCTCGGCGCAGCTGGAGCGGCTCCCCTCAGGCTCAGAGACACGGCGTTATTTCCGCCTCCTGTGGGAGGGAGTGTGATTAGCTGGCAGAGCAACATCCTAATGTTCTTGGCTGGAGCCCAAGGCTCTCGGGGAGAGCGTTCAGCCTCTTCAAGTGCATGTTTCCACACACGCGTGTGCCCTGCTGCTGCGGGGCCGGGGGGGGGGGAGGGGCAGTCCATGGGCGGAGACCAGCGTGGGGCACGGCCGGCGCATCTTCCCCACGGGGTCCTGGCTGAGGGTGCTTTGCTGTGTGTGTGTGTGTGGTTTTTTTGTTTTATGTATTTTTATTGATTTCAGAGAGAGGAAGGGGGAGAGAGAGATAGAAACAACGATGAGAGAGAATCATGGATTGGCTGCCTCCTGCTCACCTCACACTGGGGATCCAGCCCACAACCCAGGCCTGTGCCCTGACCTCCTGGTTCACAGGTTGGCGCTCAGCCCCTGAGCCACTCCGGCCTGGCACTCTGGTTTATTTCTGCCTTCCTGCGTGCGAGGGGGTCCCAGGGGGGCACACGGAGGGCTCCTCTCTTCCCAAGCCCCGGGGGACTGCCTGGAGGAGGAGAAACAGGAGGGAAGGGGATGGGTGCCACCCCACCGGGTCCCTGGTCTTTCTCTCCGTCCTGGGGCTTGGGCCGGTGAAGAGGACTGGGTCTGTGCTGCCCTCTAACCTTGGAAGACAACGTGGGGGATGGGACGGGGGGGGGGTCATAGGAGGGGGGCAGGTACCCAGCATGGACAGAGTTCACCCGTGAGTGTCAGGCACTTAGGGACCGGGGCTGCGGGGAGGGCGGGCGGAGAGCGCTGACGGATCTGCGGACCCAGCCTGCTTTCCGTCCCCGCACAATGGTCTAATCAGGTTCCCGGGTTTTAATAAGTCAGCAGGTCCAGCTGTTCCCCCTTGTATGTTACAAATGTTAATTATCTCCTAATTACTTACCAGCCGAGGCTGCCTGGCAACCAGCGCCCCGGAGCCGGGCCAAATGGGTCCGGAGCGGCAGGAAGGAGTGGATTAATCCTCGCTGCTCAGGCAGCGGCTCCCGAGAACGCTCAGGGCCCGAGGGCTGCTTTGGATCCGGTTAATGTTTGGGGGAGAGACACCGCGGCAGGTGGCGTGGGGACAGCAGAGCCGAGCGTCGGAGTCTCCCGCAGCCTGACGCCGGCTGTGATGGTTCATTTCATGCCTGGCTCAGCCACGCGGCACCTGGGCCCGAGGGCCGTGAGGGGCAGGCCCATCTCCAGGCAGCTGGCTCCTGGGGTTCCTCCCAGGCCCTGCCCCCGCCTACCCCTCCTCCCGGAGCCCCGGACACCCGCTTCCCCGGCCCTGGTCAACCCGCCGGGCCTTGAACCGCTGCCCCTCCAGGCGCCCGCGGTGGGAGGGGGTGCTGTGGCCACGGGAATGCTGGCACTTGTGCCCTGACAGACCGGGGCCTTGCTGCCGTCTAAGTCTGTGTTGTTGTCGGTCTCAGAGAGGAAGGGAGAGGCAGAGGGAGACAGAAACATCCATGATGAGAGAGAATCACGGATCTCAGCCTCCTGCACGCCCTCATGAGCCCACAGCCCGGACCTGTGTGTGCCCTGACAGGAATTGAACCGTGACCTCCTGGTTCCTAGGTGGACGCTCAGCCCCTGAGCCTCGCCGGGCAGGAAGCCACCGAATTCTAGTTGGCGGTCAGAGCCTCCCACATCGGAAGAGCAGCACCTGCCACGGAGGTGCCTCCCCCGGGGAGGGCAGTGTGCCTGCCGGCTGGCGTCTCCGCCCATCACACCTGCCCGGCGGCGGGATTCGGCGTCGGTTTTCCCGGAAGGACCTGCCGGTCGCCTCCCTGCGGAGGTGCGCTCAGTTCCCTGCAGCAAACCCGCTCCGCTTCCTGCTCCGAGGCCATTGCTGAGTGTGAGGGGTGAAGACGAGGCTGAGGTGAACCAGGTGGGGCAGTCCTTGGCCAGGGCAGTGCCTGCGGCTCTGCAGGGAAGGCTCCCCATTTTCTGCTGGAGTCGAGGTGGCACTGACTTCTGAGGAACCCGTGGGCGCCAGGCAGTCCTCCTTCCAGCTGCATAGCTGGACGGGCCGAGGAGCACTGTGGATGGGGGCTGTGATCCTCGCAGCATCTGTAGCTGCCCTGTGTGCTTGTTCACTCACTTATTCATTTGTTCCTCTTCTCATCTACCTAACTCCACATCTACCCAACTACCCATTCTTCCATCAGTCCATCCATCCACTCATCTTTCCATCCATCCATCCATCCATCCATCCACTCATCTTTCCATCCATCCATCCATCCATATATCCATCCATCCATCCATCCACTCACTCATCTTTCCATCCATCCATCCATCCATCCATCCATCCATCCATCCATCCATATATCCATCCATCCATCCATCCATCCACCCAATGTTCGCGTGTGGTCCAACACGTGGAGGGCTCCAGGGCTTTGGGACGAGTCTCAGGCGACAGCCAGACACCTGGGGGTGCAGAGGACCCCCAAAGGCCCTTGGGCTCCACAGGCTCGAGTCCTGCCTGAGGGGGAGCCTTTGTCAGAGCGACTCGCCCAGCCCAGCCCAGCCCGGGCCGGCAGCCTGCGGAGGGGAGCCAGGTGTGGCCCCTCTTCCCCGGCGCCTCACCTCCTGCCCCGGAAGTGGTTCTGAGGAAGTCAGAGCTGGGGGTTTGCGCGGCAGGACCACAGCGTGCAGGTCGGTGAGGGCTGGGTGAGGCTCCTCCGGCCCAGCGCTGCCCCCGTGTCCTGTCCTGTGTCACCCTCTCCCCGGGCGGCTCCTGCACGGCCCGGAGGGAGCGGCCACCCGCTGGGTTTGCATCTGGAAGAGGCGCTGGGAGCCCCCCGAGCTGCTGCTCCACCGCGTCGGTGGAGACAGAAGCCCCGGAGAGGTAGGTGCAGCCGAGAACACAGGCCGCTGGGGGGCGCCGGGAGGAGTCAGTGGCAGGTTGGGAGCTCGCCCCGCAATAAGGGGTTATCGCGGAGACCAGCGTCGGCTGGTCTTGGAATGGATGGAGTGAGGTGGCTCTGAAGGTGGCGACTGGGTGAGACCCGGAGGGAGGGGGAGGCGGGAAGAAGGGGGTCCCTGGGTCAGCGCCCTCCAGCGCTCGGAGCGGGAGCCGGTCCCAGACGCCGAGGGCACCTGGCTGGTCTGCCGTCGCCTCTGTCCCCACAGGACAGTTTCCGGCTGTGAGGGTCTGGCTGACAGCTCTGCGCTGAGCCCACAGGAACCATGTCCGTCCGCCCCCTGGCGGCTGAGGGACCCGCTCTCAGGCTGAGCTTCCTCCGTGGGCAGGGTCCTCCCTCTGGCTGCTTCCCAGGCGTGGCCTTGCCGGTGTTCCCGGTCGGCGATCACCTGTCAGCTTGGGTTTCTCTGGGCTCATTCCGGGTCGGGGAGCCCAGTGCCCATCGCTCCCTTCCCGCCTGCGCTCATGTCCTCGCCGGGAGGCTCACTGGGCAGCCGCGGGCTCTCTGCCGCCTCCCCACAGGCGTGCACTGGGCAGCGCTGCCCACTCCGGCAGCACCTCCTTGTCAGCGATGGGCGTGGGTGAGACGGACCCAGGCCACAGGGGGCCTTGGTGGTGGACCAAGCTCAAGGCCGAGGTCACAGCTGGGGAGGTCACACAGCTGGGGGTGGGCCCGCCAGGCCAGCGGCTCGGTGTGGCTCCAAGCCCACGTTCAGCCCCGGTGTCCCTGCCTCACGTGTGAACATGCCCCGTGGTCGGTCTCACCTGCTTCTCGTCACCAGGGAGGAAACTGTGAACTTGCCCACCTCCCGCGTCAGGAACTGGAGAGCTGGGGTCCGACCCTCGGTGTGGGGCCCGGAGCCCCTGCTGCCCTGTGTGCGGCAGTGGGGCCACTGCCTCTCCCTGGTTGTGGCCACCATCACGGACACCGAGCTGAGCAGCCGCAGGGTCCGGAAGGGAAGCCTGGCCACTGTGCGGCTCTGGGGCAGTCTGTCCAGCCCGTGTGTCTCTGGGCCATCTGCACAGTCCGTGGTCCAGCGGTTCTGGAAGGCAGACTTGCCAACGAGAAAGGAAAAAGCTAGTGCTCAGTGTCCCCCCGGGATGCGCCTGCTCAGCCACTGCACTGAGCCCATTTCACAGACGGGGAAACCAAGGCCGAAGGCCAGGTACCTGAGTGATGGCCTGAGCCCGGCCACCTGCTGCCATGCTGCTCTGAGCAGTGGTGCCTCTGGGTGCGGAGCCGGCTTCCAGATGCAGCTGGAGTGCTGCCTGTCTCCTGTGAGAACACGCATGTACACACACACACACACACACCCTTACCCACTTGCATGTATTCACTCTTACATGCATTCACACTCATGTTAACACACATATTGACCCACTCACATGAACATACATCCACATACTCACAAGCATCACTCTTATGCACACGCACACGCAAACATGCACACGTACATGCCTGCTCCGGCTTAAGCCTCGCCCGCTCTCTGTGCTGTACGAGCATCTCTCAGCGGACACGCCGTGCCAGGCACTCATGGCTGAATATCCACTCTGCCCCATTCGATGCTGCTCCTCCCGAGCCCGCCGTTTCTCTCTTCATTCCACTCTGTGTGCCTCGCTGTGCAGCTCACCGTCCTCTCGCTCACTGCTCCTGCGGACGTGTTTCTACCACCCGAGACGGCAAACGCTTTCCGAGCAGCGTGCCGACTCCCGCACGCATGGAGTGGCCAGGCTCCTGCTCGGGGGCGTCCTGGCTGCGGGAGCCTGAGGATCCTCCCCCTGCCCCCAGGGTCCCAGGTGGGGCACCCATCAGGCAGGGGTGGCGAGGGTGGGGGACAGGGCGCGGGACGGGGGCTCCCGCCGGGTCTGCGCGCAGGGCGGCCTCTGAGCGGGGAGGCGGCCTCTGAGCGGGAGGCTCCGGCCTCCGGTGGCTCCCAGCGCAGCGAGGGCCTCGGAGTTTGCAGACAGCTCCCTGCCGCCGCGGAGGGCACACTCCACCGCCTGGTGGTTCCGGGGAGTGATTCTTAGAAAAATGCTCTCCTCGGAAGGCCATCGACCGGGAGCGCGGGGAAGGCAGGGAAGCTGTTCTTCCCCAAACAGCTGTCTCCGCGTCAGGCAAACATGCCATTACCCTGCTTGCCGCTGGCGCCGGGACTTCCGGCAGGAGCGGGGGGGCGCTGCCTCTCGGTGAGGACGGAGCGGCCTCAGCCTCGCCAGCAGGGCCTGGCTGGGATCTCCGCCAGGATCTCGAGGGGGCGGGGGGGGGGGGGGGGGACCCAGGGGCCTCCAAACGCGGTTCACCTGTTCGCTCGCTCAGGTGCCCGGGAGCTAAAGAGACAAACGCACCTGCCACCCCCCCTCCCCCGCCCCCTGTGGGGGGCTGGGCCCGGGCCTCCCCTTAGTCATCTCCGCTCAGAAATGCCAGGGGACCCTCAGCGGTCTGACCGTCCCCCGGCAGATGTTTGGACCCGGTGCCCCTGCTGGGTGGGGCCTGCAGCCCGGCCCCCCGCGGCCCTGCTCCTCCCACCGGCAGTGCTCCCCCCCCCCCGCCCCCCGCCACGTCCCAGCAGGCCCGGACCGAGGGTCCTCGCAGGGGGCAGCCTTCCTGCCCGCTTCCTGCCTGAGGCCCAGGCTCGCTGTCTCAGAGGCGCAGGCGGCGTGTCCCCGCTGCTGCCCCCGCGGCCAGAGCTCCCTCCGGAGGGGGCGGCCCTGCCGTGGCCCCGCTTCGCGCCCCTGCGGTGGGCTGTGCTGTGCTGTGGGCGCTGCGCTGGGGGAGGCGGCTGCATGGTCGGGAGCCGCAGCCTGCCCACCCCGGGGTGTCCCCCTCCCTCCTTCCCCGGCACAGCCCCCCTCCTGCTCCACATCCCCAATCCCCCGCCCCTCTCAGCACAGCGGGCTCCCTCAGGGCAGCTTCCCCAGCTCCACGGTCTGCAGGCCCAGAGTGCCCAGGCCCCAAACCTCTGACAGCGTGACTCGGGGTCCCCGGGGTCCGTCTCTCTGTGCCTGAGCCGCGGCCACTGCCCAGTTGCTGCTCGTGCAGTTGTATTGACGTCGGTGAAGAGGAGGACTGTTGTCAGAGGGCGGGGCTCAGGGGCTGAACGTCAGCCTGTGAACCAGGAGGTCAGGGTTCGATTCCGGTCAGGGCACAGGTCCAGGTTGTGAGCTCAATGCCCAGTGGGGGGCGTGCAGGAGGCAGCTGGTCCATGACTCTCATCACTGATGTTTCTCTCTTTCCCTCCCTCTCCCCTCCTCTCTGACATCAATGAAAACATATAGTTTTTTAAATTTTTTATTTTATTGATTTTGTACAGAGAGGAAGAGAGAGAGAGATAGAGAGTCAGAAACATCGATGAGAGAGAGTCATCGATCAGCTGCCTCCTGCACACCCCCTACCAGGGATATGCCCGCAACCAAGGTACATGCCCTTGACCGGAA
>OX465303.1:198175079-198460079 GCA_949987585.1 Pipistrellus pygmaeus | reverse complement strand
GCCCTGGCTGCCATCTCGGAGTCAGCCAGGAGATGGGCAGGGGAGCCGGCTCACCTGTGCGCGGACTCTGCATGGAAATCGGGCTGGTGAGGATCTGGTGTTGTCGCTAAGCCGGGGCCGTTACTGCCCAGCCGGGTGACCAGAGCACAGCCCGTGGAGGCCGAGGAGACCCGGAGGGCGCGGCACCTGTGCACCGGGGGCGGCAACAGCGTGGCTCCGCCCTCCCCTTCCTCCCCCAGCTTCCTGCTTGAGCGACTGCTGGCACCTCCGCCGGGCATGTGGACGTGAGGCAGCTGTGCCAGGAGCACCCACTTCTCCGGCCGTGGAGGTGGCCAGACACTTGTTCTTTTCTTTCTTTCTTTCTTTCTTTCTTTCTTTCTTTCTTTCTTTCTTTCTTTCTTTCTTTCTTTCTTTCTTTCTTTTTAAAATATATATTACTAGAGGCCCGGTGCAAGAAATTCGTGCACAAGGGTGTGTGTGTATGTGTGTCTGTATGTGTCCCTCAGCCCAGCCTGCACCCTCTCCAATCTGGGATCCCTCGAGGGATGTCCGACTGCCCATTTAGGTCCAATCTTGGTGGGATTTGGCCTAAACAGGCAGTTGGACAGCCCTCTCACAATCCAGGACTGCTGGCTCCCAATCACTTGCCTGCCTGCCTTCCTGATTGCCCCTAACCGCTTCTGCCTGCCAGCTTGATCACCCCCTAACCACTCCCTGCCAACCTGCCAAAATCCTAATGCTCGTCTGTCAGCCTGGTCACCCCTAACTCCCAGCCCTGTTGATCCAGTCACTCCCAACTCACCCCTCCACTGCAGCCTGGTTCCCCCCCCCCCCCCACAACTTCACTCCCTTGCAGGTCTGGTAGCCCCCAACTGCTCTTCCCTGCAGGCCTTGTCACCCCCCAACTGCCCTGCCCTGCTGCCATCTTGTGTGTTGGAGTGACAGTCAATTTGCATATTACCTCTTTGTTATACAGGATTATTAACTTCAGAGAGGAAGGGGGAGATAGAAACATCAATGATGAGAGAGGGTCATGGATTAGCTGCCTCCTGCACGCCCCACTCTGGGGATGGAGCCTACAACCTGGGCTGTGTCCTGACCAGAATCAAACTGTGACCTCTTGGTTCACAGGCCGATGCTTGACCGCTGAGCCCGCTGGTGGCTGTGACACTTGTACCGAAGAGCCAGCGGAGACGGCTCCTTCCCCCGCCTTCCACCGCAGGCCCCGGGGAGCGCCAGCAGCACGTGGTTGCATAACTTGTTTCCCTCTGGGCTCGGGCTGAGGAAGAAGACACGTTGGCTCTGGCGTGGGGGGAGCTGGGGGCGGTGGCGTCTCGGATCCTTCAGCTGTAACACAGCACCGTCGGCAGCCCCACTGCCGGTCCCCAGGCTGTGCTGGGGGGGGGGGGGGCACAGGTAATGAGGCGTTTGAAGAGCGAGCTCTGCGCGGCTCAGGATGCTGCCGGACGCAGGAGGGAGCTGCACATGTCAAACGAGGGAGAGCAAACGCGGCTGCCGACCCTCTGAACTGCCCCCACCTTCCGAGGCCTCCTGTGGGCCCCACGGGGTGCGTGCTCAGAGCAACACGTCTGCTGCTTCTGCTCCTCAGGGCACAGCGCCCAAGCCCTCCCGCACTCAGCCAGCCTCCGAGGAGGAGGAGGAGGAGGAGGAGGAGGAGGGAGAGGGGGGAGGAGGAGGAGGAGGGGGGAGGAGGGGGAGGAGGAGGAGGGGGAGGAGGAGGAGGAGGAGGAGAAGGAGGAGGAGGAGGAGGAGGAGGAGGAGGAGGAGGAGGAGAAGGAGGAGGAGGAGGAGGAGGAGTAGAGGAGAAGGAGGAGGAGGAGTAGAGGAGAAGGAAGAGAAGTAGGAGGAGAAGGAGGAGGAGGAGGAGGAGGAGGAGGAGAAAGGAGGAGGAGGAGTAGAGGAGAAGGAGGAGGAGGAGTAGAGGAGAAGGAAGAGAAGTAGGAGGAGAAGGAGGAGTAGGAGGAGGAGGAAGAGTAGAAGGAGGAGGAGAAGGAGGAGGAGGAGGAGGAGTAGAGGAGAAGGAAGAGGAGGAGTAGAGGAGAAGGAGGAGAAGTGGGAGGAGGAGGAAGAGTAGAAGGAGGAGGAGAAGGAGGAGGAGGAGGAGAAGGAGGAGGAGGAGAAGGAGAAAGGAGGAGGAGGAGAAGGAGGAGGAGAAGGAGAAGGAGAAGGAGGAGTAGAGGAGAAGGAGTAGAAGTAGTAGGAGGAGGAAGAGTAGGAGGAGAAGGAGGAGGAGGAGAAGAAGGAGGAGGAGAAGGAGAGGACTGATGGGCTCTGAAATGAATTGCTCTAAGCTGCAGGCATCACTATGGTCATAGCTGAGCCACTTCCCTGGGTCCGACCAGGGTTCAAGCACCGGGTCTGGCCCACCTCCCAGGCCTCAGGGTGAGTCCAGACACCATCATCTCTTCACCCCATCAGCCGGATCTCTTCTGGCTCCTCTGTGAGAGCCACCTCCTCCAGGAAGCTCCCCTGAGTGCAGGCCGGCTCAGGCTCCGTGTCCAGGGTCCTGGTGCCCACTGAGCTTTGCTTCCAGAGCAGCGGTCACAGCTGTGGTTGGCAGCCTCCTGGACGTATAGCGGCCGTGCTGGCTGGACGTACAGTGTCTGTGCCGCTCACTGTGTGTCAGCGTCCACTCCAATGCTGGGGTTTGATTTTTGATTTTTATTTTTTAATATGAGACCTATCTCTGAAGTAGGACTCGTTTATTTTTTTAAAAAAAAATATATATATTATTGATTTCAGAGAGGAAGGGAGAGGAAGATAAAAACATCACTGATGAGAGAGAATCATGGATCGGCTGCCTCCTGCACGCCCCATACTGGGTATGAAGCTCACAACCTGGGCATGAGCCCTGACTGGGAATCTAACTGACCTTCTGGTTCCTTGGTTGATGCTCAATCACTGAGCCACATCAGCTGGGCCGATACTGGAGCTTTTCTTTCAGCTTTCTCATCTTTCAAATCACTACTACCACCACCACTACCACCACCACCATCATCACCATCATCACTACCATCATCACCACCACCACCATCATCACCACCATCACCATCACCACCATCACCATCATCACCACCACCACCATCACCATCATCACCATCATCACCACCACTATCATCACCACCACCACCACCATCACCACCACCATCATCATCACCACCACCACCATCACCACCATCACCACCACCATCTCCACCACCATCACCACCATCACCACCATCACCACCATCACCATCACCATCACCACCATCATCACCACCATCATCATCACCATCACCATCACCATCACCATCACCGTCATCGTGTCCTCTCAGCGGCAAGGTCTGCTTTTTCTCTGGAATCTCACTCCCACTTGCCGGTCAGGATGCTTCACGGACACTCAGGGGTGTCACCTGCCCCTCCTCGCCCTCTGCTGCCGCCGCTGCTTCCTTCCTCCTCAGCTCGGCGCTGCCCACGGAGACGCAGGCCCGACCCTCCGATCAGCCGCACGCCCGAGGGTGGTGTCCGCCCAGCACCCGGCTGCACGGGCGATGTGGAGTTGCTGTGTCGCTGTGGTCATCCCGCCTCCCCACACCGGCCTCTGCCTCCCTGGCGGCCCTCCTGGGAGCGGCTGGCCTCACCGTTCCTGAGACCCGGGTGCTCACGGCCATCTTACCACCTTAAGGGGCTTCTTTGGAAAGTGGTTCTGGGGCCTCGGAAGGCTCAGGGCCTCGCCCATGGAGGGGGGGGAGGAGGCGGGTGGGGGAGGTGAAGCCTCCTGAGCCACCGAGCAGACACGCGGGACAGAATCCCCGCCCCCCCCCCCCCCCCCCCCCCCCCGGAAGCGAGCAGTGTCTGCCCGGATCCTGACGCTCCAAGTGCCCAGCCCTGTGCCTGGCGCAGAGTAGTTGGTGCTCAACACACATCTGTTTAACTGTAACGGACACCGGAGCTGCTGAGGAGGAAGGAGACGTCCCCAGACTTCCCAGTGTGGAGTGAGGGCCCCTCACCCCCCCTCCCCCCCACCTTCCCAGGCCCCCCTCTCTGTCCCGTCTGCTCAGTTACGGCCTGTGGTGTTTACGCGATGGCAGACTTAGCGATGCTTTGGAAGAAAACATGAGATGAAACCCTGAGAGCGCGCGGTGAGACGTGTCAGCTCTGGAGTCAGAGGGAGCCGGGGGCCGTGGCTGTCTAGCCCCATCCCGACTTGCTGGACCTTGAGCCTCAACGTTCTCATCCTTAAAATGGGGGCAACAGCTGTCCCTCCGGGGATGTCTGCGAGGCCCGAGGGCGGGGAGGCGGAGCGCGCTCAGTAAATATTTGCTGAGGAGGCATAAGCTCATCAGCGAGGGGAGCAGCCTGGCGGAGAGGGGCCACCCTCGGAATTCCGATGAGCAGGAGCTAGGCCGTTCCAGGGTGAGCTGTGGCCGCCCGCCCATGGTCCCTCCCCCCGCGTCCCGCCGTCCCTGCCCACCTGGCTAATCACGGCGCTATTTTTACACCCGGCGCGAGGAGAGGGAGCAGATTAACAACCCCGGGAGGCCCGTCGCTTCTATTAATATTAAACAGGGCATTAATTTTACCAGGAGCTGAGACATTAACCATGGAGCCCCATTAGCGGCCATTATTTTAATCTCCGAAGCTGTCGAGCATGTTCCGGGAAGAGGCCTGAGCCGCCCTCCTCGGCCTCCGGTCCCTCCGTGTGCGGGGGAGTCCGGGATCGCGGCTCCCGTTCCCCGAGGGGAAGGGATCGTTAGAAGCTCATTGTCTGGCGAGGGGGAGCGTCTGAGACATCATCACATCCGGGTCCCGTGCTCAGCGCCCTGAGCCCCTGAGCCCGGACCCGGGCCGCGGCGTGCTCGCTGAGAGTGGCCTCCCCAGCCCCGCCTCCCGGAGGGCCTCGGCGTGCTGGCTCCCGGCACCGGCACTCCGGCTCCGGGGGTGAATGTTTGACATCAGATCTCGGCTGCTAATGACCTGGGAGCAGAGCCGGCTCGGCGCGGTGGGGTGACAGCCGGAGGACACAGATCAGTTACCGATAATGAGGCCCCGCTCTGGAGGGGGCGAGAGGAGCCGTCGGAAGCGGGAACAGGAGGGCACCGGCAGCTGCCAGTCGTGCGTGGGCGCGTGCCGATGGCAATGGAGGTGCGGTTCGCCGGGGAGCCGGGGAGCGCCTCGGGGTGGGGCTGCGGGATGGGGACGGCTGGGAGGCCAGACACCCAGACATGGCCTCTGGCTCTCGTCGGTGTGGCTCAGTGGATAGAGCGACAGCCTGGGGACCAAGCGGCTCTGGGTTGGATTCCGGTCAAGGGCACGGACCCTGGTTGCAGGCTGCAGCACAGGAGGCAATCAATGGGTGTGTTTCTCTCACATTGATGTTTCTCTCTGTCTTTGTTTTTAAAACAATATTTATATTGATTTCTTACAGAGAGGAAGAGAGAGGGATAGAGAGAAACATCAATGAGAGAGAATCATCGATCAGCTGCCTCCTGCACACCCCTTACTGGGGAGGTGCCCACAACCAAAGTGCATGCCCATGACCGGAATTGAACCTGGGACCTTTCAGTCCGCAGGCCAACACTCTATCCACTGAGCCAAACCGGTTATGGTTCTCTCTGTCTTTCCCTCTCTCTCCCACTCTCCCTAAAATCAATGGAAAAATATTTTCAGGTGAGGGCTGGCAAACAAACAAACACACACAGAATGTGAGCTCTGGCCTCAATCCTCACCCGACAACAGCGCAGACGTGGGCAGCACCGGGCGCTGGTCCCTGAGAGAAAAGAAGGAAATGAATGGAGACAAAGGACTGTCCCGACTCACTGCCCAGAGAGGCCCGAGGTCACGGTGGGGGGAGACCCAGGCCGAGCCCGGTCAGAGGCCTGAGGTGAGGAGATGGGGAGGAGCCGGGCAGACCAAGCCACTCAGCAGGGCGGAGTGCCCACAGCCCAGAGAGGAGAGCTACGGGCACACGTCTGAGTGCCGTCGGCTGCCTCCCGGCCGGTGCGTACATACGTCAGCTGCCCAGACCAGAGGGAGCACTGGGAGGGACGGCAGGAACAGGGAGTCCACACAGGACCGGCGTGTTGGTGTTCCTGGCAGGAGTGTGCCAAGGCCTCCATCCCAGGGCGAGGGACGGAGGCCTAAAACCATCGCCTCCAGATGCGGAAAATTAGCCTAGGACAGTGGGCGGCCAACCACGGCTCGCGAGCCACATGCGGCTCTTTGGCCCCTTGAGTGTGGCTCTTCCACAAAAGACCACGGCCTGGGCGAGTCTATGCTGAAGAAGTGGCGTTAGAAGTTTAAGTTTAAAAAATGTGGCTCTCCAAAGAAATGTCCATCGTTGTCCTGTTGATGTTTGGCCCTGTGGGCCAATGAGTTTGCCTACCCCGGGCCTAGGCTAAAGCTACTCTACTCTCCCTTGCAAAGGCTTTAAGAAGTCTTCCAAGGACAAGCGTGTTTTCAGTTTCCCCCCTTTTTGTTGAGTTGTTTTTGTTTCGGTGACACTGCTTCACAAAATTAACAGGCTTCAGGTGCACAGTTCCACACGTACCATTTGTACGCAGTATTACCTGTTCACCACCCCAAGTCAGTCTCCTCCCTTCGCCATTTCCCTTCCCTACATCATCCTCCAACCCCTCCTACCCTCCTTCCCCCATGAATCACCACACTGTTGTCCCTGTCCATGAGATTTCCCCTTTTTTGTGTGTGCTCAGTTCCCTGCCCCTGTGCCCCCTTGCTCCCTGCCCTCCGTCCCTCCGTCACCCCTGACAGCTGTCAGCCTGCTCTCTATCCATGAGTCTCACCAGCCTATCAGGAGTGAGTGTGCAAATTAACCCAACAAAGATGGGGGTTAATTTGCATACACAGGCTCTGGGCAGAGAGCAGAGAGGGAGAGTTGGAAGCTTGGAGGACTTGGCAGAGTGGGAGGCTGTGGGACAGAGACGGAGCAGGAGGGGAAAGCCAGGAGTGCGGGAAGCACCAGAAATTCTGGGAATGGTAGTTCTGGTGGCAGCCCCAGGGCTGGAAGTGGAAGCCCAGAGCGCAGGGAGTGCCAGGAATGCTGGGAATCGTAGTTCCGGTGGCAGATGGATCTCCTGGACCAGTGGTTGGCAAACTGCGGCTTGCAAACCACTTGCAGCTCGAGAGCTACAGTTTGCCACTCTGTTGACGAATGAGTTTGCCGACCACTGGGCCATGTAGTTGGAAGCTGTGAGGACTAGGCAACTGTGGCATATTGTGTGCAAAGGGGTAAAGGGTAGTGTATGACAATGGTCGGCAAACTCATTCGTCAACGGAGTGGCAAATCTCAGGCTCGTGAGCTGCATGTGGCTCGTTAGCCGCAGTTTGCCCACCTGTGCCCTAGGCAGCCGAGCGAAGGGCGCCTGGAGCAGTTACTGTTGTGGTGGGGGTGGAGGGAAAGCAAAGGCGAGACACGGAAGTGAAGTCAGAGGGTCGAGGAAAAACTAAAGGGAAGAGATCCTGCAGCTTCCAGGAAATCTCCAGCCATGGAGCGAAGGAAAAAAGCCTGTGATTCTGTGGGCCGGGGTCTCACACACTCCGCTCAGAGGACTCACAGACAGACAGGAACTCCCGGATTGGAGAGGGCTCCCCCGAGGGCTCCCAGATTGCAGAGGGTGAGGTCGGGCTGAGGGACCCACCTCCCGTGCAGGAATCTTCACGCACTGGGCCCCTCGTCTATAATAATCTATAACAATAAAAGTGTAGTGTGCTAATGAGACCGGACAGCCAAATACCTTCCCTAGGAAGCTCAGCTGCCAGGGCCAAACCCCTTACGCGAACTTTGTGCGTCGGGCCTCTAGTTAGAACGTGTTTTAAAAAATCAAAGCCAAACCCCACAAAGTCATTACACCCAACAAGCCAACAAAGAAGATCAGATGAAATAAAAAATACTCAACCGTACGGGAGACAAAAACAAACAAACAAACAAACAAACAAACCAATGAGGAAAAGCGGAACGGACAGCAGATGGGAGAAATAGAGAGCAAATGGCCACATGTGTCATCGCACAGCTCCGTGTCCAGACAGCAGACCCTGTCATGCGGCTCCCAGCACCCAGGACGCCTGCATGGCAGCCAGCAGGCGGGATGCCGGCCCCCTGGCTGCGGACCCGTGCCTCTGTCGGGAGGGCCCCTCCAGCTGCCTGTCTCCTGCCCCCTCTCCTCCCTCCCGTCACCCAGTGTCCCACCCCCTCTCCTCCCTCCCGGCACCCAGTGTCCGACCCCCTCTCCTGTCCCTCCCTCCACTCAGAGTCCCAGCCCCTCTCCTGTCCCTCCCTGTACTCAGTGTCCCACCCCCTCTCCTGTCCCTCCCTCCACTCAGAGTCCCACCCCCTCTCCGCCCTTCCTGCACTGTCTCCCACCCCCTCTCCTCCCTCCCAGCACCCAGTGTCCCACCTCCTCTCCTCCCTCCCAGCACCCAATGTCCCATCCCCTCTCCTCCCTTCTGGCACCCAGTGTCCCACCCCTTCACCCCCTCTCCCGTCCCTCCCAGCACTCAGTGCACCGTGCCGGCTGGGCTGGGGAGACTCGGTCATCTGCCGATGTTCCATGTCCAGGCACCGAGGAGCCAGCCCTCGCCTCTGTGTCAGCTGCCACCATGGACCCTGGGGGCGGGGGGTGTTTGCTCTCCAGCAGGATGCTCGCCTTGTGGTCCAGGAAGCCGCTCCCTCCCCTCTTCCGATGGCCGCTCTCAGCCGCCCTGCACCCCGGGAAGCTGTGGAGGGCCAGCTGGGAGCTGGGGCCGGAGGGGGAGCGGCCCTTTGGGGACCACCCACTGAGCGTTCCCGCCCACCCGGAACGGACTCTGCCACCCTGCTCACTCCAACACCCGCCTCCTCCTACGTCGGCCATGGCAACCGGCTTTGCTGGTCAGCCATTTCCTCCTTCCTTTTTTACATGTTTGTATGGGTTTTTAGAGAGAGGGGAGGGGAGAGGGAGAGAGGGAGAGAGAACATTGATGAGAGAGAAACATCACTGAGCAGCGGCCTCCTGCACACCTGCTCCTGGGGACCGAGCCAAGGCCCCCGCCCGGGCCTGTGCCCTGGACGGGAGTCTTGGTTCATGGGTCAATGCTCAGCCGCTGAGCCATACCAGCTGGGCCTGTTCGGCTGCTTCCATGCCCGCCTTGGGGCAACTGTGGCTTCGTATGCTCCGACCCCTCCCCCAGAGCCCCCCCTTACCCCCTCAGGGGGTGCTCAGTTCACACCCGAAGGATGTTCGTCTCTGCTGAGCTTGGGGGAGGACAAGGGCCAGGAGAGCTGAGGCTGGGACCCCTGAGTCCTGCTCGGGGCTCCTCCCCCCACGGGCTCTGCTCCGTGATCCTGCTCCGGGGGTGAGGGTCCGGCCTCTGCAGGAGTCACTGGTTTGGGGGCTGTGGGTCTGGAAGGATCCATCAGCGCCTTCTCTCCTGCCTGACCCAGGCGGGGAGTCCTCGGGCTCCGGGCAGACGCCCACCCCGGGCTTCTCCTCCGGCTCCTGGTTCCCCTGTGGTGGGGCCGTGCGGGGGCCCAGGGGTCTCACTGGCGGCTCTCCTCCAGGCCGCTGTTCTGGGCAATGCCTGGGCAGGACGGTCCCTCCTGGGCTGCTTCCTACGATTACAGCGCGTCCTCACTCCCGGACTCTCTCCCCGGTGACCCCTCCCCGGTGACCCCTCCCCGGTGACCCCTCCCCGGTGACCGCTCCCCGGTGACCCCTCCCCGGGACACAGAGCTCCTCCTGTGGGAAGAGGTGCTGCTCTGTGGCGTCCAAGAGACCAAAGGCCCAAGCTCTGAGCATCCCCTGCCCCCCGTGCCCCCGTAGCCCCCCATGGCCCCCCGTGGCCCCCCCTGGCCCCCGTGTCCCCCCATGGGCCCCCTGGCCCCTGTGTCCGGACTGTAACACACACAGGGCCGTGTGTTTGAAGGGAGCCTGCGGAGCACTTAATCCTCATTTAGAGCTGATGTCGGTTTATTTCGGAGTTTGAATGACTCCGCCTCAGGACACAGAGAGATAAGGCAGGGAGCATCCCGCAATCACTCACCGCCCCTCCCGCCCCTCACTCGCGGCCGCGGGGAGCGTCCGTCCATATCTCCGTCCGCAGAGCCGCCCTCGGGCCCGGGGAGGGTGAGGGTGAGGGCCCTCGGGCCCCGGGAGGGTGAGGGTGAGGGCCGCGCCGCCCCACCGCCCCGGCCTCCTGCGGGCGCGGGCGCTCCCGGCAGCGGGAATGGACACGCGTTCCCATCGCAACAGCGAAGTCCCCTCGAGAGGAAAAAGAGATAAATAAAGGCAGAGGAAAATAGAAGCAAGAGCCTCCCTCTAATTGCCTGGATCGCCATGGTAACATGGGGGCACGTTTCTTTCCTGCGGTATCCGCTCTCCAGACGGCGGTCCAGCATCCGGGCTCCAGGCGGGGCCGAGGAGGACCCGACGGCCGGCACCCCCGGAGGATGGACACGAGAGCACACGCCCCGACGTGTCCTTGAGGGGAGCAGGTCGACCGGGTCCACGGACGCTGGGGGCCCCCCTCGCCTCCCTCCCCGCGTGCTCACGCCCTGTCACCCCGTCACCGCGGGTCTGTGCTGACCGAGCCGCCTCTGTGTTTGGTTTTGGGAATTGTCCACATGTCTCCTGCGGTTTCCTTCCCCACCGCCCACAGTGTCCAGGGGAATTCAGTCACATTGCTCAGATGAGCTCAGAATTCTGGGAGAGGGCAGGCGAGGGGCGCCACCTCCACCCCTGCTGCCCCCGGCCCCAGCGCCAGCCCGGGCTCACGGGCGGGGACTGCGCCTGGCTGAGGCCACGGAAGAGAGTCTCGATGTCCCCTCGGGGTCTGGGGCTGGGCAGGAGGCGACTGCTGGTGAGGGACTGGGAGCACCCGGGAGACGATGTATCTTACTGATGGGCCGAGGGAGGATCGCCGGGAACGCAGAGGGAGGGGCGGGGCGATCGGCCGCTGTAGGGGCTCTCGGGGGCGGGGCGTGCTGTCAGGGCCTGTGGGCAGGTCAGCTCTGCCCGAGGCCGGTCCTGGGGTGGCGCCTGGAACTGGTTGGGCTGGTTGGTCACACGCCCAGCCTGGTCCCCCTCCCGCTGTAAGCACGGGGTCCCCCTCCCGCTGTAAGCACGGGGTCCCCCTCCCGCTGTAAGCACGGGGTCTCCCTCCCGCTGTAAGCACGGGGGTCCCCCTCCCGCTGTAAGCACGGGGGCCCCCTCCCGCTGTAAGCACGGGGTCCCCCTCCCGCTGTAAGCACGGGGTCTCCCTCCCGCTGTAAGCACGGGGTCCCCTCCCGCTGTAAGCACGGGGGGTCCCCTCCCGCTGTAAGCACGGGGTCCCCTCCCGCTGTAAGCACGGGGTCCCCCTCCCGCTGTAAGCACGGGGGGTCCCCTCCCGCTGTAAGCACGGGGGTCCCCCTCCCGCTGTAAGCACGGGGGTCCCCTCCCGCTGTAAGCACGGGGGTCCCCTCCCGCTGTAAGCACGGGGTCCCCCTCCCGCTGTAAGCACGGGGGTCCCCCTCCTGCTGTAAGCACGGGGGGTCCCCCTCCCTCTGTAAGCATGGGGGTCCCCCTCCCGCTGTAAGCACGGGGTCCCCCTCCCGCTGTAAGCACGGGCTGTCAGGCATGGGGCTGTCAGGCACCCAAGGGTCCCAGGTGAGGGGGCAGATGGCTCCGTCGGCGAAGGGCAGGGACGGTCCCCGCCTCACTGGGCCGGCGCCAGGCCGTCCTCGCACAGAAGCCGGAGTTTCCTTCGCGGTGCCCCCCGCCGGTGACTGCTGCCCGCAGGGCTATGGGGGTGGTGGTGCAGGGCCGGGACTGAGGCTGGCTCTGGGTGGGTGACGGTGGGTGGCCTGGTGGAGCGGAGGCCGGGCTCACGTGAGTCTTTGCGTGTGGCCGCAGGTGGCTCCGGATCACTCATTTCCTCGGGAATCAGCAGCAAGAGCGTGAGGGTTCGTTTGCGTCTAACGTGCGCGCCTGGCATCTTGCAGGCGTCACAGGCCCGTTAGGCTGGGGGGGGGGGGGGGAGCACCTGGGTGGGAGGCGGTGCCCCAGGAAGACAGGTGTGTGTGCGTGTGGGGGAGGGTGTGTGTGTGTGTATGTGTGTGTGTGTGTGTATTGGGGGGGAGTGGGGCGGGGTGTGTGTGGACTGAATTTCCCTGGAGGTGGAGGAGGCAGGTTTATGTGTGAGAGAGAGGGAGGGAGAACATGGGAGTGCAGACACATACACACACACACATGCACACACATACATGCACACACACATACACACAAGCTGAGCACTGTGATGTGTGGGAAAGTCTCAGACAGGACCTCCCCCTACGCCCCGCCCCCCTCGCACCCTGACCCCCGAGGCTCTGGGGCCGGCACAGGTGTGGGGGGAGCAGGAGAAATCAGCCCGGCCTCTGCCCCGCACAGCGGAGCCCGAGGGTCGCTGGGGGATGCCCGGTGTGCGCACTGAGCTGTGGGTGGGGTCGGGGTCAGAGGCCGTCCGGCCCGCGGACCTGGGCAGTGTCCCTGGGCGCCGCCCTCACACCTGAACGCACTTTGAGGGGAGGCCCTGGCTGCTCCTCATCACAGCAACACGCAGCACCGAGCCCCAGGCACACGGCTCAGCTCAGGAGGAGGGAGGACACGGCGCTTCTGGAGGTGAAACTGGAACCAGAGCGTGTCCCGTGTCACGTATTCTCTGCGCAGCCTCACGGAGAAGAGCTGGCCACGCAGGGCCAGCACCCCCCACACACACGTGCCGCCTCACCCACCGTGCGAGCGTCCCCAGCCGGGCCACGCGCCCTCTCCAGCCCCCCATCTGCGCCCGGTGGGGTGGGGGCTCTCGTCCTGCGTGAGATGGTCACGTTTGCGGGCATCAGAGCCATTTGTTCCTTCCTCTCTGAGCTCTCACTCTGGGATGTTGGCCGCTCCTCATGGGCTTTCACTGGGACTATTTATTTAAAGGAGGACAAAGCCTGTGCAGAAGAATTGCAGGCGAGTGTGTGTATATATTATCACTTTCCCTTAAGGAACAAAGCTAAACGAAAGGAAAACTCTCCCGTAGCTTCTACCCGGCAGCAAACTCCCATCTTCACTCGGTGGCTCTAACGCTTCTGTTTTATGGCTCTGAGATTTGTGTTTTTGCTGGAAGGATCTTTCCCGTTCTGAGATTGATTTTTTAAAAATGACTTATTCAAATACTTTAATGATTTCTCTCTCTCTCCACTTCCGTTTTGACCCATCTGCACTTTTTTTGGTCTCTCCCCATCTTTCCACCCGGGCGGGTGGGTCCTGGGATGCGGGGCTGGGTACCAGGATGCACAGAGCGGGGAAGCTGCGAAGATGCCCCGGAAGCCATGTCCTCAGAACGTGTGTGTCCCAGGCAGAGCACAGACGTGGCTCCCCCTCCGCCGCCTTCCCCTTCCCAGGAGCACTTGCTCTCTCTGCCCTCCCCCACGCCCCTCCCGGCCCACGTGTCCTTTGTCCACGGCCAGGGCAGCGTCAGTAAACTTTGCCCAGCGGCTCAGGGCAGGTGTCCAGCCCCTTGCTATTATATTTACCGAGGGCCACTGCTCTAATACCGGAGCCAAACACCGCGATCGGCTTTCCCATCGTCCTCTGAGGCCGCCCCCCCCAATGTCAGGCCGCACCCCGCTCTCTGAGATGAAGAGACAGCCCCCTCTGTGTGCCCTCCTGCCCGGGCCGCAGGCTGGGATGGTCCAGGAGGGTCTGTGGAGCCCCGTGGTCCTGATGCCCTCTGCTCCTTCCTCCCATCTCCTAGCAACGCCTCCCGAAGCCCCCCTCCCTCCCCCGTGTGCTCAGGTGGCGATTCTGGATCAGATCCTGCCCGCGAGGATCCTGGCAGAGGGAGTGCGTGTGGTCCAGACACAGACGGGCTGCACACATGGGTGGGGGGTCAGAGGAGGGGGTGTGACCCCTCGTGCCCTGTGGCCTGGATGTCCCCGTGCCATGGGCTCCAGGCAGCCAGCAGAGCACGGGCACCCAGACAGCAATGACCCCCCTATCTCTGTGGGAGCCACACCCGTCATCCCGGGGCCTCTGACGTGTCCGCTCCCGGGTCCTGCCTCGGGGGGGCCGGCGGGTGCGAGGCCGGCACTCAGCCCTCCGTGCCCGGCAGCCTCCGTGCCAGGCGGGAGCACGTGCCCAGGCCTCTGCCAAGGCCGACTGGGCGCCTTGGGCACGGATCTGGCCACTGCACCTCGGTTTCCCCATCTGCAAACAGGGAGGCTCAGTGCCCCCTCTCGGGGGTGCTGTGAGGGGGGTGCGGTCGGGGGAGGGGCTAAGACGCGTTCCACAGGAGCCATGCATTGCCGTTCTCGCGGTCCCGTGTCCAGATGCTGCTGCCGCCTCGTCCCCGTTGGCGGCGTGGAGGAGGGCGGAGGCCAGGACGCCCCCAGGAGACAGGGCAGAGGGTTGGAGAACAGCTGTCAGCTCCAGGTCAGACTCTCCCGGGTTCGAATTCTGCATGGCCACAGCCGGCTGGACAGAAAGCTAAGGTCTCTGAGCGCCTGTCCCCACACGCAGGCGGGGCTGGTGTCCAGGTCAGGAAGCCTGGCCGGTGGGGCTCAGTGCCTGAGCGTCCACCTAGGAACCAGGAGGTCAGGGATCGATTCCCGGTCAGGGCACAGGCCCCGGTTGTGGGCTCCATCCCCAGTAAGGGGTGTGCAGGAGGCAGCTGATCAATGCTTCTCTCTCATCACGGATGTTTCTCTCTCTCCCTCTCCCTGCCTCTCCGACATCAATAAAAACATAAACAAATGAAGTGGCGCCGGGGCCGGACACAGTGACCCCTCGAGGCCCGCCCTCCGCGGTCCCACGTGGATGGCGCTCCTCCTCCGTGGCGGTGCCTCGGGGTCTGGCTCACCCCGCCTGTGCTCTGGAGCCGCCATCCCCATTCCCACCAACCCGTCCCGCCCCCGGGGATGGAGCTGGCGCCTCAGTGCTCCCCTCTGGGGCCTTTGGGGAAACTGAGTCTCACACCCACGAGGGACATCCTGTCCCCAAACCTGGTTCCCCCGCCGTCCCCGGACAGAGCCTGTGTTTATGGGGGTTTGGTCACCCACACCTCTGCGCCCCGTGGGCCGGTGTCCAGCTAGGGGCGCCCTCCCTGCAGCCCTCCCCGCCCCCGAGGGCCCCGGGCCCCGTGTCTCCCTCTGCCTGGAGAGCCCTCCCTGAGGGCCGCCAGCCCTGCCCCTCGGCTTCTCCTTTCCTGGGAGCCTGACAGGGCCAGGAGGGGGCGCTGCTGGGTGTGCTGAGATGGGTCCAGGCGGGGGGGCGAGGAGAGCAAGGGGGCTGTGTCTCAGACTTAAATTACCCGACGTCTCTCCCACCAACACCCACCCAGGCTCCCCCTCGCCCGCCCAGCTCTCCCGCCCTGTGGTCACTGCCACCTCCAGCCAGAAGTGGACAGGATGACCGACGCTGCCCCTGCTGGCTGAGGGCCTGGTGCCGCTGCTGGAAATGGTGACCTGAGTGGCCCCGGGCCCAAGTGCTGCTAGATTAACACGTGGCCTGGGTGCAGAACAAGAGATGCAGGTCACCCACGGGGCCCCACCCACCTCAGTCTAAGCCCCACCCACCTCCACCACAGCCACGCCCACAGCCACGCCCTCAATCATAACCACCCCAACATCCATCACAGCACCGCCCTCCATCACAGCCACGCCCACCTCCTCCCCCTGACCTCCCTCCTGGCTCCTGGACCCTGTTCTGTGGGTCCCACACGGATGCCTGACCTGGTGGGCGGGGAACTGGGGGCGCCACCAGGCCTTCCGCCTCCTCCTCAAAGCCACGGGCAGCCGGTCTGAGCAGCCCCCGCCTCTGCGTGTGGTCACTGAGTGGTCACTGAGTGGTCACTGAGTTGTTGGGCGTGAAGATGTGTTTCTGGTCTCGGTCTCTGCTGCCTGGATGCCCCGGGGAGGGCACTGATTCATTCCGGCTGAGGATGCGCTTCAGCGGGCTGGAGGGGGCAGCGTGGGTGGGGTGCCGCACCCTCCCCCGCCAGCAGGTGCCGCCAGAGCAGCCGGGAGCCGGGGCTGCAGGAGGGGTCCTCCCAGTCCCTGAGGAGTGACAGGCGGGACTGGGCGGCTCCTGGGCGGAACCGGCTCTGCCCTCACCAGGGAGAAACCTTGGAAGCTGGCCCCCCTCCCAGGTGCCATGGCTTCCCGGCCACACGGGGGCGGGGAGGAGGTACCTGGTGGCACTTACACTCCAGCCTGTTCTGTATGTACCGTGTGTGTGTGTGTGTGTGTGTGTGTGTGTGTGTGAGAGAGAGAGAGAGAGTGTGTGTATGTGTGTGTGTGTGTTTGTGTGTGTGTGTGTGTGTGAGATGTGTGTGTGTGTGTGTGTGAGAGAGAGTGTGTGTATATGTGTGTGTGTGTGAGAGGCTGGAGAGGAGGCCCGGAAGCCAGGGCTCAGCGCTAGGAGCTGGCGGCTGACCTGGAAATGAGTCAGTTCCGGAGGCCGGAGCCCCAAACCCGGGCCCAGGAGGAGCCGGCAGCCAGGATCTGGCTGCCACTCCGGTCTCTGCTGCCTCCTCACATGGACTCGCCCTCCGTGTGTCTGTCTGTGTCCCAATGTCCCTCTCCTGTAAGGACACCGTCACCGGTCAGGTGCGCCCCCAGGCCTGGTGGGACTCACCTCCCCTGGTGACCTCTGCAGACACCTGCTTCTACACAGGGCCATGCACCGGAGCCGGGCTTCGGGCTGAACGAATCCTTGTTTCTGCTTGTTTGTTCGTTACTCCTCACCTGAGGCCATTTCCCCACTGATTTTAGAGAGAGTGGAAGGGAGGGGAGAGACAGAGAGAGAGAAACATCGATCTGAGAGAGACACATCGATTGGCTGCCTCCCATAGGTGCCCCAATCAGGGCCAGGGACCAGCCTGCAAACGAGGTACATGCCCTAGGCCACATGTGTCAAACACAAGGCCCGCGGGCCAAATCCAGCCCGCCAGGCCTTGCAATGTGGCCCGCACCGAGCTGTCATCACTGCACTACGCTGTCAGTTTATGACATTGTCAGTTTATGATTGTTCAGTAAACCATTCGGCCCGCGATTTAGGCTGGATTTTAGATTTTGGCCCCTTCTCTGATTGCGTTCGACACCCCTACCCTAGGCAGTAATTGAATCCGGGACCCTTCAGTCCGAGGGCCTGCTCTACCCACTGACCCACACAGTTAGGGCTGTAACAAACCCTTCTGAGGATACAATTCAGCCCACAACCCAGGTGGACACACACGTGGCCAGAGGAGGGAGGCTGGCATTGCAGCCAGGCTAATGCCGTGTGTTGACGGAAGGATTAGGGGCGAGCCACCCTGAGGGCGGACACAGCGGATGCTAACCATAAAGGTAGCCGCAGTGACCAGCAGTGGCCCCTCGCCAGGCACTGAGCGAGGTGCTTTATGGGGACCACCCCCTGGGCCATGGCAGCCCACATCCTATTCAACATCCACGTGGCGACAGCCGCCCTGGCGCCGTGCTGGGCGGGACGGGCCGCTGATGAGTCCACCCTGGCCACGTCCTCCTCCCCTCTCTGCCCCGCCTCTCCCACCCCATCACCACCACCTCCTCCCCCGTCAGCTCTGCCTCCTCCAATTCCTCGGCTGTCCTCGCCGGCCGCGTGGTTACCTGCCGTAAAGAGAAGGTCGGAGGCAGCACCCCCGGCTTCAGACCAATAGGAACCCTTCCTCCGAAGAGGCGAAGGATAACATCCAAATAAAACGGAAAGCCGGCGGAGTATGTTTAAGAGAACCGCGACCTTCCCGCCTGACCTCCTGGTGAGCAAACCCAACGGCGAGATTATGTCCTCCCCGAACCGGAGCGTCATAAAGCCTCAACCGTCCGATGTGGTTTAACGCGGGGACAGCTTTACGACGCGAATTAGTGTCCCCGGGGAGGGAGTGTCCGGGGGACAGGGCCTCCCTCCCGCCACTGGAGATCCCCAGGAGCTCAGCCAGGGCCTGGCGTTGCTGGGAAGGCTAGAGGAGGGGGTGGGGGGAGAAGGAGGGGGCTGGGCAGACAAGGACCCCAATGCCCACCACCTGTCCCCGAGAGTTTGTTTTATTCTCAACTTCAAATTATCCCATCGATTGGCTGACTCGCCAACCTGTCATCGCTCACTGCACATTTCCAGGACATTCTTTGTGTGTGTGTGTGAGGTATTGATATACAAAATATCGCACACTTTTAGTCTATGCGTTTTAATGAACTTGGACATATGCAAACACCCGATTCCTGCAAAGCACTAAATATATCATCACCTCCACCCCCGTGTGGTTTTGGTCAGAACACACAGTGGCGTGTTGTTAAGTGTAGGTGTTCTGCATGTAAAACACGGGTGTGGGTGATGAGGGTAGAAGGTCAGCTCTCAAGAAGCTTCTGGAATCATAGGTGCTGTTACTGGGGTGGGATCAAGGGCTGTGAGCTGCAGAGCAGGGGTCGCTCTCAAAGCTGAAACAGTCACCATTGCAGACGCGATCACCATGGTAGCCATGGTCACAATTGCCGACACAGTCACCATCACCAACAGTCACCACCTCGGGCACAGTCTCCTCATGGATACAGTCACTGTCACTGGTACAGTCGCCCTCACTGATGCTCCAGGCGCTTGGGTCTTGGAGCTCCGCTCTGGCTCCTCAGGGAGTCAGGTGGCCGCTGGAAAGGCCGTCAGACCTGTGCTGCTTGTTAGGGATGGCGAGGCCCCCAGCACGCCCCCCCCCCCCCTACTGATGGAGCCCTGCTGTGTGGCTTCAACTCTATTTTTAAAATTTTATTATCATTTACTATTACGTTTGACACGCTATGTTATTCTACAGCAGTTTCCGGTCTACAGCACAGGGTGGGGCGTTCATAGAGTTTCACTGTGTTTATAATTCACGTGTGGCCTTCCCCTGGTGTCCCGCCGGCGTGGCCCAACCCCGAGGCCGCTCTGAGGGCGGCGCCGCGCACCTCGCTCGCCTGTGATCTCCGGGGACGCTCGAGGGGGGCGGCGTGGTCTTTGTTCCCCTTGGAGCGGGATTAGGAAAGACGGCGGGGGTGGGAGGGCTGCCGGCTCTGTTGCCATGGACACGGGTGGCCCAGGGGATCCGAAACCACCAGCTCGTCTGTGAGCCACAGGGAGAAGCCGGGGCTCCATTCTCAGGGTGCTGTGGGGAGCCTGGGGGAGGGGGGACGTGAGCTGGGGTCCCCGGTGGCTCAAGAAGGGGAGGCACTGCTCGGCCTGAGCCAGGCCCGGCTCCCCCAGGCCGTGGCGGAGGGCGGAGTCCCACAGGACGGGGGGCGGGGTGTCCCGCTGTGGCCCCAGGAGCAGGGGGCGGAGGGGACTGGTCCCCAAACACTTCGTGTTGATGGGGTGACGGGGGGGGTGTTAATGGGAAAACAGCCCGGCTGTCTGTGCTGTGGCTGCTTCCATCTTCCCGGTCACTCTAACGCCCACAGGAAGTCCCCTGCGGCCATTTGGTCACCTGACCTGAGGTCACCTGGGGAGTGGCCCCAGCCATGGGAGACCCGTTGTCCATCTCACTGAGAAAGAAACTCCTCTTTAAAAAAAAAAAGATATTAATTTCAAAGAGGAAGGGAGAGGGAGGGAGAGAGAGAAACATCAATGGTGAAACAGGAACATTGATCAGCTGCCTCCTGCACGCCCCCTACTGGGGATCAAACCTACCACCTGGGCCGGAATCGAACCCGAGACCCTTCGGTTTGCAGGCTGACGCTCTATCCACTGAGCCACACCGGCTAGGGTGGACATAAAAACTCTCCATGAAGACAAGATTGGATTTCTCCGTGGCGAGGCGGGATGGATGGAGGTGGGAGGCCAGGGCGGTGACTGTGGGAGGTGGGGAGGGGTGAGCGGAGTGGGTGGGGTCTGGGGGTGGCTCCGAAGTTAGGGGAGTCCGGCCACAGCTCTGGAGGGTGGCCTGCAGCCTCCACCACCCTCCCCTGGACTCACCCTCGGTGCCAGGCTTGGCCATCCCAGATCCATTCTCGTCCAAGCTGGCGAGGCGTTCCCGTGTGCGGAGGGCCACATTTGGCACGTGGCGGGCCCTGCCTGCGGGCGCCGGGCGAGGCTGGCATGCAGAGCCCACGGTGGTGGGGGCGGGTGCTCTCCGGAGGGGTCTGTACTGTGGCTCTAACAGGCGTCACCGCTGCGGGGAGGGGCCAGGCACCCTGGGACCTCTCGTTCTGTTCCTGCAGCTTCCTGTGAGCGTGTAATGATGTCGAATGTAAATATAATTTAATAGTTTAACACTTAACACACCCTTTAGCATTTAATGTATTTTCTTAACTCAGTTTAATTGATATTAAAATGAAATTGGATTTAGTATAATAAATCCATATAAATATAAATAGCAATAAACAAATGCTTGCAGGTGGTTTAAACACTTAGATCGTGTACTGCAAAGGTTTCAGATGATTTCCAACCCAATTATAAAAAAAAAACTAGAGGCCGGTGCATGAAATTCATGCACTGGGGCAGGGGGGGGCAGTCCCTCAGCCCGGCCTGTGCCTCTCTCAGGCCGGGAGCCCTGGGGGCGGGGGAGGAATGTCCGACTGCCCAGAGGCGGGAGAGGCTCCTGTCACCACCACTGGGCTTGCCGGCCGTGACCCGGCTCAGGCCTTCTGGCTGAGCAGTGCTCCCCCTATGGCTGCGGTCTGCAAACTGGGGCTCTCGAGCCACATGCGGCTCTTTGGCCCCTTGAGTGAGGCTCTTCCACAAAATACCAGGCCTGGGTGAGTCTGTTTTGAAGAAGTGGCGTTAGAAGGAGTTTAAGTTAAAAAAATGTGGCTCTCCAAAGAAATTTCAATCGTTGTGCTGTTGATGTTTGGCTCTGTGGACTAATGATTTGCCGACCTATGGAAACACACTGACCTCCAGGGGCAGCTCCTGCCTTGAGCGTCTACCCCCTTGTGGTCAGTGCACATCATAGTGACCAGTTGTTCCACCATTCAGCTATTTGCATATTACTCTTTTATTATGTAGGATAAATAACAAAGGAAGCGCCAAATCCACCCAACGGTGGTGCCTTTCCCCCGATGCTGAGGAGCAGCGGGCCAGGTGCTGGGCGAGCTGGCGGCGTGAGGGGCGGGGGGTGGGGGTGGGGGGTAGGGAGGCGCCGGGTGAGGCCGTGTGCCCATGACGCCCGCCCGCCTTTATGTCCATCGCTGTCCGTGGACCTGGGTCATCCTGTAGCTTTAAATCCGAGGGCCCCATGGCTTCCTCCCTGGGGGGTTCCGGGCCAGAGGCACCTTCAAGCCTCAGACACAGGACACGCCCACAGCCCCCCGACCTCGCAGGGGGCGCCCTCCACCCGCCTCCGGATTCCGTGGCGGCTCCTCCTGGTGAGAGCTCGAGGGGGACGTGAGACCTGCCTGGGCGGCCGTTTTCACGGCGCGAGGCGGCACAGGGCAGCCGCGATGCAGCGAGGAGTTCCACGGCCTGTTTTCTTCACGGCCTCCCCGCAGGGCACAGAAAGTCATGGGACAGCGGTCCCTGCCACCTTAGGGCCCCATTTTAATTTAATTTAAAAAACATATTTTTATTGATTTCAGAGAGGAAGGGAGAGGGAGAGATAGAAACATCAATGATGGGAGAGAATTCTTGATCGGCCCACAACCTGGGCATGTGTCCTTGACTGGAATCGAACCCGGGGCCCTTCAGTCCACAGGCCGATGCTCTATCCACTGAGCCACACCGGCCAGGGCTGGGCCCCATTTTAGACATCACAGCGCCACGCACTCGTTTTCAGAAGCACCATCCCGGGAGGACGCTGCTGCCCTTCGGGGTCTGTGACAGGAGCGGGGAGGTCTGCCTGGGTCCGAGGAGTGAACTCTGGTCTCAGGGGCACTGGGAGGGCTGAGAGGCAGGGATGTGCTCAGACAGCAGAGCCCAGCTCAGTCTCATCTGTGACCTTGTTGGTGCCTCCTCACCCCCGGGCCTACTGTGCTCCATACTGCTGGGTCTCAGTGTGTTCCGTACTGGTTGGTCCTACTATGCTTCATCTTGGTCACTCCTACCATGTTTCATACTGGTCAGTCCTACTGTGTTCCATACCAATGGGTCCTACCATGTTCCAAGGTGGGTCAGTCCTACTGTGTTCCATACCAGTCGGTCCTACCATGTTCCACGGTGCGTCAGTAGCCTGGCTGTAAAGACGTCATGTCCACGTCCGTGAGTTTGATCCTCCGGCAAGGGAAGCGGTCTGTGCCCTTCCGTGATTGGGGGGGGGCCCCTCGGGAGGCCCAGGCCCCTCAGGACAGGCAGAGGGGGGGAAGCAAAAGCCCTGGCCACCGGTCCGGTTCCCACTCTCCCCGGCGGGGGCGGGTGGCCGCTGGCTCCCGGCTCCGCACACCCGCCTGTCTCCTCAGCGGCCTCCGGCACATTCCGTTCCCTGCAGGGGCCGCACCGCTCAGCCGCCCGCCGAGGCCGCCTCTTTTGTTCTCCGTGCTTTTCTCCTGCTTTCTCCGTGGGCAGCGTGATGCCACACAGCCTTTGATGAGAGCAGGAGAGAGAGAGGCACCGATTAAACAAGGCAGAGATTCTCTCGTCCAACCTCCTACCTCCGACTCTGGGATCAACAGAGGCGTTGCTCAGCCTGGCCGGTGTGTGGTGGAGCCTTGGAAATGAGCCCAGGGGCCACTGGCTGGATTCCCGGTCAGGGCACAGGCCCGGGGTGTAGGCTTGATTCCCGGTGGGGACGGGCAGGAGGAAGCGGATCCATGTTTTCATCTCTCTACCCTTCCCCCTTCCTCTCTCTTTAAAATCAGTGAAAACACACAACAAAGCAAATCCGCTGCTTTGTAGCTTTCCTAACACGCAGGGATATCACACAGACTCCAAGGGTGAGATCTTAAAGGGAGTCTGTTTTGGCTTTGCAAAAATGCCTCGTTAAAATGGCATAATTTCTTTCTCGATTTAAACCTAGATAAATGACTTGTAGACATTTAAAAAAAAAACAAACGATGGTATTCCTTTTTCCTTCTAAACAGAAATTGTCATGGAACCACAAGATATAAAACAGGCAAAGTGACTTACTCTGCCCGCGCAGGGCCGGGTCCAGGCACCCACCCCTGGCCCTGAGGGCAGCGGCCCTGAGGGCAGCGGCCCCGAGGGCAGCGGCGGAGGCAGGCTTGGACGCCTGCCACTCCGAGCACAGGGGGAGCGGTGTGTGGGCCGTGTTCCAGGCGGGAGCCTTCCAGTGGCTCTGGACTTCCCATAAGCGTTTACAGCCCAATCTATTCACTTAACCAACGTTTATTGGCCGCCCACCATATGTCAGGCTTTGTTAGGTATTTGGAATACTTCAGCGGATGTGAAAAACAAGGTCCCCGCTTTACAGGGCCCGGCGGTTAGTGAGTGACACAGGCATTTTGTGGTGAGTGCTCTGCAGGCACTCACAGCCTGGCGGGACCGGGCATCAGGGGACAGGCTGCGTTAGGAAGGCGGTCCTCGCCGGCTGCGGGCTGGAAGTGGACGGGGGCTTTCTCTCCCAGGCTCACCTGCTTTCCTGAGCCACGATGACATCCAGGCTAAAGGGAATCCCAGCATGCCCGAGGAGGCCCTCAACGGGGTCCTGTCCAACAACAGGACAGATGCCGCCCCAAAGACGCAAGATGCAGGCAAATTGGGGAGCAGAGAGACCTGGCAAGGATGGGTAGAGGAGTGGGAATGGGTAAAATGTCAGCCTTTTCTCTCTTTTTAAAAATTGTATTGATTAGAGAGAGAGAGAGAAAGAGAGAGGAGAGAGAGAGAGGAGAGAGAGATTTGTTGTTCCACTTACTTATGCATTTATTGGTTGATACTTTTATGTGCCCCGATTGGGTATTGAATCTGCAAGCATGGCATATTGGGACGACATTCTAACCAACCAAATTGTTGGACAGAGCTATCAGTCTCTTCTTTTAAGAAAAATATAAATTATTGATTTTTTACAGAGAGGAGGGGAGGTGGATAGAGAGTTAGAAACATGGATGAGAGAGAAACATCGATCAGCTGTCTCCTGCACATGCCCTAATAGATATGTGCCCGCAACCAAGGTACGTGACCCTGACCAGAATCGAACATGGGACCCTTGAGTCCTCAGGCGGATGCTCTATCCACTGAGCCAAACCGGTTAGGGCTAGTCTCTAATTTTTTAAAATAAATATTTTTATTGAGTTTAGAGAGGAAAGGAGAGGGAGAGAGAGAGAGATAGGAACATCAATGATGAGAATCACTGATCGGCTGCCTCCTGCACACCCCCTTCTGGGAATCGAGCACGCAACCCAGGCATGTGCCCTCGACCAGAATCGAACCTGGGACCCTCCAATCGTCAGGCCGGCAGTCTCTTCTTGGAAAGGACGGGCATCATTGGGACATTTGTGAGTGACGCCTGAGGTTGACAGCACACTTAGCCCTTCTCTCCTGGCACGTACGTAGTTTATGGGGGATCAATACATTCTTGATTCGGGTCCAGGAAGACTCTTAGGGCTGCTTTATAGTTACCAGAGCGTCTGGGAAGCCAAAGGGGGAGGTTAACGAGAGGCAGCCCTGCCAGCACCAGCTGAGCCAGGAAACAGCCGCCCTCATCCCCACCTATCCGTCAGCACCACGGAGAGCGCCCAGGCCGCTGGGCGGGCCAAAGGCGGTCACTGTCCTTCAGCACCATGGAGAGCGCCCCTCCCAGGCCTCTGATCAGCGCAAAGGTCCTGGGTCTCCAGGGTGAAGGTCATGCAGCAAAGCATGAGGAGTTACAAGAAGATGGAGAAGAGAAACTTCTATACTATCCTCATCACACACGCTGTTTCATTCCTAACAACCATGCTCACGCCATACCTGGACGAACCACGCCCCAAGCCACGGAAATGTCCACGATGGAACAAACACAAGCAAAAGCTACTCGCACCTGAGGGTATTTCCATTCATGTTTAGAAAGAGTGGGAGGGAGAGGGAGAGACAGAGAGAAGCATCCGTGGGAGAGAGACACATCGCTGGGTTGCCTCCTGCACGCGCTCTGGCCAGGAATGAAGAACCTGCAACCAAGGCACATGCCCTTGACTGGAACTGAGACCGGGACCCTTCAGTCCACGGGCTGATGCTCTGCCCACTGAGCCAAACCGGCGAGGGTAAAAAGTCTGCTTTTTTTTTTTTTTTAAATTGGAAACACTGGCCCTTCCTGGTTCTTGAGCCTTCTGGCCTTCACACTGGAACTTTGCGTGGGGTCCTGGGTCTGCACAGCCTGGGGTGTCAGCCTCCATAGTCCTGCGGGCCAAGTCCTTCCAATAAATCTCCTCCTGCTCTCGTCGGTGTGGATGTAGCCCATGGGTGCGCTTCTCTGGGGGCCCCGAGTAACGCAGGCTTTGTTCCGGGCGGGAGGCTCCGTCTGGCCCTCACTGTGCAGCCAGAGACGAAGGCGCCGGCTCGATGTCTTACCGATACAGGGCTCCCTTTGCATCCTGGGGACGGCCACACCACCATTTGATGGTCTCAGGAAAGCGGGATTTTCAAGATGGGATTTTTGCCATTGGGAGGGCGGCAGGCACTCGGAGCAGAGTGTAGACGGCCTCCTGGGAGGGCACATGGACATCCTATAATTGTCACTGAGCCCGAGGCCCTGGCAGAGCGTGTCCCGGTTACAGCCCCCCAAGAGGGCGGGGGTGTTATTCAGGTTCTGACTTACCTTTGTCCAGGTGTCAGCAGGGGCGGGTCTAGATATGTAAATCCAGTAATGCTAGGGCCTAGATAAGAATGCAAATAAGCTCCTTTGATCCTATAAAATAAACCTGCTGCGTGGCTCGGCTGCTCGCTGCCTCTCCATCAGAGAGATGGCGCCCACCTAGCGCCCAGCTTGATGAATCTATTTCTGCCTCTTGGTCTCTTTCTTTAATTTCTTAATCCCCAGCTCCTCCACTCAGCACCCTGTTTCCTTTTCCGTGATGGAGATGGACACGGAAAACAGAGAAACAGCCCCCGCAGCAGAGCATGAGGTGCCTGGGGGACCTCTGAGGGAGGGGCTGCCGTGAGCGAGCCGGGGGCAGTCTTTGGCTCCAGCTCTCCCAAATGCCAGCCAGATGGTGCGCGATTTGCCCGTGATTTCCCAGGCCTCCCCTCATTTGGCCACACGGATGCTTGGCGGCCGGGGTGCTGGCCGCGAGGAAGCCGGGCTGCGGCTGGCTGGCACGCGCCCGCTCCCCTCGGCCTTGTTAGAGTGATGGCTCCAGCCGCTGTCCGCGCGTTCCCGGCCCCATAAAGCAGGCTTGATTACACAGTTATGTTAGCTCGCTGACACGGAACGGCCGCCGGCCCGGGATCCATCGGCGCCGCGCGGGCGCTGCGGGCCCAATGGCCGCCTCGAGGAACATTCGACAGCCCGCCGGCCCGGGCCCTGCACGGACAGAAGCCATTTCCGCTCCTGAGAGACTCCGTCATCCTGCACTTAAGAACGTTTATGGGTTTGTGGTGACATTTCTATTTTAATTTGCTAATTATTATTGCTGAGATTGAGAGGCAGCTCCAGATTTATTGCATTTCACAGTCTGTTGTGTTCCGCATACAGCTGTGAGTCTCACAGACAGGAATGCAACCTGCCCAGCTCCACGCAGGTTAACCCGCTGGGCACTGGGCGTCCGTGGCAGGTGAGGCCTGGCTCCTGCGGGATGCAGGGTGCAGGGTGCCCGTCAGACCTGCGGACAAACACCTCCTGGCTGGGTGGCTTCGGAGAGCACACTGGGGAGGGTCAGAGCCTTGGTCCTACCTTTGGGGGTGCTGCCCCCCGGGGCCCACAGATGGGTCTCCTCCATCGGCCCAGGCCCTGCTGGCTGCCAGGCAGCACAATGTGCCCAACAAGCCGCTGGGCACGGTGCTCCTGCACTATGGAGCTTGGCCATGAGGGCCCTCGGTGGCTCTGCTGCTACCCACATTCACAGCAGGTCAACATCTCAGAGCTTCCCCCGGAGTGAGTGTGAGGCACACACACACACACACACACACACTCACACTCATACACACACTCACACACATTCACACTTACACACACACTCTCACACACACACGCATAAACACACACAGTCATATACACACTCACACACTCACACACACACACACACACTCATACACACACACATTCACACCCACACACACACACACACACACTCTCACACACACGCGCATACACACACACACTCATATACACACTCACACACATTCACACACACACACACACACACACACACACACACACACGCTTCCTCAGTGAGGCCTCCCATGACCTTCCCCCCCGGATGCCGGGACAAGAGGCAGTGAGGCGAGGACTCGGCTCGGGCCACCCGGGCGGCCAGGGCTGGGCCTGCCTCCCGTCGGTGACATTAGGCAGGGAAATGGGTCCTTCCCGTGCCCCGCCCCGCTGCCCGGAGACCGGACCTGCCCAGCGCCTTCACTGACTCCTGTGGCGGGGAGAGGCGGAGGGCACTCCTGGCCGCCCCTCAGGGTGCGGGGGTGGTGGGGTGCGTGATGGAGGCGGGAAGTCCCTTTCTGTGCACAGAAGCAGCCCCGTGCGCACACCAGCCGTACCAGTACCCCCTCTCGGCCGGTTAGAGGGGCCTGCAGCCGCCCTCCCTCGTCTGCTTCTCCCAAGTGTTTTCTGCAAAATAATGAGGCTGTTTATCCACATCGCGAAGGCGGGGAGAGCAAGGCGGCAGCGGTTTCTATAGTAACTGCCAGGGAGGGTGTGGGCACAGCTGGAGAAACCCGGGCCCCACCCTCGTACCCCCAATCACAAGGGGCGGCCTGGGGGGCCGGCCGAGTGACGAGGTCCCTGTTGGGCCTCACCGTGTCGGCCTCCGGTGGACGGCGGGGACGTGAGAGCCGGGAAAGGCAGTGTGTGATGGGAAGGGACGTGGTTTTAGGCTTGTAGGCCACGGGCAGCTCCTGACGTGGCTGTGGGCGTCAGCCTGTGGGCAGGGAACCAGAGCCGTCCACGGCGGGTGTGCGGGGAAATGGCCTCACCAGGGCCGGCTAGCGGGGCTCAGGGGCTGAGCACCGGCCTTAGTGACCATTACAATTGGATGATGGGAGGACCGGCCAGTTGCTATGACGCACACTGACCACCAGGGCCAGACGCTTAATGCAGGAGCTGCCCCCTAGTGGTCAGTGTGCTCCCACAGCCAACCTCCCACAGTCCCTCCCCCTGACCGGCAGCCCTGATTGGGACTGGGTGAGACGGCTCTGATCGGCTCTGGTCACCAGCCAGGCTGAGGGACCCCACCCGTGCACGAATCCATGCACCAGGCCTCTACTTTATTTATATTTTTATTGAATTCAGAGAGGAAGGAAGAGGGAGAGAGGTAGAAGCATCAATGATGAGAGTCATTGATCAGCTGCCTTCTGCACACCCCCCTACTGGGGATAGAGCCCACAACGCAGGCATGGGCCTTCGATTGGAATAGAACACAGGGCCCTTCAGTCTGCAGACTGACCCTCTATCCACTGAGCCACCCCAGCCAGGCAAGCACAGTTCTCAAAGTCCCCCTTTGCCAACTCAACCTTCTTTCATCAAACAGGCGCCGAGGCTGACAGGCAGATCCGTGCTCCTCGTGTTCGGAGCACAGGTAGGCGGGGAGCCCAGCTCTCAGGGAGCAGGGCCAGCGTCTCCGGTGAGATCACTGCCACATCCCTCGCCGAGGGTTCTCACTCCGGGATGGGGCTGACCTAGGCGTCTCCTGAAGCCTGGCGGTGCGCGAGCTGGTGGGTGGCCCCGGTGTGTGCTCACCTCACACAGGACAGCACAGCCCTCCCCCCGTCACCCCGCCAGCCACTCCTCAGCCACACCCGAGCGATGCTGGGCACGGGGGGCGGCGGGCTGCTGCAAGGCCTGCAGGAGGGGGGGCCTGCCAGCCAGGATCGGGGCTGCTGGTCTGTGAGGTGTCAGACTGCCGGGCTGCCGGGTTGTGAGACTTTCCACTTCACACCTCGGCGGGCGCGCTGGTTTTCCATGATCTCCAACAGCTGTTCCAACATACGCACAGGGACAGGGTGTCTGATCGTCCGGGAAACCCTGAGCCGGCTCGGAGGGGCCCCGAGCTCCGTGGTCATTTCTATCCCCGGGACCCTTGTCTCTCTCTGCCGGGGGTCACGGCTCTGAGTTCTGAACGACCCAGGAGGCACCTGGGAAAGGGGTGGATGGCCGCGAGGCTCCCATGGCCGGGGATGTCCAGGATGTGGGTGGGACCTGGGGCTGAGCGGATGGGTGAGTGGGTGGAGCGCCCTTCACGTCTGGTGCCCTCACAGTGCACCCCGAGGGGGAAGTACACTGGCCCCGTCGCCCACGTCGCCTGGGTCTTGCGTTTATTTATTTATTTTTAAAAAGTTTTATTTTTTATTATGAAACTAGAGGCCCAGTGCATGAATGTGTGCACAGATGGGGTCCCTCAGCCTGGCCAGTGATTGAGGCCTGGCTGAGGGACCAATGGGGGTCAGCTGGCTGGAAGAAGGGACTGTGGGAGATTGTCGCACTGCAGGAGGTTGGCTGTGGGAGTGCACTGACCACCAGGGAGCAGCTCCTCATTGAGTGTCTGCCCCCTGGTGGTCAGTGCACGTCATACCTTCCGGCCAGTCATCTAGTCATCTGGTCATGACGATCGCTTGGGCTTTTATATATATAGATTGATTGGGGTGACATCAGTTAACAGGAACATACAGGTTTCAGGCGTGGGTTTCTATGTGACAAGGTCTGTGTTTGCACCATGTGCCCCCACCCAAAGTCACGTCTTCTCCTGCCCCCTCATATTAGGACCCCTCCCCCCTCCCGCCTTCCCTCTGGCAACCACCACCCTGCCGTCTGTGTCCACGAATTTCAGTTTATGTCCCGCCTGAGGGAGGGCCTCCCCTGCTGAGCCAGGGCCAGTACGGGGGCTCAGCCACCATCGCCAGAGTTCAGTCCGAAGGCGCCTATGACTGTCGGGGCACCATCGGCCTACCAGCAGCATCCGGGGAGCGAACGTGACACCCCATTCCATAGCATCATCACCATCACCCCTATGCCAGGCGGGTGAAGAGAAGGGGGAGACACGCGTGTCAGAACCCGGGCGTGCGCTGCCATCCCCGTCACTGATGGACGTGCCCCTCGCTTCCTGCCCAAAGGGTTCGCAGTGGGAGCGGAGCAGCCCGCTCCCATGTCCCTCCGACACGTCTGGGCTCAGGGTGGTCAGCCGGGGGCTCAGGCTTGGGACCGGCGCTCTGTCCACCACACACGGGCACGGCCCTCCTGACCTCCTGACCTCCTTCAGTCAGGGAAGGCCCGGTATGACCAGGGGACCTGCCATCGGGGGGCTGTGCCCCCAACTTAGCTCATGCCCTCCTACTTGGGGGGACCTCATCATTTCTGGCCCTGAAGCTGGAGCGAGGGGACCAGGGGGCTGAGGGGCTGTCTGGAGGTGAGAGCCTGGTCTGGGCGCTGACCCGAGGCCGGGCTGTGGCTTGAGCGGGCAGACACGGGGCGGGAGAGGGGCTTGGGCGAGGCCCGGGCCCTCCTGCCTGATGCCTGCGAGGGTGACGTGTGGGGACTCTGCTTGGTCTCCTGCCTGGGCCACCGCGTCCCGGACAGGCCCGTGCTCGCCAGGGCACGGAGGAGCGAGCCGCCTGCACAGGCCCGTTCTCGCTGTCTCTGGCCGGGCACCTGCGCGGCCAGGCCCAGGCCCCCAGGAGCAGGGCTCCGGCTCCACCTGCAGGGTCTCCCTCCCCGCCTGCCCGCCAGGCCTGCCCCGAGGGACCGAGGGACCGTGCTGAACGGCTGCCCTTCTTCCTCTCGCCCGGTCTCAGGAGCAGTGTGTGCCTCCCTGCCCTGGGCGGATGGATTCCAGCCCCGGGGCCGGCTCCCCTCCGCACGGGAACCTCCGGCGGCTCCGAGTCGGAGCTGAGCCCAGAGCCAGCGGCTTCCTCTGAGCTCCCGGCCACGTCCCTCCATCCCTCCGAAAGGGCAGCGGGTCCACCGTAGGCTCCTGGCCACCAGGACCCCGAGGCCCCGCCCTCCTGTTTGCTCTGGACTCCTGGAGGGAGCCTTTCTATCCTCAAATATTAGCTCCTCCTCCCCTCCTCCTGGGCTCCTCCTCCCCTCCTCCTGGGCTCCTCCTCCCCTCCTCCTGGGCTCCTCCTCCCCTCCTCCTGGGCTCATCCTCCCCTCCTCCTGGGCTCCTCCTCCCCTCCTCCTGGGCTCCTCCTCCCCTCCTCCTGGCCTGGCTCTGAGACTCTGTCAGACAAGGGCGGGCTGAGCTGGAGGAGAGGAGGAGGAAGAGGAAGGAAAGGTTTTCGGGGGCACCAGGGGCTCAGTCACCACATACAGCTCCTGGGCCCGAGGCCCCATCACAGAGAGTTTGCCCTTTGGTCCCTGGAATGCCTGGGGGAGGGGGGGGAGCTGAGTGGGGGGGATTCTGCCTGGTTAATTGTCGGGCCACCTTGGGGTTAATGGGGGTGAGGCGCGCCCTCCCTGCAGGTTTAGGGGTGAACAGTCTCTGGGGGGTGGTTCCCCTTCTTGCCTGGGAGCCCTGTGCGGGATGAGACGGAGTCTGGGGTTCTCCTTCCCCGGGGCTGCCTGGTTCTGGGGGGCCACCGGCGGGAGGGGCGGCCTGGGACCCACCCATGAGCTCTTCCAGGTTCCCACAAGGCCCGAACGGTCAGCTCCCCGCTTCCTGGAGCAGGACGGAGTGCGGTTCCCGGGCCCGAGGGGGGCCTGGTCCCGCTGTGGGTTCCTGCTTCTTCCCTTTCTCCCTGACGCTGATGGGGCAGCGAAACCGCCGGCTGCAGCAGCTCCTGGCTGACGGGACACCGCGGGAGGCTCCCTCGGCGCCCAGGGCGAGCCTCAGCTCTGGGCGGAATCCGACCCCCAGAACTGCAGGTTGAAGCCCCACCCCCAGGCCCTCGGGATGCAGCCGCGTTGGGAGGCCGGGCCCTTACAGGGTTAGTGAGCGAGGCCCCGGCCGTCCATCTGAGCGGGGCCTCGAGGGGGAAGGACCAGCAGGGGCGCCCGCGACCAGGGGTCAGGCCTGGCAGTCTCCAGGGAGAGGGGAGCCCCGAGGACGCCGCCCCCCACACCTGGGCCTCGGCCCTCCGGCCCCCAGAACCCCGAGAACGTGAATCTGTGCTTTAAGGACTGGGTGGGGGGCACTCTGTGTTGGCCGTCCGCGCAGGGGGGTGGGCACCTGGACCGGCGTGGCGGGCATCCTGGGACTGGCACGTCCCCACCGTGTGTGCCCAGCGCGTGCCCTCCCTGGGGGCTGCCCCTCCCCCCCTGCTCCCGGGCCGTCCCCGCCCACAGAGCCTCCGGGCGGCCCCGCTGGCCCGCGGTCCAGGTGCGGGCAGCTCCTCATTTGTCTCTGCTAACGAAGCCCCCATGGAGCCTGGCCGGGCGCTGCCACGGCCACTTCCTGTCCAGATCCTTCACCCCGGCCCCGGCGAGAGACCTGTGATTGGCGGAGAGGAGAGCGCGGTCCCCGGGCCCCATTCTGACACCGGCTTCTGGCTGGACGGGCTGTGGGCTCGGCCCCGAGCAATTACCCTCTTTTCCCGACGAACAGGGGAGGGCTGTGGGGACGAGGGTCACGGGAGCCGGCTCTGTGAGTTTTTTTTTTTTTGTAATTGATCGCAGAGAGAGAGGGAGAGGAAAGAGAGAGATGGAAACATGACTGATGAGAGAGAACCATTGACCAGCTGCCTCCATTGATCATGTGACCTGTCCGGGAATCGAACCGTGACCTCCTGGTTCATAGGCTGATGCTCAGCCCCTGAGCCATGCCAGCCGGGCCGTCTCTGTGTTTGTTTGTTTGTTTATTTATTTATTTCTATTATTTATTTATTTTTAAAAATTCAATAAATCTTTATTGTTCCTCTTCCTCCTCCCCCCACCCCATAGCTCCCCTGCTCCCCTCCACCTGGTTCCCATCCCACCCTCTGCCCTTACCTCCCCTCCCTCCCCCCACGTCCCCATCCACAGGTGTACTATTCCTGTCCAGTCTCTCCCCGCTGTGTGTGTGTCGAGGGATAAAATAAAGGGAACGGTAAGTCTCACAGCAAGTGATGCCCCCGCCCAGACACACCCCTCCCCCCTCCCCCAGCCCCGGGGCACCTGGTGGGCACGGAGGGTGCGGTTTGGCTGCGTTTCAGGTTCTTAAGTTCTCCACGCGTGGCTGCTGTAAGCGTGGCTGATAGCACCGCGGACACGCCTGGCCGGCGTGAGCACACGTGTCTGGGACCCGCCTCCTGTCTCAGTGGGTGGACAGTGGCTGGATTGGGGTCGGCAGAGCAGGGCCAGCCGGCTTGGTGGAGGCATGAGCTTCCACGGCGGCTGTAACAGAGGACCCACACCTGGCGGTGCCCACAGCAGCCAGCAGGTCAGGGTGAACTGGGTCTGATGGGATGAAGCCCAGGCGTGGGCAGGGCTGGTTCCTTCCGGAAGCTCCAGGGGGATTCTCTGCTCCTCGCTCCGTCCAGCTTCCCGTGGCTGGTGACCGCATCCCCATCTGTGCCTCCGGGCTCCCGCGGCCGCCGCCTCTGTGCCTGATCTCTCCTCCTCGCTCCTCTAAGACGCGGAGGGCGTGAGTGCCCACCCACAGCTCAGGGTCACCTCCGGGTCCGTCGCCTCGTCCGTCTGCCAAGTCCCTGCTGCGAGTGAGGTCCCTGACGGGCTCCGGGGTCCGGGCAGGGACGTACCACGTCCCCCTTGTTGCTGTGAAGCTGAGGGAGCCTCGGCCACACGGGGTCCCTGGGGCCGGTCTCGGCTCTCACTGGGGGGCATCTGCCCAGGGGCCTCCTGTGGCTGCAGACCCACTGGTCTGCCTGCTTCGTCCTCAGCCACGTCTGTGGGGGGAGTTGGTGAGTTCCTCCCCTCCGCCCCCCCCCGCCCCATTGCTCTCCAAAGCCGGCGTGCCAATGGGCTCAGGATGGAGAGAGAGGGACCCAGGAGCCAGCTCTGAGTCCCGCCCTGCCACCCCCCCAACACCCCCTCCCGCCAACCCCCACTTGCGAATAGGATTGCGGGGAGTTTTGTCGGGTAACTGAGAACACACGGAGCCCCGCCCACAGGAAGCCCTCGGGCCCCAGCCTCGCCCCACGCGTGTCATTGTCACGTGGCCTGATGGAGTTTCTGGTGAGATCACTTCCTGACACTCCCCTGGGGTTGGCTCTGTCCAGCCCCGGCTTCCCCCACCTCAGTCAGGCTGGTCAGGCCGGCGTGGGGTGGGGAAGGACCAGGTCTGACCCACAGGGACATGGTGCGAGGGAGAACGAGCGCCTCTTTAGCTCAAGGTAGATGTCCACCCATCCATCCATCCCTTGCCGGGGCGGCCGGGGCTGGGGTGGCCCACAGGACAGTGGGATGGGGCGGGAGAAAGGCCGGGAGGGTGGGGGGGTCTGCGCTGGCCTGGGGGGAGGAGGCGGGGGGAGCAGGCCGAGAAGGCAGAGCCGACGCTCTGGCTTGCAGCCCGGTCTCTCTTTTCTCTTTTTGGGGCAAAGAAATATTGGTGTATTTTCCCCGGTTCATTACATGTTCATCACGAAAATTGGAAAATATAAAAGAAGTGTAAACAAGAAGACAACAGTCATTAATACCTCGGACGTAATTGCTCAGCAATAAACTTGCCTCCTTCTCTCGCCGTGTAATTTGGGGTGTTTTACGGGCTGCAGGGCGGCTCCGTTACCCGCCGTAGATCCGGGGAGAAGCCGCCACAGAGACGGAGAGGTTAATAGAGAACGCGGGCCCTCGGCAGACAGCAAATTGGAAAACGGAGACAAACTCCGCGGAGATGATGAATGCCCCCGACGGGCCGGAGACAAATGAGGAATCTGAATATTCCCATAACCATTAAGGAAATGGAATTTAGTTCTTTATCTTCCTACAGAGAACACTCCGCACCCGGACCGTCTCACGCCTCAAGGACTGGATGCTGTTATTCTCCCACAGAACTTCGCAGAGTGTTTCGGTGAAATGCTGCCATCCAAACGGAGGACGGCCGGAGAGAGGGAAACCCCAGGCTAACCGCAAGCGTGAACGCGGATGCAGAAACCCTAAAAACGCACTCACGGAACGCAGCCGCGAGGAGCAAGCAGATCGTCGGCGGTGCCTGAGCCGGTTTTATTCAGAAAGCAAACGCTGAGGACAGATGCATTTGTTTCCACATCAACAGCCTAAAGGAAAAAGTAAATGTTCCGCTCAACACAGAGGAAGCATCCACTTCAATGCAGTGCCCTGTTATGACAACGCTCGCCTCTTTCTGCCTCCAAAACAGCCAGGAAGATTCTAAAAACCTTTCTCTGACATCATGCCCGGCAGCAAAATAACTGCTGAAACATTTTGTTAAGCCGAGAATGTCTGCTCTCCCCTGCTAGGAACACGGCTGCTGTGTTGGAGGAACTGAACGGAGCAATAAGACAAGAAAAATAAGACTGGAGAGACCAGGAGGAATAAATGAAACTGTGGTAGAAGGACATGCTTGCCCTAGAAAAATCCCAGCTGCTGCAGAGACAAATTGTACACATCATTTAGGGCATTTCGTAAGGTTACCGGATATGAGACCACACACAAGTTAATTGCGGTTCTGCACAGCAGCACTAATGAATTAAACAAATTCACTGTGAAAATAGCAACGGCAGTAAAAGGAAACTCAGAATAAATGAAAGATATGCAAGATCTTTGTAGTAATTAAAAAAAAAACAATCAGGAATTCTTTTTTTTTTTTTTTAAATTTCAGAGAGAAAAGGACAGGGAGAGATGGATAGAAGCATCAATGATGAGGGAGACTCATCCATTGCCTGTCCTCTGCTGCCCCTCACCGAATGGAGCCCACAACCCAAGCATGTGCCCTGACCTGGAATTGAACCCTGACCTCCTGGTTCATAGGTCGATGCTCAACCACCGAGCAACACTGGCGGGCCTGTAGTAAAAGCTTTAAAATGTTGTAGAAGACATCTTTATGCCATAAATATATGGAGATTTTTGCTTATTTATGAATTAGAGGCCCATTGCATGAAGATTCATGCAATAGGCGTTCCTTCCCCTGGCTCCTGGCACCCGTTTTCCTCTGGCACCTGGGACCTGGGCTGCAGCGGAGCCAAGCCTGCAGCCTTCAGGCTTGGCTCTGGCCGAGGGCGGAGCCTTCAGTCTTCAGTCTCTGCTCTGGCCTGCATATGCAAATTGACCCACCATCTTTGTTAGGTTAATTTGCATACTCACACCTGATTGGCTTGTGGGTGCCACGGAGGTATGGTTAATTTGCATCTCCCTCTTTTATTAGTGTAGATGGTTCAAGCCGATATTATAAACATGTCCCTTCTCTCCAAATTGACCTGTCAGTGCCGTGTACTTTCAGTCCAAACCCCAGTTGGGTGCTGTGTGGAACTGTGACTTCAAAATTTATGTGAAAGAATAAAGCTCTACAAGTAGTCAAAAGGCCCCCGAAGAAAAAATGTAGAATGTGGGGGCTGCTTACCTATTAATTGTGACAGGGCCACGGTCTGGCCCCGGTGGGGGCCTGGCTCTGCCTGGCTCAGAGCGCCCCTGAGTCTGGCGTTTGCCTGGCCTTGGTGACCCCCTCAGCCCCTCAAGCTGCTGGCTGGCCTGCCCTGAGAGTCTAGCCTGGGTGTGGGTCTCCCTCCCGCTTCCAGGCTCCATGGCTGGCACGGTTCTGCCTAGAACCTCCGCCCCAAGAGCCATGGCTCACTGCCCAGAGCTTGGGATCCACCCTCAGGGCTGGGCTAGGGTCAGGGTTAGGGTTGGGGCTGGGGTCAGGGTTAGGGTTGGGTTTGGGGTCAGGGTTAGCATTGGGGCTGGGGCTGGGGTTAGGTCTGTAGGTGGTGGTTCCTGCTGGCTGAGGGGTTGGGGTTGGGGTTCAGGTTAGGGTTAGGATTAGGGTTAGGGTTGGGGTTGTGGGGGCCTGGCTGCTTCAGGGGCTCCAGGCTGCCCTGTGTTGTTCTCAGCAGTGCTGAGCCCTCACCGGTGTGGACTGGGGGAGGAGTGAGGGGAAAAGGGGGGGAGGAGGAGGAAGGAGAAGGGAGGGGGGAGGGGATGAATATGGGGAGAGGAAGAGGGGAGGAGGAGGGAGGGCAGGGGAGGAGGGACTGAATGAGGGGAGGAGGGTAGGGAGGGGGGAGGGGAGGAGGTGGGGAGGAGGAACTGGAGGAGGCAGAAGGGGAGGAGGGGGGGAGGAGGAGTGGAGAAGGTGGAAGGGGTGAGGAACCAGCGTGTTCTCAGTTAAGCAGCGCCCGTGGAGGGTGTGAGAGGAGGAGTGAGTAAGTGACGAACAGCCTCCGGCTTCACACGGGGATGACTGTCGCCGGGGTGCAGAGGGGTGAACGGTGCGGACGGGGAGCAGGCAGCAGGCCCCCCGAGCCCCCGGCGCCCGCAGAGGCAGCGGGGCACAGACCTGGGCGTGTGGGATCTCGGGGTCCCCCCTGTGCTGTGAGTGCCAGGCCCTGCGCCGACGGCTCGCCTGGTAATTGCCCGCGGTGTCACTTCCTAATGAGGATTAAGTGCTCCGGTGGCACCGGGTGGCTCTGCTGACACGTCTAATCGCCGCCCGGGACGTGATAACCTCGTTTAGCGGCCGGGAGGCCGGGGGTGGGTCGGCTCCTTTGGAAGCGCAGCCCCGTTCCCCTCAGAGAGAGCGTGGCTGACTCTCGGCGCTGCCCGGACTGCCCTCCGCCGGCCCAGAGGGAGGCGGTGAGGGGACGAAGGAATGCAATAGGCGTTCCTTCCCCTGGCTCCTGGCACCCGTTTTCCTTTGGCACCTGGGACCTGGCACCGGTTCACCAGGCTCCCGGACGCGGCCTCAGCAGCACGGGCCTCCCCGGAGGTTGGTTAGACCGCGTGCGGGAGAGGAGAACATGGGTGCGGTGCTGAGGCCTCTGCCTTGCTCCACACGGGACCCTCCACACCGGGACTCACCCACACGGGACCCCTCCACACGGGACCCACCCACACGGGGACCCACCCACACGGGGACCCACCCACACGGGGACCCACCCACACGGGACCCACCCACATGGGACCCTCCACACGGGACCCCTCCACACGGGACCCACCCACACGGGGACCCACCCACACGGGGACCCACCCACACGGGACCCCTCCACACGGGACCCCTCCACACGGGACCCACCCACACGGGGACCCACCCACACGGGGACCCACCCACACGGGGACCCCTCCACACGGGACCCCTCCACACGGGACCCACCCACATGGGGACCCACCCACACGGGACCCCTCCACACGGGACCCCTCCACACGGGACCCACCCACATGGGGACCCACCCACACGGGACCCCTCCACACGGGACCCACCCACACGGGGACCCTCCACACGGGACCCCTCCACACGGGGACTCACCCACACGGGGACCCTCCACACGGGACCCTCCACACGGGACTCACCCACACGGGGACCCCTCCACACCAGGAGGATGCAGGTGAACAGGAGCGAGGTGGTCTGCTCGATCAGGGCAATTAGTATCAACAATAAATAATTTAAAAAAAGAAGAAGCCAGCCAGCATGGCTCAGGGGTTGAGCGTTGACCTAGGAACCAGGAGGTCACCGTTTGATCCCGGGTCAGAGCACCGGCCCGGGTTGTGGGCTCCATCCCCACTAGGGGGCGGGCAGGAGGCAGCCGATCCATGACTCTCATCACGGATGTTTCTCTCTCTCCCTCTCTCTTCCTCTCTGACATCAATAAAACATACATAGAATAGAAGAAGCGCATGCTCTCCGCGCCCACGGGATGCCCCGTCACAGTGGTTGCACCTCGTCTCGGACGGGGTCTCTCCGCCGAGGACCGAGCCGTGGGAGAGAGGAGGCTTCCGGAGTCCTCTCCGGGAAAGCCGGGTCCGCGGCTCCGTTCCCCGCGAGCCCGACGTATGAGGTCTCCGGTTCCGACACAGTCTGAGCGGGATTGTTCTCTCTGTTCCTCCCGAACCCTCTCAGTGAGGGGCTCAGAGCGGAGACGGCTCTGGAGAAGTGATGGGACGCGGAGCGCCGTGCGCCTGGCACACACGGCACTGGAGGCCGATCCGGGTGAACGGGGGCCGGGCCCGGAGACTCCGGGAGGAGCTGCGTCTCCCAGGATCCACGTGCCGAAGCCTGACCCCGGCGCTCAGCTGGGGCTGCACCCGGCAGGGTCCTTCCGGGGTGACGGAGGTCACATGAGGTCGCTGGGGGACTCCTCTCCCGCACGGGGTGAACGGGCCCCCAGCGAACTCAATGGGACTGGCGTCCTTCACAGGACGAGGTCAGGACACACACTCTCAGACAGACCCCGCCCACCAGCCACAGACAGAGGCCTCCGGGGAGAGGGGTGGGGACCAGCCGCCCGCACCTGGGACTCGGTTTCCGGGGCCAGGCCTCAGGAGCACCCCTCCGGGTGGGGGTTGTTACGCAGCGTGAGCTGACTGGTGCAGGGGAGCCATGGCAGCAGCCGGGGGGGGGGGGGGGGGGGGGGAGAGCAGGCCCTGTTGGCGGCATCTGCCAGGGTGACTCCATGGCCGCAGCTCTGACACCTCTGAGCCCGGGGAACTGGGGTGCAGCCCTCTCAGTCGCTAGGATGGACCCCAACTTCAGCAGGGCTGCAGGACGAGGAAATGAAGTCCCAGGAGAGCCGGGGGCACAGGGAAGTGGCAAACAGTGTATTTCCGGGGCGCCAGCCCTACGTGGTGCGGGGTACAGGGCGCCCCCCCGCCCCGGAGCTCATCGCCCTGGGGGGGCCAGGAGCCAGCAAGACCGCGTGTGAAGGAGGAGTCAGCTCGGCCTCCCTCAGCAGCGGGCGGCCAGGCCTCTGTCCCTGCTCCTCCCTTAGCGGTCCGGACCCAGTTACAGTCCTCACGGCGGGTGCGGCCTGGCCGCCTGCAGGCACCCTGGGGTTCTGTATGGAATGATGCCCCCACCCCTGAACCACGGGCAGATCCTAAGGCCCCTCCCTCTGCCTCTAGTCCCACCCAAAGGACCGAGCCAGGGGCCTCCAGAGCAGGCCAAGGCGCTCTCTCAGGGCCTGGCTCCCACAGACGCCCGCCCCCCCCCCCCTCTCACACACATACACACACACACACACACACACACGCACAGCTATTTCTCTCTGTCTCTCTGTCTCTCTCTCTCTCTCTCTCTCTCTCTCTCTCTCACTCGCACGCGCGCACGCACACACTCACACACACACACACACACACACACACACGCACACAGCTGCCGCCCCACTTGCTCTTGCTGCTGCTGCGAAGGGGACTGTGAGGAGCCTGGAGCCCAGGGGAGAAGCCAGCTTTGCGGACGCTCTGTGGGCGGCGCTCGGGGCTGTTTTGCTGGAAGCCGGTGGACGCACTCCATTAATGCCCCTTCGGAGGCCCATCAGCACAGCGGTCCCTCCCCCTGGCTCTCCCCGCCCGCCCCGGAGACTCAGTCCACGCGGGGCAGATTTAAGAGGCTGCCGGAGGCGTTGGGGTGGGGGGCGGTGCGGGGAAAGCAGTGGGGGGGGGGGGGGAAGAAGAGGAGCAGCTGGGTCTGGGAAACAGCGTCCTGGCCCTGGGCGCTGCCTGCCTGCCTCTGAGCCCCTTCCCCACCCCCGCCCTCCGCCCTGGGCTGCCTCGCAGATGTCTGGGGTCCGGGCACCGCTGGCCGAGGGGCCTGTCTGAGGGCTGGGGGGTGGCTCTATTTCTCATGGCCGAGGGGGGCTGTCTGAGGGCCGGGCGGTGGCTCTATTTCTCGGGAAGCTCCAGGCAGATGTCATTAGTGTGGCCACCAGGCAGCGTCTCTGAGCAGCCCCTAGCAGCGCCCACCCCCCAGGGAAGGGCAGCCCAGGGGCCAGCAAAACCCTCCGGGCTAAGCGCCAGCTTCAGAGAGGTCCTGCCGCCCCCGCCCCTGCAGTAGCTCTGGGGGATCAGCAATCCCCGGGGCATTCCCAGTCAGGGGAGGAAGAGAGGAAGGGAGGCCGAGGGCAGGTGGAGGTGGGGTCCCGGGAGCCAGGGGAGCTGGGTCAGGCTGCCCAGCCCAGTCCCCACCACACAGCCTTAGCGGCGCCCCTCTGTGAGCTCTGAGCCCAGCGTTCACCCGCGTGGGTGGCTGCGTGGGGCTGTGGGGGGGCCGCTCCCGGAGCCTGAAGGACGGCTCTGCACAGCTCCCCGGGAAGCCCCCCGTTCAGCAAAGGGACACTGAGGAGACGGAGCTGCGGTCAGACGTTTGCCGTTAGCCCTGGGCTCACTGTAGACTCCAGTAAACACCCGCTTAGAAGCCCTCCTGGGGGCGCACCCCTGGAGGGTGTGAGGGGCTCCCTGAGGGTCCCTGCCCTGGAGGGTGCGGGAGGGGGGAGGGGCGGAAACTGGGCTGTCAGTCATGGCAGGGAAGCCCTGGGGGGTGGGTGTGAGCCCGCATATCTGGTTTCTGGGCGCCTCGCCCACCGGGTGTACCCTGACATGGTGCCCAGGGTGCAGAGGGCTCCTCTGGCTCTCCGGGGCGCCCCCTTTCCCACCACCCGCCCTTCTCCATCCCCCCAAAGCCACTACATACCAAGGAGCCCTGAGGGCAACCCTGTCCCATCAGGCCTCTTGGTGGGGACACCGCCACCTGGAGGCCGCACTAGGCACTGCAGGTTCCCCTGCCCTGGGGGCCAAGTGGACAGATACCTGGACCCCACCGGCTGGCTGGCACGGGGCCCGGGCAGTGGGAGCTTCAGGGACACTGGTCACAGTAGATGGGACTAGGGCCTGTCTGTGTGCCTGTGCAGGACCTCTCTGAAGCTGGCGCTTAGCCCGGAGGGTTTTGCTGGCCCGCCGGGCTGGGATGGGAGATCCCTGCACCCCGGGGCGTCCGGCCCAGCCTGGGAGCCCCCCTCCTCCGTCCACTTCCTCTCAGGGGCCCACACCTCAGGGGCTTCTGCTGGTGGAGCCCCACTCTCCCCGGGCCCCTCCCTTTCCAGGCCCCATGTGGCTGCTCTGGTCCGGGGCCAGCCCCTCTGCCGGGCAGGGCTGCAGGCCGAGGTGGAGCTTGGTGTCGGACGGTCATCTGGGGGTGAGGGACTCAGGATGCCGGCCCAGCAGCTCCAGAAAGTGAGGGAACCCAGGGGCCCACCCCAGCTGCTGATTGGTTTGGGGGTGCCAGAGAGGAGCCCTTGCTCGGTCCCAGGGTCCCCCATCTGGCTGCCACTGGAAGCTCCTGGGGACTCAGCAGGCAGGTGCCAGGGGCCTGAGGTCAGGGACCAGCCAGGGCAGGGCAGGCGCTGAGCTCCTCCCTCCCTAACCTGCAGCCCAGGCGAGGCCCACGGCGGGTTCACCCTGTCACGTGGGGCCGGTGAGGCCCACGGCCGGGCTCACCCTGTCACGTGGGGACGGTGAGGCCCAGGATGGAAGGAGGCTGACCGCAGGCCGCAGAGACGCCAGCCTCTGGGTTGTCTGGGTGGGTGTGGCTCTTAGGGGGACACACCTGTGTCCCTCGGGGCTGGGCAGGACCTCAGTGGGTGGTGGGGGTGAGGGGCAGAGGGGGAGGGCAGCCTCAGGGGCTGAGTGAGTGCCCAGCGGTGCCCTTCAACTGTCCCTCACCCTGGTCCAGCCCACCTCCCCGTCCCTGATCCCCTCCCCGCAGAGCCCACCTCCCCATCTCTGATCCCCTCCCCGCAGAGCCCACCTCCCCATCTCTGATCCCCTCCCCGCAGAGCCCACCTCCCCATCTCTGATCCCCTCCCCGCAGAGCCCACCTCCCCATCTCTGATCCCCTCCCCGCAGAGCCCACCTCCCCATCTCTGATCCCCTCCCCGCAGAGCCCACCTCCCCGCAGAGCCCACCTCCCCGCAGAGCCCACCTCCCGTCCCTGATCCCCTCCCCGCAGAGCCCACCTCCCCGCAGAGCCCGCCTCCCCGCAGAGCCCACCTCCCCGCAGAGCCCACCTCCCCGCAGAGCCCACCTCCCGTCCCTGATCCCCTCCCCGCAGAGCCCGCCTCCCCGCAGAGCCCGCCTCCCCGCAGAGCCCGCCTCCCCGCAGAGCCCGCCTCCCCGCAGAGCCCGCCTCCCCGCAGAGCCCGCCTCCCGTCCCTGACCCCGGGGGCCGATGGCGGGGCCAGGACCGCCCCGGGAAGTGGGGTGAGCATGTGGCTGTAGATCACGCCTGCCGACCGGCCATTAGCTAATGCGGAGCTGCTTCCAGGGAAATGAGGTCGGTGGCCCGGTGCCGAGTGTCCTCTCCGCGGCGTAAATCTGTGAACAGGCACGGGCTGCGGTGCATCCATCGCCCGGGCGCACTGACCTCGGGAGACGCACCCTGCCCGCCTCCCGCTCGCCGGGCTCCGTCAGGGTGCACCCTCAGACGGCGAGGCTTAGTGGGGTCCCCCAGCGCGGTCCGCCTCCGGGCTGGTGTCTGCCAGCCCCTGAGTGAGGGCACGGAGTGCCCTGTCTGGCAGGAGGGAGCCAGCCTCCCTTTTTGGGGGGAGGAGGGGGGTGAGGGTGTAGTGTCCCTGACGACACGGACTCCACAGCGCCGGGCCACCAGGTCTCTCCTCGCCCCCTCCCGGGTCCTGGCACCCAGTGATGCCACGGGACCCGCCGGCTGTCGGGAAGGGGTGAGGAGGGCAGCTGGCCTCTGCGCTGGGGCCACACCTTGGGTGGCGGCGATGCCTCCGCAGACGGCGGTCACCCATCCCGCGCATGGGCACCCTGGAGGGTCTCTCCTGGGACGACTTCACACTCCCTTCTCTTCCCGCTGCCCACCGGACGCCCGTCCCCCAGCTCCTGCTGCCCACCGGACGCCCGTCCCCCAGCTCCTGCTGCCCACCGGACGCCCGTCCCCCAGCTCCTGCTGCCCACCGGACGCCCGTCCCCCAGCTCCTGCTGCCCACGGGACGCCCGTCCCCCAGCTCCTGCTGCCCACCGGACTCCCGTCCTCCAGCTCCTGCTGCCGGACAGGGTGCCCTCAGCGCTCCTGCCTCCCGGCTGGAGGGGACAGAGTCCCTCTAGGTCCCCGCGAGCCGAGGACACTGCCGACGGCTCGGCCTGCTCTCCCTCGGCCTGGCCTAGCCGGTCACCGCCCCGTCTCTCCGCCGGCCTGGGTGCCGCGGGGACAAGGCCAGGCCAGCCCCTCCCGGCTCTGGACCAGCGCCCAGTTCCCATGGTCAGGCGGAGCGGGACACGGGCCCCGGCCCCGATTGGCGTCCGTCCCGCCTGCCGGTCGCCCTGTGATGAGAATTCGGCAGACGCCCCGCATCCGGGCAGAGAGTCCCGTCCCATCGCCTCGCTGTGGGCGCCCTATCCCAGTCAAAGCACAGACGGCACAATGCAAATGGTGACTGGGCTCACGTGGGCCCGTCTCCAGTGCTAATACGTTACCCCTCACTTAACACCCCTCAGATGGAAATGGCCATGTGCCCCGTGGGGAGGCAGGGGGGCCGGTGCAGACACATGCTTTGGAAAATTCATTAAAAATTAATTATGGTAAAATCGATATGATTAGACGCAAAAGTCCTTTATGCAAAGGCTGTCCATGTGCCTGAGATCTCCCGGGAAATAAGAAAGCACGGCTCTGTGGTGCCCGCGCAGGGGGTGGGGTAGGGGAGTGGGGGGGCTTACAGAAATCTTAGGGTACTCTCTTCCCCAGGTGGCTCAGGTGACAGCTGAGGGAGATAGCCCCCCCCCCCATACTTTTACTATTTCTGAGAGGAAGGGAGAGGGAGAGAGAGAGAAACATCAATGATGAGAGAGAACCATGGATCAGCTGCCTCCTGCACGCCCCCCACTGGGGATGGAGCCTGCAACCCGGGCCTGTGCCCTGACCAGGAATCAAATTGTGGCCTCCTGGTTCCTAGGTTGACGCTCAACCACTGAGCCGCACCAGCTGAGCCACTCCTTTTTAAACGCATTTAATTAAATGGGCTCGCGGACACCATTTTTAATGGCTGAAAACTCAGCTCTGACCCTCAGGCTGCATGTCCAAGCTCAGGGTCTGTGGTCTCCTGAGGTCACGGGGTCACTTGCTGCATCTCTGAGCGGCCCCCACAGGGCCGGGCGTGCCACCGGCCCAGCCCCGGGACGCCTTCAGGACCCTGCGCAGGTGGAACTCAGATCCGGCCCCTGATTCACGGCCGGCAGCGTCCGTGCCAGGAGGAGCCGCCTCCGGGGAGGGAGCGTTTGGGAATAAATCCAAACAAAACTTTAAAAAGTCGCACTCAATCACACTGGCTCTGTGTGTCTGGGCCCCGGCCCAAGCGCGGCCCCGCAGCCCGGGAGGGAGCGGGGATCTGCAGGGCGATCCTTTGTATTTATGGGGCCCGTACGTCTCCCGTGACGGGCGGGATGTCTCCATGAATCGTCCGCGGCAGGCACGCCCGAGTGCACGCGCGCTGGCTCGGAGACGGCCATATTTCAAAACGGGGTGAGTGGAAGGAGATGGATGAGGGCCGAGACACCTCACTGCGTCTGCGGTCCGACTTGGCCCCCGGCGCATGCGGCATCGTCTTGCTCCTTCCTCTCAGCGGTGACGCCCTTGACCTTGACCTGCCTTGACCTCCCCCGTGCTGGGCCTTAGCTGCGTCTCCGGCGGGACCCCGAGGACCCCCTTCTTCCTCATTGCATGTGAAGGCCTGCGGTGGCCCAGGGTGCCACTTGGGCGGGGGGGGCGGGTTGAGCTCTGTCTCTGGGACCCCACGCCCAGGTCTAGTCTCCGGGCCGCCTGGCCAATGTTCCAACCAGAAAGGAGCCCTTTGGAGGCTCCGGGAAAGCCAGACCCAGTGCGGAGGCCTCCTGGCTGCTCCCGGCACCCACCCCAGACACGCGGGCGGCTGTGACACTGGAGTGCGTGGTCACGGCGAGGCTGGCCCGTGCTGTGTCCCCGTCTGTGTCAGAGCAGCCGCTCCATACCAGAGGGCGGGCCGGCTTCCGGAGGGCGGGTCTGCCTGGCTAGGCCCTGGCGTCTTTCTTTAGAAACTGACAGGAGAGACCAGCCGGAGAGGAAGCCCAAAGGCCCTGGGTGACGGAGGGGAGGGAGGGGGGAGGGAAAGGGAGGGGCGGGGGTGGTTGCAGGGAGACGCAGTGAGTCATGAGGCCTGGGCTGCTAACGGGGACAGGAATATAGGGCGAGGCAGCGGCATCCTTAGCAATGGGGGAGGCTGTGGACGGGGAGGCCCGGAGAACCCCTGAGGGCTGCTGCTTAAGAAAGGGGAGGTTGGGGCTCAAACACCCATTTACCAGCTCAGCCTCCTGGCGTCAGTCCCAGGCACCTCCACCCAGACGGGCGGGTCCCTGAGGAGCCGGGTCCCGCTCTCGGCGCAGGCAGGGGGCTGCCAAGCCTCAGAGGAAGATGCCACGTCCTGGCACCATCTTCCCTGCACCACCGTCCACACCCCAGGAGCATCCGGACCCCGTTCCAGCTCTTTTTGTCCGGAACGTTCTGCTAATCAGGATAAGCCCGGGCCCGGAGACTTTGGGGGAAGCATGCTTGTTAGGCAGGAGCAGTCTGCAATGACTTCTTCTTAGAGAGTTTTAGCAAAACAAGGGAAGGTCCACCTGGATCAGACGTGACCAAGAGCCTCCCCTCAGCTTCTGGGTCCATTTCGTGTTCAAATTAGGCAAATGGAATGTGGGCCGAGGTAAATCATGGCTTGTTGATTGATAGATGCAGAGATACATAGATAGATGGTAGATAATGGATGGTTAGCTAGTTAGATAGACAAATGATTGATGGATATATAGATAGATGAGATATAGATGATACTGTGTGTGATACTATAAGTGATAGATGGGTGGATGGATGGATGAATGGATGGATATATGGTTGGATGAGGGGACAGGTGGGTGGGTGGATGGATGGATGGATGGATAGGTGGGTGAGTGGATAGATAAATAGATGGATATATAGATGGATGGATGGATGGATGGATGGATGGATGGATGGATAGGTGGATGGGTGGATGGATGGATGGATAGATGGATGGATGGATGAATGGATGGGTATATGGTTGGATGGATGTATAGATGGATGGATGGATGTATAGATGGATGGATGGATGGATGGATAGATGGATAGGAGGGTGGATAGATAGATGATTAGGTGGGTGGGTGGATGGATGGATAGATGGGTGGGTGGATAGATAAATAGATGGAGGATGGATGGATGGGTATATACAGTTGGATGGATACATAGATGGATGGATGGATAGATGGATGGATAGGTAGGGTGGATGGATAAATGGGTAGATGGGGCTGTGGGTGGATAGAGAGAAGAAGGGATACATACATGTGTAATAGATAACTGGATAGACTGAGGAGAGTTCACAGAGAGAGAAACAGATCGAGGCCCACATGAGAGGCAGTTGGGACACCCTGAGATCCGGGTGGGGCGCTTCTGTCTGCTTGGAGCTGAGAGGACACCCCTCTCCTGTCAGGGGCCCCTCGGCAGCTGAAGATAGATTTGCCTGCGCACAGGCTCCATTAGAAACACATATTTTATGGCCTTTGTGCTAACTAGCCCCATTTATGTCTCATAATTTTCAGTATTAATATCCTGACAAGACAGGAAACGCTGGCTGAAGAAGACATCGGTCTTCTGAGAATGTTTCCTGACCCACTTAAATATGCAAACACAAACCCCATGCCTGCCGTGCACGCCTGCGCAGATACCTACCTGATCACACAACATGCATGCACATGCATGGACCTACACACATTAGACACATGTGTGATAGAGGGAGGGGGCCCCGAGCCCAGGCTGAGTGAGCTTGGGGCTGTCTCCACGCCTCTGGCATCTCTAACTGCTGAGCAAGGACAGCAGCTGCTGATCGTCCTTGAGCTTCTACAGACAGGTCATGCTTCATGCTTGAGTGGAAGGAGGCAGAGGCATCGGAAAATTCCAGGTGTGAGAGAATTTCCAGCCTGCCTAGTGTGGCTCAGTGGTTGAACATCCACCTATAAACCAGGAGTTCATGGTTTGATTCCCGGTCAGGGTATGTGCCCGGGTTGTTGGCTTGATTCCCAGTGGGGGGCGTGCTGCAGATCCAAGATTCTCTCTCACCATTGATATCTCTCTCTCTCTCCTTTCCTTTCTGGGGAAAAAAAAAAAAAGAAGAATCTCCGAAGCGAGCCCCAGAGAACGCCACCTGGTTACGTGGGAACCTTCAGCTTAGTGGGCACCCTGTTGTCCTGGGACACCCGGCTGGGGTGCTGGCACGGACACTTCAAGCATTTGGGTGGAGCAGTCTCGTTAGCTGCCGTCCACGGGGCATCTCCTGTGGCTCACATCGGGGTGCTTCTTCTGTGATAATACATCATTTTGAATTTTAAGTAAGAAAGGTCACCAGGTCTTCCAAATGTGTTACTTTGTGCGATGTCACAGCGGTCTGGGAGGCGGCAATGGCGACCATCATGTCTGTTTGTGGGGAGGAAGAGCTCCCTGTGGTTTGTGTGGGCGCTCCTAGTCTCCTGGTCTTCTGGTCACCTGGTCACCTGGTCACCTGGTCACCCGGTCACCTGGTCTCCTGGTCACCTGGTCATCTGGTCTCCTGGTCACCCGGTCACCTGGTCACCCAGTCACCTGGTCACCCGGTCTCCTGGTCACCTGGTCTCCTGGTCACCTGGTCACCTGGTCTCCTGGTTTCCTGGTCACCTGGTCATCTGGTCTCCTGGTCACCTGGTCACCCGGTCACCTGGTCTCCTGGTCACCTGGTCACTTGATCACCTGGTCTCCTGGTCTCCTGGTCACCTGGTCATCTGGTCTCCTGGTCACCCGGTCACCCTGTCACCTGGTTATCCGGTCACTTGGTCACCTGGTCTCCTGGTTTCCTGGTCTCCTGGTTTCCTGGTCACCTGGTCACTTGATCACCTGGTCTCCTGGTCTCCTGGTTTCCTGGTCTCCTGGTCACCTGGTCACTTGATCACCTGGTCACCTGGGCGCAGTGGGATCTGTGTTTGTCTCCTGGAGTCCTGGGCCAATTTCGTCCTCACAGGGCCTGTGGTGGTCGTGGTGAGCAGGTAGGGGGCACATTTGCTTCCAAAGTGGCCACTGAGGGGGCCCTGACTCACCGTCCAGCTGCGGGGCTCACATGGACCCGGCACCCGCTTGATGGAATCACCCGACACGTGTCCGCATGCTTCAGTAAATAAACATCCTGCTGGTCTCAGGACAGCGGCCCGAGGGCCGTCCGGCCCGCGGGGAACATCACGTACTCACTTGCCTCGTTTGGGGCGGTTTCTGGAATGTTGCTTTAATTTAATTTGTTGAGATTTGACTCGATTAAAGGGTATTGATCTGCTGGGGTGTCTGAAATTGCTGCCATTCGTCAATAGCGGCCTCTCGTGTGATCTCACGGCTAATAAATCTGGTCTCTGTTCAATATGCAGTTATTACGGCGGCGACAGATGTGCCTCCCTCCGGCTCCGGGACAGATGGACGCGCCGCGGCGAAGGCTCCTGTCAGGGACTTTGTGTTTGCTTCTCTGTGGCCTCGCCCGCTCGGGGCCAAACGGGGAAGTTCGAAGAACTGGGAAGAGTTGGCTGGTGTCGGGGAGGGCGGCCAGGCCTGTGTGAATGTGTGTGCATGTGTGCACGTGTGCATGTGTGTGCTGTGTGTTTGGTATGTGCCGTGTGTGTGTGTGTCCCCTGTGTGTGTCCTGTATGTGTCTGTGTGCGTTTCTGTAGCAATCTCATGTTGGGACTGTGGGGCCATCTTATCCTCGGCCGGGCGGACGCTGCCCAGGGAGCCAGTCGGGACCACGGCTGCCCCGGGAGCCCCCTGACGGCGGCGCTGGGTGTCAGCCACGGACGGGGCCACCTGCAGCCGGGGCCTCGGAGCCGCCGGAGGCGGAAGTAACAACCTCAGCGCCTGGGCCTCCTTGTTGAGAAAGCTCCTTCTTCGCGCGGCCTGCGGGCAGAGGCACAGTGCACGCGTGTTAACCAGGCATAGTACACGCATGTTACCCGTCACCTGGAATTTAAGTAGAAAGGTCGCGGGCAGCTGGGGCTGAGCAGGACTTGCAACGCCCTGGTCCGGCCGCCCGGTTCAGAGAGGGACGTGGTCTTTCCGCAGACCCGCTGACGACTGAGACAGACTGTGATCAGGACCGGGGCCGGGGGTGGGGGGGTGGGGACCCTTGTCGCTCCTCCGTCCCCAGCTGTGCAGGTGGCACCCACATCCACAGCGCAAACCTGGGGTCTGCACAGGTCTGCACGGTCTGCACAGGAAGAGTCTGCGGCCAGCGGATTTGGGGAACATGGGGAGGGGGGGCGGGGGACACACACACACACACACACACACACGCACACACGCACAATGCAGCCAACGCAGGACTTCTCAGGGCCTGACCCCACGAACCGGCCTCCCCGCAGGGATCCAAGCTCCCACGCCTGCCCGAGAGAACCCTTCCTCCCCGTGTGATGAGAAACCCCGGAATGGCCGTCGGCTGGGTCCCTCACGCCCCACTGGCCGCAGACGGCTTTGTGCATTTAAATCCATCCAAGCCCCCGGAGCTGAACAGCCACTCCATTGCCATGGTCACCCGTGGCCAGCGGTTCCTGTGGAGACCAGCCTGGACTGGAGCCCGTGGCCCGGAGCCGCCCCCCATGCCCGTCTGTCCGTCCGTCCATCCTGGAGGGTGGGGGGGGGGGAGTGCCTGGTAGTCACTCCGTGTCCGCCGTGCGCAGAGGCCGCGCTCGGCCGCACACGGGTCTGTTTGCAGCCCGGGCGGCTGTGCCCAGCAGGTGCCACTCTCCGTGCCGAGCTCGCCGGCCGGGGAACTGGAGGAGTGACTGGTCCAGGTCACATTGCGAACACGGTTATGAGCCTGGGATCACACCCGGCTGCCTGCCCTGGCTGCCTGGCTCAGTGGTTACTGCTCCGGCCTGTGGACAGAGGGTCCCGAGTTCGATTCCCGGTCAAGGACACGGACGTGGCTCGCGGGTTTGATCCCAAGCCGCGGCGGCTGCGGCCATCTTTATGTTCTTACTGACTTTCCCAACTTTAAACTCACGTTTGTGAGCACGCCTGCTGGGCGCTGGCCTGTGGGTACAGGCAGATGCGCGTTCCGGTGTGCCCAGCGTCCTGCCCTCTGTGCGCGGCGTCCACGCTGCCCACCCGCACAGAAGCCCGGGGGCCACGGCGCGTGGCAGCTCACAGGACTCGGGTGCGGGGCGTGCGCTGTTGGTGGCTAAGGGGGCTCGGCTGTGTGCGTGGCTGCGCCCCAGCTGATGGGAACCTGGGCTGAAAGGGGGAAGGAGGCGCGGCCCAAGGAACTCAGAGACCAGGGTCCGTCTCTGACCCCCTCATTCCCGTTACTCCTTCTACTCTTCCTCTTCCTCCTCCCTCTTCCTCCTCCTCTTCCTCCTCCTCCTCCTCTTCCTCCTCCTCTTCCTGCTCTTCCTCCTCCTCCTCCTGTTCCTCCTTCTCTTCCTCTTCCTTCTCCTCCTCCTCTTCCTCTTCCTCCTCCTCCTCCTCTTTCTCTTCCTCCTGCTCTTCCTCCTGCTCCTCCTCTTCCTCCTCCTCCTCTTCCTCTTCCTCCTCTTCCTGCTCTTCCTCCTGCTCCTCCTCTTCCTCCTTCTCCTCCTCTTCCTCCTCCTCCTCCTCTTCCTCCTCCTTCTCCTCCTGCTCTTCCTCCTGCTCCTCCTCTTCCTCCTCCTCCTCTTCCTCTTCCTCCTCTTCCTCTTCCTCCTCCTTCTCCTCCTTTTCCTCTTCCTCCTCCTCCTGCTCTTCCTCCTGCTCCTCCTCTTTCTCCTTCTTTCCCCCCCTCCTCCTCCTACTCCCGCCCCCCGCCCCCCTTTCTCATGCAGGTAAGATGCTAGGAACGGAGATGAGGACAGTGGAGTGGGTTTTGCGTGCGCTTCCCCGTTCCGGGAAGCAGGAAATACATATTCACGCACAAGCCATAAAACATGAATTATACAATTTCAGCGTTTCTGCCTCCGCAGGAATGCCCTGGCATTTGCATTTAAAACTGGCATTGCACGCTAGAAAGATGAATGGCAAAATCCATGCTAATAATTTAAAATGTAAATTGTTCTTTACTCGGGATGATCGATGCCCCTAACAAATCAGAACCGTGTGGAGTGGGGAGGCAGGAGAAGGTGCGTTCAGGAGCCGGAGTGGCCGTGCGGCTCTGAGGAGGAGCCCGCTGCTCTCTGCGCGGGGCCCTGGCGTGCGGCTGCGCTGGCCGGGCCTTCCTGCGGGGCTCGGCCGGCCCGCAGGCGGCTGTCGGTGCCGCGGCCCGGCCTCTCTGAGGTTTCTCTGCCGTCGGAGGGCAACTGCGGGGGCCCTTCTTCCTGCCACAGCAGACACCCTCCTGCCCCCGCCCTCGGCACAGGGCACGGCCTTTGTATGGGGGTCAACGAGACATGCCCACTCCGGCCTGCCCCGTGCTGCACCGTGTGCCACAGGGGCGCTGGGGGGCGGATGGCAAAGGTCCCTCCATCGCAGGGGTCTTCAAACTACTGCCCACGGGCCACATGCGGCCTGCAGAGGAGTCTGATCCTGCCCGCCAGGTTTTTTGGGCAGTGAGCGCAGCCGAGGTGTTACAGTAGGGATTAGTAGTTCATATAGTCCGGCCCTCCAGCTCTCTGAGGGACTGTGATCTGGCCCCCACTTTAAAAAGTTTGAGGACCCCTGCTCCAGCGTTTCTGTGCTGTGGGCCCTCCTCTCTCTGACGGGGTCTCCCCCAGGCCTGCGCAGGGAGGTTTTGGTGCGTGTATGCCTGTGTGTGTGCGTGGTCAGATGGATGGATGGTGGGTGGACTGATGAGGGTATGATGAGGGTATGCCTGTGTGTGTGCGTGGTCAGATGGATGGATGGTGGGTGGACTGATGAGGGTATGATGGTGGATAGGGAGAGGGATGGATGGACAGGTGAACAAATAGATGGATAGAGAGAGTGAAGGATGGATGGGGTGGATGATGAGTGGATGATGGTGGATAGAGAGAGGGATGGATGGATGGATGATGAATGTATGATGGTGGATAGGGAGAGGGATGGATGGATGGGGTGGGTGATGAATGGATGATGGTGGATAGAGAGAGGGATGGATGGATGGGTGGATGATGAATGTATGATGGTGGATAGGGAGAGGGATGGATGGATGGGGTGGATGATGAATGTATGATGGTGGATAGGGAGAGGGATGGATGGATGGGTGGATGATGAGTGGGAACGGACAGATGGACAGATGGACGGGTGATGAATGAATGAATGAGAGCCACTCTGTGCCGGACACAGTCCTCGGTGCAGAGGAACCATCGGAGAGCAGGACAGACAGCCCTCTGCCCTAGGCGAGCGCCGAGAGAGAGTGAACGGGAAAACCAGGGGATGACCCCGTGCCCGTCCCAGGAGGGGCTCACGGAAGTTGGTGGGGGAGGCAGGCCCCCCACGCGGGTTGTGCAGGGGTGCCGGCTGCGGGAGGAGACCCGGGAGCTTGGGGCGCAGAGAAGGGGCACACCCAGCCGGGGGGACGCCTCAGGAGGGGGTGGGGTGGGGGGACATGTGACAGGAGGAGCGGCAGGAAACCAAGAGGAGCTGGGCGCCCTGCGGGCCGGGTGCTGGGACTGGATGGTGGCTGGTGGTGGGTTAGGCCTCACTCATGGACAGAGGGGGAATGAGGAGCGGGGGTGGGGGGAGTGAGGACAGTGCAGGCTGTGGTCAGGCTGGGGGTCCAGGAGCTACACTTGGTCCCTAAGGAAGGGCCCACCCCCATCCATCCACCCCCATCCACCCATCGCTCTCTATCCATCCATATGTTCACCTGTCCACCCATCCCTCTCTCTGTCCACCATCATCCATTCATCACTCACCCCATCCATCCACCCATCCCTCTCTCTGCCCACCATCATACCTTCATCACCCACCCCATCCATCCACCCATCCCTCTCTCTGTCCACCATCATACATTCATCACCCACTCCATCCACCCATCCCTCTCTCTGTCCACCATCATACCTTCATCACCCACCCCATCCATCCACCCATCCCTCTCTCTGTCCACCATCATACATTCATCACCCACTCCATCCACCCATCCTTCTCTCTGTCCACCACTGAGCAGGGAGCCACCCCCTCCCTCTGCCAACCCCGAGCAGAGGACACACTAGAGGCCCCGCCTGGGGGTGTATGTGTACCTTCCAGGCAGGTGTGGCCCAAACCCAGGCACGGCCCTCGGGCTGGCCTCCTCTCGCAGTCACTGTCCGGGAGCCTCGCGCTCACCGGGCGAGTCCGCGCTGGGCCACAGAGCGGAGGACGGGGTGGCACCTGGGGAGAGGACGCAGAGGTGACCTCTGAGGCCACAGCGGCCAGGCCTCCCCAATGTGAGGCCCCGAGCTTCTGGGACGAGGCCCTGAGGTCACAGAGGCTGGGACCAGCCTCTCCTCCCCTCTCCCTGCCCCCCCCGCCCCGCCCCACCTCGGGGCCTGAGCATCTTTCTCAGCCCCACGGGGTGTTTTGAGGGTCAGATCAGATAAGGGGGCGTGATTAAAGCTACAGTGACATCCTCCCCGGGACTTCCTTCCCCTTGGAGGGGTGGGGTGTGTAGGGGGAGGGTCAGTACAGAGAAGGCCTGCTCTGGCCCCTGGGCTGCAGGACCTGATGGCTGACAACCTGCCGTGGGGTCCAATCAAAGTCCCTGCCAGCTGCCCCGCCGCCCCCCCCCCCAAGTCCCGGTCCCTCCTCCCTTCCTCGTGGCCCTGGGCGGAGCCCCGGTCCTGGGCTCCTCGGACCCTCCACGGGGCATCTCCTCTGCCTCTGCCGCGGAGTCCGGACGACGGAGCGCGTTTGTCCTGGAAGTCTGACACGGGCCCGGGCCCCGGTTTATTTAATAGTTTTCCTGTGCCTAACGCGGCGGTAATCAGCCCGCCGCGGGCTCGGGCGGTGGCGCTGACCCGTCTCTCACTCCCGCTCCCCTCCCCTCCCGGTGCCGACCTCTCCGGGTGAGAGATCTCCGCATAAATAACGCGGCCGCTTTACAAACACATTGCCCTGATTACTGAGCGGCCGCTCTCCATGTGTGAACGCCTCTGAAGTGCGGGGTGATTTGTTCCCCTCACTGGTAATTGCTGTTTTAGAAATAGCTTCCTCAGACGTCCGCTGCAAATTGGCATCTCGCCGCCGCCTGCCAGCGCAGCTGCCGGCGGGCCCTCTGCAGTCCCGGGCACAGTCCCAGGGGGACGCCCGGCTGGGGGGGGGCGGTCCCCGTGTCCACGGGACCCTGAAGGTAGCCCTTGAGGTGCCAGGAGGGAGGAGCGGGGGGGGGGGGCGCGTTGACTCCCTCTGACCTTGAGGCTTGGGAGGTCAACAGCTACATCTGGGCCGGGATGTCCTGGTGGAGGGGGGCGGGGAGGGGGAAGAGGCTCGGCAAAGGGGTACAGTTGTGGACCTGCCCTGGAAGGAGCTTGTAAACATGGTCTCGAAGGGGCCCTTTCCTTTCATTGCCAACATCAGACCTGTGTTGGGTGCCCCCTGCTGGCTGTGCTGAGCACCTGCGGCCTTTGCCACCAATTGTCCTTTGTTGGACCACTTTGTGGGATCACCAAGGGATGGAGCCTCCAGGGGAAGATGCTAGCGTCTGGAAGGACCCTCTGGGGAGCCTGGGAGGAGGGCCTCAGGTGGGAGGCGGGAGCCAGCTCAGAGCCGCGGAGATGCCAGTCAGGACAGGGACGTGGCAGTTCCGTGGCCCCCCCCCCCCCCCCCCCCCCCCCCCCCCGCACAGGTTTATAAGACGCACGTCTGAGCCGCTGCGCCCACTGGTGTCCCCCCCGGAATCCTAGGACAGCTCTCTTCAGAGTCATTCTTTTCTTTTTATAAAAGATTGTTTTATTGATGTCAGGGAGGAAGGGAAAGGGAGAGAGGTTTAGAAATATCAGTGATGAGAGAGAATCAGTGACCGGCTGCCTCCTGCACGCCCACCACTGGGGATCGAGCCTGCAACCTGGGCCTGTGCCCTGACTGAGAATTGAACTGTGACCTCCTGGTTCATAGGTCGATGCTCAGTCACAGAGCCATGCCGGCCGGGCCAGAGTCATTCATTCATTCATTCATTCATTCGTTCATTCTTCTCTCTGCCCACCATTCCCTCCCAGCTCTTGCATTTCTCCAGCCTCTGGACCACCACCGACCTCACCTCCTGGGCCCCAGCAGCCCCTGGCCTGCAGCTCCTGGAGCCTGCGCCTGCAATAATAATAATAATAATAATAATAATAATAATAATAGTAACCAGCAGCAATAATAATAACAACAACAATAACCACTCCTGTGTGTGATCACTGGCCTGCAAGCCGGAACTCTGCGGCTAGAGGACCAGTGCTCCGGGAAGGCTGGTGACAGGGCTGTGTCCGGCTTAGACCTGGGTCTGGCGGCCTGCATGTGGGACACAGCTGCTCTTTCCCGGAGCGCTCCCCCACGGTGGATGCCTGCTCATGCTTGAGACCAAGCTCCAAGTGTCCCCTCCTCCAGGGAGCCCTCCTGGCTTCCCCCAGGAAGCTGCTCCACCGTCCTGGGCTCTCGGGCGCCCTGTGCTGCTCTCGTCCTGCTTGGGGAGGACGTGGCTCCGTGTGTCCACCACACCGAGTCCCTGGGGGCAGGGACAGACCTGGCGGAGCCCCTGTCCGCAGCACCGGTGCAGCTCCCGCACGCCGTAGGCGCTCATTCAATGCGCAGACGGCGGCCGCAGGAGCGAAGGCCCCGGAGAGCAGAGATGCTTTTCTTCCCTCTCTCTTTGGAGGGTGTGGCTATAGGTGGACCCAGTGGGAGGGGGGCTGCCCACGTCACATATGACGGAGCCCTTTCCCTGGCCCTAGGCTGCCCCCCCCCCCCCCAGTTGCCATATCCGTACAGCGGGAGGCTGCTGGGGCGGGGGAGGCAGGGAAGGTGGGGTCTTGCCTGCGGGCTGTGAGCGGAGCCTGCTAATCTTCGGCTGCCGTTTTGAGCCATTTGGTGCTTAATTTCCACAGAAGGGTGAGGTCTGCGAGGAAGGGAGCATCAGAGGCAATCTCACGCTCCCGGCAACTCCATTTCCATGTTTCTAACGACTCTCCTGCCCGGGCGTCTGGAAAGCAGGCGAACCGGGTCGTGTGCACATGCCCAGGGGGGCGCTCAGGTGCAGCTACAGCTGCGGGCAGGCGGGAGCTGTGTGCGCAGCAGCGAGAGGCCCCCTCCCCGCCCACCCCCCCAGAGGGCCCCGCAGGCCGAGGTCTCTGCATTTGCCCCTAGTCTCCTCTCAGGGGTTTTCTCTGTGCCTCAGGCTGCCCTGGGGTGGGGCTGGCAGCGCTTCTGCCCCATCCTCTCCAGCCAGAAAACACACATGTTGATTGGAGACCATGCATGTATGCTGACTGGAGAACATACATGTTGATTGGAGACCATGCATGTTGGCTGTGACTGTGCTGACTGGAAACCATGCATGCTGACTGGAGGCTGTACATGCGGGCTGCATGTCATCCATGCTTCCCACTGGTGTTTTTTGGTGAGACTCAGATTCTCCCAGAATGCTCGGCTCCTGGCCCCCCGCCTTCCGAGGTGCAGAGAGCCTCCGTCTCCTGACAAATCCCTCGTGCTCTCCGCCAGCAGCAGCCAGAGATGCCGACACGGACCAGACTCCGCAGGGAAGGACGCGCCACTTCACTGCCGAGCCGAGCGCCCTCTCCGCCCCGGCCCCCGGGGAGTCAGCCTGGCTCTCCTCCTAGCGAGTCTGTGCGAGAGTCTGTGCGCGCCCCTCCCAGAGCTTCCGGGACTCGTCCTGTGAGAGCGCCGGCAGCAGCCAGTCCGCAGGCAGGAAGAGCCGGAGGGTGCCGGCTGGTGTCTGGGCCTCTGGGCTGGTGTCTGGGCCGCCGGGCCGGTGTCTGGGCCACCGGCTGGTGTTTGGGCCGCCGGGCCGGTGTCTGGGCCGCCGGCTGGTGTCTGGGCCCCTGGGCCGGTGTCTGGGCCGCCGGGCTGGTGTCTGGGCCACCGGCTGGTGTTTGGGCCGCCGGGCCGGTGTCTGGGCCGCCGGCCGGTGTCTGGGCCGCCGGGCCGGTGTCTGGGCCCCTGGGCCGGTGTCTGGGCCGCCGGCCGGTGTCTGGGCGGGCAGGGAGTGTGGTGGCACATCGGTAGGAGAGTCTGGGGCGAGGCGGTGTCTGAGGGTGGGGGTGGGGATGGCGCTGCGATTCTGAGGCCGTGAACAACCCTCACCTCCAAGGCTCAGTGGGCGAGGTGTCTGGCGGGTGGACCGCATCTCGATGGCGCTGCTCTCACGCAGAGGACACGCGCTCACTGTGACCAGCCGTGGCCGCCCCGTGGCCACCCCCCCCCCCGCCCCCGCCTGCCTCAGGCACTGGAGAACGGCTGGGGAAGTTTCTTTTCTGAATCCTCACCCGAGGATATGTGTTCTTACTGCTTTAGAACATTGTTTTTAAGAGAGAGGAAGTGATAGCTGGAGAGAAACATTGAGTGACAGAGACATTGGTTGTTTGCCTCCCACACTCACCCCAACCGGCGAGTTAGCCCACAGCCACGCGGTGCTGGGGCCACACTCCGCCGACGGCGCCACGGCCGGGATGTTGGGGAAGTTCTGGGGGGCCTCCCGCTCCCGGGACGCCCCATGGGATTGGCGGCCAGGACTGGGCTGGAGGAGCCGGAGCGGGGGCAGCTGCCCAGGGCTGGGTCCCTGGAGCCCAAGTGCCATCTAAACCCTGGCTCTGCCCTCACTCACGGCAAGGGCCCAGAGAGCGTGGGAGTCCCCAGCCTCAGTTTCCCTCTCCCGCCTCCCTCAAGGCAGGGGCCCGGAGAGCATGGGGTTTCCCGCCCTCCCTCATGGTGAGGCCCGGAGAGAGGGAGTTCTGGAGCCTCAGTTTCCCCCTCCCCCCCTCCCTCACGGTGGGGCCCGGAGAGAGGGGGAGTCCCCAGCCTCAGTTTCCCCCTCCCGCCCTCCCTCACGGCGGGGCCCGGAGAGCGTGGGAGACCCGGAGCCTCAGTTTCCCGCCGACAGCAATGAGGAGTTTACAGAAGCTCGCCCGCAGGACAAGCCCTGTGTGGGCTCGGGCTCGGGGACAGTCTCTCGGCCCTCTGTGCCTGCGTGGGGCCACCCCGGGGGTTCTGGACACTCGTCCCGCCTGTCCTCCGGCGTTTCACCCCAGTCAGCCACCTGAGCCAAGGCCAGAGCGACTCACACGGGCCTGGCGCTGGCGGAGTGCAGGGAGGAGGGCACGGCCTCCGGGCACGCCCGGGGCCAGGTGCGTCTCCTTGTTCAGAAGAGGCCCCAAGGGGTGGGGGGTGGGCCGCGGGGCCCGAGGACGGCAGGCACTGGCCGTGGGCGCAGCAGCGAGCGGCGTGCCCCCAGAGCCCGCGCCGTGACCAGGCCTGTCCACTGGCTCTCCCTCTGGGACCGCCTGGAACGCCCGCCTCCCTCCCCCGGGCACGGGGGTCCCGCTCAGAGGGCCTCTCCCCTCCCTGCTCTCAGCGTCGGCATCGAGCCCGCGCCAGCGGCCTGGGAGGGAATGAGCCAGATCGGCCTGGATGCGGCCACGGCTCCCTGACGGCCTCGGTGGGCGAGTGGCCTGTCGGCCGAGCTTAACGGGGAGCGATGGGTCCTGTCCCCGCCGCGGCCGCCCCACCACTCACTCACCGCTGCTCCCGGCGCTGTGCGAGGCCGCCGATGGCGGAGCGGGGAGCCGGGGCGGCAGCCGGGGCTGCAGCCGGAAACATTTAGACACCAGCTCCGCGGACCCGGAACGTAGCCCGGTGTAAATTCTGAGAGGTCTCCGGTTCCGCTCGCGGGCGGTGGGAGGGAACCGATGGGCTTTAGGACTGCACCAGGCGGGTGGGCAGGCGGGCGGCTAGGACTCCGGGCGGGTGTCCTTCCATAACCAGACGGTCCCCTCCCGGACGGACCGAGGCAGCCAGGGCGCCCGTGACACCTGCCGGTCCGCCCGGAGTGTGCGCCCATCAGCGGCTCTGAATCGTGGGGACTGACCGGACGTGCCTCTTCCTCTGCGACCAGGTGGGGTGACGCGGGCACTGGAGAGCCTCATCTCGGGGTTCAGCTCCACAGTGAGAGGGGTGCCTCCCTGCCCCCCACCCCGGGGCTGCCCCGTCTCCATCAGCTCCGGCTGCGGGGACAAACCCCATGACCGCTGCACGGCCGGCTGAGCTCCGGGGAGGCCTCTTCCTGGCTCGGGGACAGCCACCTGCTCCCGGGCCGCCCCGGGAGGCTCCTCAGGGGTTCTCCTCTTAGAAAGAAGGGCACTAACCCCATCGTGGGCCCCACCCTCCTGACCGCATCATCTCGCAAAGGCCCGCCTCCCACAGCCACCCCTAGGATCAGGGTTTCCCACGTGTGTGATGGGGGACACAGGCCTGCCGTCCGAGGCCTCCCCTCCTCCCGGGGGCCCCAGTGAGCTGCCCTCCCCCCCGGCGGCCGGCTCCCCGAGAGGCTGCGACCAGGACCAGAGTTCGGCCCGAGAATCACGGTCCAACCAGGAAGGATCTGAGGGCTCCTTCTCCATGGGCAGGAATGTCCCCCAAAACAGGAGAGGAGCTCTGCTCCCGCCAGCCTTCTCCCTGCGCTGGGGCGTGGGGTGGGGCGGGCATAGGGAGCCAGGGAGCTGCCGGCTCAGGGACGGACACATGCCTGCCCCCACGCCTGCTCCACGGACAGGGGTGTGAACGGGGTGTGGACGGATCCGCGTCCTGACAGCACTGTCCCTGGAACCTTCAGGGCGAAGGACACTGTAGCCGAACGCCCAACACGCTGAGGCCCTGGGCTTGAGCTGCCGCTCCGTGACGGAGGCTCTGAATTTTAAAGTTTATTTTATTTTAATTGATGGAGACAGGAAAGGAACAAGCCACAGGGGCTGGGAGGTAGGGTATTAGGGTCTCTCTCTCCCCCTCCCTCCCTCCCTCCTTCCCTCCCTTCCTTCTTCCCTCCCTCCCTTTGCAGGTCTTCCCTCCTCCTGGGAGGCCCAGGGAACTTTTCCTGCACCAGCCTCCCCCCCCCAATCCCCATCCCCCTCCTTCTTCCCCGCTTCCCAGCCTGGCCTGCGGCTGGCGCTCAGGGCCGCTCTTTCATTTCCTCTTTGTTTGCTAAGCCGGCACTTGCTCTTCTATCGTCTCCTCCGGACGCTTTCCCGCAGTAAGAAATATGAGGCCAATAAGTCCTAAGTCCACCTACAGTCCACACGGATCTCCCCGTGGCCTTCCCGACGCTGAGCATCGCGGCGTGGCACCGAATCCGGCCAGAACCAGACCCGCCGAGGCCGGCCTCCCGGCCTCTCACCGCCCACCCCGCCCCCTTGAACTTGGGATTATGGGCTAACCCTGTGGAGCCCAGAGAGATGCCAGGCTCGCCCTGTGCTTTGCCAACCCTCACTGTTTAGCTCATTCTCAGTCCTGCCGCGTAGATAAATCCCAGCTCCATTTTGTGGGTAAAGAAACCGAGGCACAGAGAGGGTGAGTGGGGGGTGGAGGCGCTCAGCAGCAGGGGCAGAGCCAGGAAGGGGCGCGGGCGGTGACCCAGGTCTGCAGGTGGGACCCGCCGCCCTCAGGCTTGGCCCCGCTCCCTGGCCGCCAGCCCGGCTCAGACACAGGACAGCGGCGAGAATAATGGCTCCGTCCCCTTGGGCCCCAGAGGCTCTCTGCCCGGGGATGCCAGCAAGGCCGTGCCTGCGCTGTGCTCCCTAAAAACGACCCGGCCCGGCCTCGGCCACGGTCTGCGCCAGCTAACCACCGCCCCCGGCCCGGCGGGAGCCCCAGCCACAGGTGCCTGTCAGAGCCAAGACCGGCACAGCCATGGACTCCACCGCCTGCACCGCCGGCACCGGCTGTGTGTGTAGCTCACGCCCCCGGCTGTGCGGAACCCCAGGGCCTTCACGGTCCGAGCCCCGGGGTGGAGGGGGTGACCCCGAGGCCTCAGCGCTGCTCAGGCACCGGGAAGCCTCGGGGCCCACCAGGCCTGTGCTCCTGGGTTCTGCCCTGAGTCTATTCATCTGTTTCTGGAAACATGACCGGGTTAGAGTTTGAGCTGGCCTGTCCCTGCAGCCTCATCCCCTGCAGCTGGCCTGTCCCTATAGCTGGCCTGTCCCTGCAGCTGGACTGTCCCTGCAGCTGGCCTGTCCCTGCAGCTGGACTGTCCCTATAGCTGGCCTGTCCCTATAGCTGGCCTGTCCCTGCAGCTGGACTGTCCCTGCAGCTGGCCTGTCCCTGCAGCTGGCCTGTCCCTATAGCTGGCCTGTCCCTATAGCTGGCCTGTCCCTGCAGCTGGCCTGTCCCTATAGCTGGCCTGTCCCTGCAGCTGGCCTGTCCCTATAGCTGGCCTGTCCCTATAGCTGGCCTGTCCCTATAGCTGGCCTGTCCCTATAGCTGGCCTGTCCCTATAGCTGGCCTGTCCCTATAGCTGGCCTGTCGCTGCAGCTGGCCTGTCCCTGCAGCTGGCCTGTCCCTATAGCTGGCCTGTCCCTATAGCTGGCCTGTCCCTATAGCTGGCCTGTCGCTGCAGCTGGCCTGTCCCTGCAGCTGGCCTGTCCCTATAGCTGGCCTGTCCCTGCAGCGGCCTCAGCGGGGGGCAGAGGAGGGACCAGGCGTCAGGAAGGAGCCCCTGTCTCAGGCTGCAGGGCCTGCGCTCCGAGCTCTGCCTGTCCCAGCTGCAGGGCCTGCGCTCCGAGCTCCGGCCCAGATCCGCCGATCATCACTCATCCTAACCCAGTTCTGCTCGCGCCGGGTGAGTCAGCCGCACCGTCGGGACCGCCTTGCCAGCCAGCGCTGCGCTTTGTTTTCCCACTTGGCAGGGAGAGCGACGCGGAAGCCGAGCTCTGCGGGCGGCCCTGCGTGACCCCGCTGGCCACCACCCTCTCCGCGGGCACCGGGACCCGCACCCTGTCCAAGGAGGGCGCTGCTCTGCTCGGTGACGGGCTGCGCGAGTCTGTGTGTCCCACGGCGGGGTGAGTGCTGCTGTGGACGAGCCGGGTCCAGTGGTCCAGCAAACACGTGCCCCCTCCCCCGGGCTGATGGCCGGCGGGCCAGGGCCGGACAAGATGGGGTGCACACGGCCAAAGGGGTGCTCGCTCCTCAGCTGCTGGGACCAGGAGGGGGCAGGCTCGGGACCCTAAGTCCAGGGTTCAGGTCTCCCTTCTATCTTTGTGAGCTGCTCACTCGGGGATGTAGCTGGGCCCCGTTCTGCATGGGGGTGGGGTGCTCACACCCCTTCCTCCAGGTCCCACGATGGCAGTGGTCCCTGGGCTGGGAGCCCCTCGGAAACCCCAGTGGCTGAGGGGCTGCCTTCAGCCCCGTGAGCTCGGCCCGGACCCACCTCCCAGCTCCTCCCGGCCTGGGGCACCTGCCGGCCACGGTCCTCACCCACTGTCCCCCCTCCTGGGACCCCGGGGCCCGGCGCTGTCCTTCTGGTGTCCAATGAGATTCAGTCTGAGTAGCTCACAGGACAGGACACACCCAGACCCTCCAGTAGGGGTGTCGAACTCAATCAGAGAAGGGGCCAAAATCTAAAATCCAGCCTAAATCGCGGGCCAAATGGTTTACTGAACAGTCATAAACTGACAATGTCATAAACTGACAGCGGAGTGCAGTGATGACAGCGCGGTGCGGGCCACATTGCAAGGCCTGGCGGGCTGGATTTGGCCCGTGGGCCTTGTGTTTGACATATGTGCTCCACGGTGATCACCCCACTGCCCCCTCCCCCCAGGCAGGGCTCACCCTCCCCTGTGCCCGACCCCTGGGACCTGGTTCGGGTGCAGGCTCTGAGTCCGGGGGCCGGGGCTGGGCAGGGTGGAGGCGGTGCCTGTACTCCCCCAGTGGCCGGACGCCAAGCAGCGAAGGCCTAGGAACCGTGCTGACTGCGTCCTTCTGGGGCCTGCACACGGCAGGTGACCAGCACGTGCTTACCGATGCCCGGGCAGGCGGCTGCTGGACATGGGCGGCTGGCAGCTCTCTGTCCTTCCTCCCGGATCCTGCATCTGTGTGTGCGCACAGCGGGGACCCTGCCCTTTGGGGGGAGGGTTCTCCGGTCTCCTTGGCCGAGACCATTCTGAGGCTCCGCCAGGACTGGTCGCCCTGTGTCTTGTCCCAGGCCCTTCCTCCTGCTCCCTCCCTCTCTCTCTTTTAGGTTTTTAAAATTGATTTTCTAAGAGAGAGGAAGGGAGAGAGAGAGAGAGAAATATTGATGTGAGAGCAAAACATTGATCAGTTGCCTGCAGCATGCCCCCCACTGGGGATGGAGCCTGCAACCCCCAGCAGCCTCATCCCCTGCAGCTGGCCAGTGCCCTGCCTGAGAATGGAACAGGCAAACAATCCTTTGGTGCATGGGGTGATGCCCAACCACTGAGCCACACTGGCCAGGGCGATTCTGCTTCTCTTTGCTCCCCGGAAGTGCACCTTTGCCCTACCCCTCACCCAACCTGGAGGTGCACCTGGCCCAGGTGCTGGTCCTGACTCGGTCCCTCCCTCTGAGTGGGTCTGGGAAACTGACTTAGTTTTCCAAGCTGGTTTCCTTCTCCTTAAAATGCTGCCATTTATCTTCTCCTTAGAAAGTTGCCATGGGAACAAGGGGCGGGAACAATGTGCAAGGGGCCAAGGTGATAAATTCCCTTTTGGTGGTTTAGCAATTTACCTGACCCAGGGAGGCCCGGAGTCAGGAGCCCCGCAGAGGCATCTCCTCCAGGAAGCCCGTCCCGGTTTCCCCGAGGCGGATCCGGCGTTTCTCCTCGGTGCCCCTCGGCCTGCTCGCTTCGCCCCTGACTGAGGACTGGCCTCTGAGGGCCCGTGTCTGTGCCCCCTCTCAGCCCCTGCCATTTGGGGGAGGCTCCCCACATGGAGATGCGGGAGGAAGGACCCTCCCGAGGATCACCATCCAGGGAGCAGAGAAACGGGAGAAACCGAGGCAGCCACCAGAATCCGGGCCGCGGACGCGTGTGGGCTCATCAGGAAGCCCCCAGAGAGAAGCAGGTGCCGCTCAGTTTTCGTTCCCGGTTTCAGGGAGGTGTCAGGGGGTCTCTGTGCCTTTCCGGTGTGACCCCCTCGCTCCCCACGTGGGGCCACAAACAACTGCCTAGAAATTGTGACTGGATTTCGGCCTTCACGTCCTCTGTGCCGACTCAGGGAACCCACGTGTGTCAGGCATCTCACACACACACATGCACACACGCACACGCACACGCAATGTGCCGTCAGAGGAAAACAATCCCTCCCAACACTCTCAGGAAGGACAGCTTTCCTGGCAAACTCCTATTCATCCGCCAGGACCCAACGCAAATTGCCCCTTCCCGGGGTCAGTCGGGAGGAGGGTGAGGGCATGTGTTATGGGGTGGGGGCAGCCAGGGACTGGTCAGTGGGGGAAAAAGGAGACTTATGTAATTCTTTTTTTAAAATGTATTTTATTGATTTTTTACAGAGAGGAAGAGAGAGGAATAGAGAGTCAGAAACATCGATGAAAGAGAATCATCGACCAGCTGCCTCTTGCACACCCCCTACTGGGGATGTGCCCGCAACCAAGGTATAATACATGCCCTTGACCGGAATGGAACCTGGGACCCTTCAGTCTGCAGGCCGACGCTCTATCCACCGAGCCAAACCGGTTTCGGTGAGACTTATGTAATACTTTAAAGAATATATTGATAGTATTTAAATTTAAATAAAAAAGCTTTAACTATGACTGACCACAGACAAAAAAGAAAAATCACCCCTCCCCTCCGCCTCTGTGTACGAGGCCCTCTGGGTTCCCAGCCCCACTGAGGCCGAGTGTGGGTCCCCCACGGTGCCCACCTGCGCCCCAGGGGCCAGACGCCGAGCCATTCATCGCGGATCCCGGGTTCGCTGGGACGGGCACGCAGTAGTTGCTCAGTTAACGTCTGAGTGACTGAGTGTCAAGTGGCGCCCTTTACGTTCTCTCCGCTCTCGCCGGGGCTTCTGCTGACTAGGTGTTCTAAGCCCGTGTCCTGCCCCCTGGCCACGCCCGCCGTCTCTGCTCCTGGGGTGCAGGGCTCCGTCCAGAGTGAGCTCCCCGCCCCCCCCCTCGTTGAGGCCGGGAATGTGATTGGCATTGATTTTTGTCTTTATGATTTAGGCCGCGATTGATTTTCTCAGGTAGAGGCTTTGCCCTTAATGAAGTTGGGGCTCTGCGCTCGGTCCAGACGGGGTTCTGTGCCAGGGCAATTACCGCGGTGACAGGCCCTCGCTCCGAATCTGCCTAATGCCGGAGATAACCGGCCCCGAGCGGCGCAGACGACGGCGGTGACATTCACGGCTGCTCGCACTTTCCCGCCGCCCGGGGCAGACGTTGCTAGAAGGATTGCATTATTGTTGTTATCTTTTCTGTAAACTTGGGGAAACACACGGTGCTGATAGAAAGTAAAAGGATGCGATATTTAACGCCACAAGGGAACATTCCAGATTTGTTTTCCTTTCGCCGAAGCCCGAGAGCTCGGCCCAGACTGGGATTCCGTCGTAGGATTCGAGGGGCTTCCTTGAGACAAGACAAGGGAACCCTCCCCTCCCTCCCCCCGCACCCCCCGAGGCTCAGCGCCCACATGCCTTGAGGTGGGCCCGGCCCTCTAAGTCCCCCTAAAAGAGGGAGGGGTTGAGTGCAGGCCTCTGACCCAGGCAAGGAGAGTGGGACTGAGGCTGGGGGGCAGGCAGAGGGCAGCCTCTACCCCCATCATTCCGAATTGAAATGCAGCCTGGAGCAGCCAGGCCCACAGAATGGCACAGACATTTGCACGAGTTCGGGGGCTGTAGAACCCCCAATGGACAGAGCGAGAAGAGGGTGCACGCAGGGCAGGCCGCCCACAGAGGAAGGGGGGCCCCCTCGGGCTCTGAGCCTGCGCAGGCGGGGTCCCCAAGCTCTCGCTGTCACCTCGGCTCCGGCTCCGGGGAACAGGAGGCCTTGCCCAGGGCTGCTGTCGGACCCGGGGGCTTTCAGAAGCGGGGGGCTCTCGTCCCCACACCCCACTGCTGCTGGCAGCACTCCAGCCCTGCACTGCGAGGGGAGCACCTCGAAGATGATGCCCTGTGAACACGCGCTCCCGGGGCGACCGGCCTGCAGCCCGTGTGGGGGCGTGCCCCGTGTTCGCCCGACTCTTCAGCGCATCAGAGGGGCCGGGCCGTTCCCCTGCCGGGACCCCAGATGCTGAAGGCGGGCCTCTCGCCGAGCCTCTGGCTGAGACCTGTTGGGGGACTGGCCCAGGGGCAGGCCCAGGGGCTGAGAGTGGGAGGGAGGGAGAGCGGGCCCCGGAAGGAGGTGGGTCCAGGATCCCAGGCATCCAGGGGGGCTCCGGAGCTGACTTCTGGGGGCGGGCACTTTGCGGAGTGCCGCTGATATCTCCGGCTGAGGCTGATGCGGGGCTCCCCTGGGTGCCGTAACGTCGTGGAATTTCAGGGAGGCACGAGCTCAGCTTACACCGCCGGCCACACCGACAGGCGGCCGGAGCCGGTCGGAGATGCTCCCCCCGTGCCCGCTGGCATTGCTTCATTAGCGATAAACAGACGCGGGGGGCCGGTGCCGCCCTTCAGGCCTCGGGGTCCAGAGGACAGGCCTGTAGGCGTGGGCTTCCTGGGGGCAGGTGGGGCCGGGAGCTCTGGTTCCAGCCTGATGTCAGGGTCTCTGGCTGGCTTTGGGTGGGAGAGGGAGACCCAGCATCCCATTCAGAGGAGGAGGTGATGTCAGGGTCTCTGGCTGGAGGGACCCAGCATCCCCTGGGGCCGAGGCTGAGGGAGCAGGGCCGCCGACACCACTTCCGGGGGACAGAGGGCTGTTTCTCCGGAGGTCTGGAGGGCGTGTCCAGCCCCGCGGCTGCCTCAGCAAACGCCGGGACTGGCTTGCTGAAAACCACCCCATGCGGTGCCTTCTGTACACAGTGGGTCTCACGGGCGGCTGTGGGGGCGGCAGGGCGCTGTCCTGGGGGCTCCGCCTGATGCAGCTTCTGGGGCCTCGCTCCCCTCCTCCACCCTCCACCCTCCATCCTCCACGTGGCGGCCTGGGCGGAGTCTGGGCCGCACTGGCCTCTCCAGGCTCCTGTGTGGCTTCGCCCACCCCCCATGGTGCAGGGCAGTGTCCTCTCATTCGCACCGGCTCACGCCTGCGCCGTGGACGCTGACATCGGCACGGGTCCTGAGCGGGGGTCACGGTCAGGGCCGTCACTGCCGCCCCCTCCCAGGGCTCCGTGTGGGTTTGTGTGGCCACAGCCCACGGCACAACGGCCCAGGCCGGGTGGTAAGAGCCGTCGCTCCGGCCCTGTCTGTGCGGCTGGCGCAGTGGTTGGAGCGTCATCCTGTCCACCGGGGGATCTCGGTGTGATTCCTGCTCAGCCCACAGGCCCGGTCAGGGCTCCACCCCAGTCAGGGCTCCACCCGGTCAGGGCTCCACCCCGGTCAGGGGGGCACAGGAGGCAGCTGATGGATATTTCTCTCTCATATCAATGTTTCTCTCTCTCTCTCTCTCTCTCTCTCTCTCTCTCTCTCTCTCTCTCTCCCTCTCTTTCTCTACCCCCTTCTCTCTCCCTCTCTCCAGAGCCCTGGGCGGCTTGTGCTTCTGGCGTGGTCCTTGCCTGAACTCTGACTTCTGCCTGCAGGGCAGCTCTGAGCAGGGCTGTCCACCTTTCCCCTCTCCCGCCTCCCTCTGCGGATGGAGAGCGATGATCCGAGAGAAGAAACTGAAGACGCTGCCTGTGGGCCTCAGGCGAGGAGTGGGGCTGCCCCGCTGTCCAGCCCAGGGCGGAGTGGACCCTGGCCCCTGGGCCCCTGGGCCCTGGCCCTCCCTGTGAAGACCTGCCCCCCCCCCCCCCCCCCCCCCGCCTCTGTGCAGACACTGAACCAGCCCAGAGTGGCTCCCGCCTGCTCGGCAGCCCATCAGGACTCGCAGGAAACAGGTGACTTATCAAGCCATTTGCTCCCAGGGCCGGTGGGAGATTAAAACGGTAATGATCCTGCGGGGCCGGCCGCTGTCTGCCACAACCGCGGCGGCGGCGCCGTGACCGGCTGTGCAGCGGCACCACGGGCCGAACACGCGCCTGCCGTGCGTGGGGTCACAGCGCCGGCGGGACAGGAGCCGGATTAGGAGCCAGAGCCACTCCCTCCCGCGCTCTTCACCGCGTGCGCCGTGCCCCACGGCCGCCTTCCCCGGAGCCTGCACACGTCCATCCTGGGGCTTTAACCCCCACTTCTTCCCTCTTAAAAGTTCTGCATCTCCTGTTGCTCCCGTGAGGAGCTGCGGGCAGGGACGGAGCTGTGCCCGCTGGCCAGGGGGACGCTCCGGGGCCGTGATGCCAGCGCAGAGCTCCGGCCGCCAACGCCAGCCCGTGTGGGCAGGAGGGGTCCCCCAAGACCACGCAAGCCTGCGGGCGCTCTGCCACCCCGCTCCACCTCACTGTCACCGCAGGCCCCGCAGGCCCCAGCGAGGCCCAGGCGCCCGGGCTGCCCCCGCTGCAGACGCCAACCCCGTCCAGGTGGCCCCTGCACTGCTGTCCGTGAGAGGCGCCCCCGGCCCCGCCGGGCCCCAGGATCGGCTAGGACGGACGGCCCAGGGGCTCAGGACACCGTGTGCTCCCACATTCCCCGTTCACGACCGAGGAGGATTAAGACGCACCAGCAGCCCGAGGAAGAGGTTCGGGGGAGGCCCCGAGGAAGGGGCTGTGGCCCCCGTTGTTCTGAGCCCAGGGCGGCAGGGGAGCCCCACCCTAAAGCTCTCCGCCCCCGCCCTTTCCCAGCCGCACCATCACCAGCACGGCGGTGAAGCCGAAGCCGGGGCCGCCCTGGTGATGGACTCCACCTGCAGCCCCCTCCCTCCCTGGAGGGGGGAGGGGAGGGGAGACTAATCACCTGCTTGCTGCCCTGGCAACCAGCGCCCCCCTCATTAGCATCGATCGGGCGTGGTGGGCAGAGATGTGGGATTTGTGGCAGGACCTTGGCCTGGCCGTTAGGGCCGGAAGGGGGTCAGGAGTGAGGCCGGGGACAGTGTCACAGAGGGATGGTCTCATCCCCCGGCCACTCAGGACACCCCAGCGGCCTCGCGCCTTGACCAGGAGCTGCGGGCGAGGACTGGCCGCGCATGAGAAACCGGCTCTCGTCACTTGAACGACCCAATACAGTGGCCGGCAAACGCCTTCGTCCACAGAGCCAGACATCAGCAGGACAACGACTGAGTTTCTTTGGAGAGCCACATTTTTTAAACGTAAACTTCTTCTAACGCAGGGGTCCTCAAACTTTTTAAAGTGGGGGCCAGATCACGGTCCCTCAGAGAGCTGGAGGGCCGGACTATATGAACTACTAATCCCTACTGTAACACCTCGGCTGCGCTCACTGCCCAAAAAACCTGGTGGGCCGTAGTTTGAAGACCCCTGTTCTAACGCCACTTCTTCAACGTAGACTCGCCCAGGCCGTGGTCTTTTGTGGAAGAGCCACACTCAAGGGGCCAAAGAGCCGCGTGTGGCTTGTGAGCCGCAGTTTGCCGACCCCGGACCCAATGTATGTTCCCCATGAGCCACGGCAGCGGGGTGGCTGCCGCACGGATGGGCCGTGAGACGCGGTGCTGAGGGTGGAGGCCACAGGAAGGCACCAGGACGTCCAATCAGACGGCTCCTCGCAGAGGGGACCGCGCCAGGGGCTCCGCGGCTGGGCGAGGAGTGACCCTCGGCGGGCCCGGGGCGCCTCTCGAGGTGACGCAGGGGCCGCAGCGTGAGCTGGGGGTGACGCCGTGGATGCACGGGATGACCCGGCCATTCCCGGCGGGGGAGTGAGGAGAAACGGGGCGTCTAGTGCCATGCGGCTCGGCTCGAGCACATGGGGACCAGGGGTCCTCCGTGGAGGGACGAGCAGGGTGGGAACCAGACCGAGGCCTGGCCAGGCGTCTCCTCCCAAGAGGGCATCCAAAGAGGCTCGGGTGGACGGGTGGACAGGTGGACGGGTGGACGGGTGGACGGGTGGACGGGTGGACGGGTGGACGGGCTGAGCCGGCAGGGTGGGCGGGGCTCTCCTGCTCCCCCGGCTTTGGAGGGGGCCCTGGGCAACCAGCTGTGTCCCCTCGGTCACTCACCCTGTGGTGGCCTCTCCCCGGGCCCAGGGAGCTGTGAGCCCGAGGCTCTGTGGCGCCACCTGCAGGAGGAGGGGTGTCACTCACCTGCCATCTGGAGCCGCTGCTCTGCCAGTGGCATGCTGGCAGGCGGAGCTGCGAGAGGCCAGGTGGCCACTCACCTGCTCCGCTCCCTGCGTTCCTGCCAAACAAATATTTGTGCGGCGGCCCGTTCGGTGCCAGGCCCGGCTCCAGGTGCCGGGGGTGTAGGAGCAGCCAGCCGAGCGCCTGGGCCCGCAGAGCGTCCGCTGTGGTTGAGGGACGGGGGCTGGCGCAGAAAGTGGGCACCTGGCAGATGCCAGATGGAAGGTGTTTTAACAAAAGGAAAGGGACCCTGTGATGGGGGGACAGGGGTCAGGGTGGCCGCTGAGGAGGGGACACCTGAGCTGAGGCCTGGATGCCCAGAAAGAAGCAGCCAGGCGGTGGGGAGAGCAGGTGCCAAGGTCCTGGGGCAGGAATGAGTGTCGTGTGCTGGAGGCACTCCGGGAGGCTGGCCTGGCTCGGGGCAGGGAGGGAGGGCGGGTGGGAGGAAGAGAGGGTTGGGAGAGTTGGGGGCTGGCCCGGGGGCCCTGTGCCTCGCTGAGGAGCTTGGGGGTTTGGGGCGACAGGAAGCCAGCAGGTTCAGTCCGGAGGGAGGATGGTGGATTCCCTTCTCAGAGGCTCCGGGGCTGCTGTGAGGCCAGTACAGAGGCTCCGCCCATCCTTACCCGCACCCCCCACCCCGCTGGTCCAGGGGGCCCAGCTCGCCGGCACCTCCCGGCTCCTCCCAGCCTCCTGCCTGGTCTCGGCTGCTGCGCTCGCCTCTCTGGGGGCCGTTGTAACTGGGAGCCAGGTCCCAGCACTCACCCTCCTCTCCAGCCCAGAGAGAAGGGGTCGTGCAGCATGGGGTCACTCCGCGTGCTGCGGATGGACAGGCAGAGGCCGCTGCCCCTGCACTGGGCCAGGCCTCAGAGGCGCACTCCCGGCCGGTCATGCTGCCCCTCCCGCTCATGCACGGGGACGAGGGCCGCCTGGGCTCAGGGTGTCTGAAGCCGGGCTCCTGCCTGTCCTGTTCCGCTCCCACCAGCTGGGGTGCGTCCCGGCTCAGGGCCTCGCTTACTCCTCATGGGTCTTCCGTGGGCTCTCCCTGTGGTGGTCCCGCCACAGGCTTCGCCCTCCCGGGTCCTGCGCACACCACGCGGCCACGGGCCTGGCCCTGAGGGGAGGCGGGAGAGCCACAGCCGTTTCCCGGACCGGCCGCCGGCCCCGCCCCGAGCGGCTTCAATGTTCTCCCCGGGACCGATGCTCCCGCATTCCGCCGGCCCTTCCGACCAGGCTCCAATTTGCTGGCTGGATTTTCTTATTTCCTCTCCACTCCGACGCCGACGCAGGGGCTGTTTTATCAGCAGGAGATTGTAATCTTCATACAGAGGCTCCTCGCAGTTTCTCATTTTCTGTTTCCTCTGCACTTCAGCCGGCAGCCCGCGCCGTGCGCACCGGGGGAGGCGGGGTCCCGGGCGGTGTGCTGAATTAAGCAGGCGCTCCTGTCTGCGCTCCCTGTGCTGGCCAGGCCTTCTCCCCGAGGCCGGCCAGCAGGTAGGCTGGGCCTGCTGTGTGGAGTGCGGTGAGCTTGCGGGGGGCCAGGGGGAAGCGGGGTGCCCTGGGACAAGTGCTCGGTCCATGAGGCTACAGAACACTCACAGGACCTGCGATCGCGGGGCCCGGCACCCCGGGCCAGGCGCTCGGTCAGTGGGGTGCTGGGAAGGAGGCTCCCAGCCGCAGTGGAGGCAGCAGCACGCTCAGGGGTGGGGTTCTCAGTGGTCTGGGCCACTGAGATGGTTCATTCATTTAACCAACAGACACCTGCTGGGCATTGTTCTCTGCAGTGAGAATGTAAGGAGAGAAGCACTCACTTATCCAGGTACCAGCCATGCATCCACCCATTCATCAACTACCCACTTGTCCATCCATCCATCCATCCATCTGTCCATTCATTCATCCATCTACCCAGTTATCCATCCATCCATCCTTCCATCCATCCATCCATCCATCCATCCATCCATCCACCTGTCTATTCATTCATCCATCTACCTAGCTATCCATCCATTAATCCATCCATCCATCTATCTGCCCATCTACATCCATCTGTCCGTCCATCCATCCATCCATCCAACCCCCACCTACCCAACTAGCTGGACATTGTTCTCTGTGATGAGAATATAGGGAGGAAAGCACTCATTTATCCATGCACCAGCCATCCATCCATCCACCCATCCATCCATCCATCCACCCACCCATTCATCCACCACAGTTTCATCTATCCACCCATTCATTCATCCTCTGAACCATCATCCATCTTCCATCTCTCCATCCATCCATCTATCCATCCATCCATTAACTCACTATCCATCCATCCACCATCCATCCATCCACCACCCTTTCATCTATCCACCCATTCATTCATCCTCTCATCCATCTTCCATCTCTCCATCTATCCATGAGTACCTAAATGTTAAGCATTTTTATTTTCAGTTACCAGGGCTTTGGCAATACAAAAACAAATATACAAGAAACCAGTCTCTACCCTCCTTGAGCTTTTCATCTTTCCCGGCAAGACAGACGAGGTTCACGTGTGAGATGACAAAGTTGGAATTCAAAGGCCACGAGGCCCCCGAGAACAACCGAGATCCAGTTCAATGGTGCTGACTCCTGTGGTGGCTGAGGGTGCAAGGGGACTGTTCCCTAAGGAAGGGCCCCCAAGAGCTTAAGTCAGCAGGTGACTCAGCCCCCCCACCCAGGAGTGAGAGGTTATCTCCCAATGGGTGGGTAAGGCAGGACTGGCCACAGTCCACCCCTTCAGCGGCCAGGACCAGGCCACGGAGGCCCCGTGGCCGTGTCTGTCACCAGGGCGCGGACGGGTGAGTCACCGCTGCCCGCAGTCCGCCAGCCCTGGGGGCGGCTCCCCGGGCCCCTCTTCCCTCCTGTGGCTGCGCCATCAATAAAAGATCAGACTTGGCTCTTGTCACGGCCGCTGATTGATTTGGAAATTTCAGAGGATGTTAATTTTAAGACGGCAGCGTTGGGGACATTTCATTATGTGCCATTAGGACGCGGAGAGCATCAGTATTTTAATCTGGGCGCTGAATTATTTAGGGTCTGGCCGCTGACAGGCCCCATGAAGGATGCGTCCTCCGGCTTTGGGGGTTCCATATCGGGCCGGGGACATTTGTCATCTCATCGGAGAGCGCCCTTCTCCGCGGCGTTCCAGTGTTCCATTACCGATGATCTATAAAGGGGAGCACGCCGCGGGCTCTGCCGGCGCCCGGCACATCCGGCCGCCATCCGTCTCCAGGGCCGGGCCCACGTCGCGGGGCTGAGGAAACAACGCCGCGTTTGGGGGAGGAAGAGGAGTCCGTTCCCCATGACTGCTGACAAGGGGGAAGTATGAAGGCTCCCAGCCGGACCTTCGACGCAGATTCAGAGACCGTTCTTAGCCCGCTGTCCCCTTGGCCAAACCGCCATCCTCCTTGCCCATGTCACGGTCTCTTTGGATCAGACTCTGAGTGTCTTTACTCCAGAGCGCACTCCCTTTGTGAGCAGAGCCTTGGGACCAGAGCCCTGGTGCCCTCAGCCCTGGTGCCCTCAGCCCTGGTGCCCTCAGCCCTGGTGCCCTCAGAGCCCTGGTGCCCTCAGCCCTGGTGCCCTCAGAGCCCTGGTGCCCTCAGCCCTGGTGCCCTCAGAGCCCTGGCGCCCTTAGCCCTGGTGCCCTCAGCCCTGGTGCCTTCAGTCCTGGTGCCCTCAGCCCTGGTGCCCTCAGAGCCCTGGTGCCCTCAGCCCTGGTGCCCTCAGATCCCTGGCGCCCTTAGCCCTGGTGCCCTCAGAGAGCTCTGGTGCCCTCAGAGAGCTCTGGTGCCCTCAGCCCTGGTGCCCTCAGCCCTGGTGCCCTCAGAGCCCTGGTGCCCTCAGCCTTGGTGCCCTCAGAGAGCTCTGGTGCCACTGGAGAACCTTGGGTGCCATCGAAGAGTGGTGGGTGCCATCGAAGGGTCGTGGGTGCCATCGAAGAGTCTCGGGGTGCCACTGGCTGGTGGCAGGGAAGGCACAGGGCTCTGCTTCCCAGAGGCCTCGGCTGTGTGGTCCTGCTAGAGGAGGCAGAGGGTGTGGGTGTGGCATGGTCCTCCGCTGTGGGGTGACCTCCTAGGGGCAGGGGATCCGTGGCTGCAGTCACTCGACTGGAACCTGGGGGTCAAGGTGGAGGATGGACATTGGAAAGGTTTTTGTCAACATCAGAGGAGCACAGCTGCACCTGCGGTCCAGAGCAGAGGTGGGGGAAGAGGGGAACCTGGAGAGCAGTGTCTGCTGGGTGTGCACACCCCCCCCCCCCCCCCCGTGAGAGCCCCGCCCAATGTGAGCCCCGCCCCTGTGAGCCCCGCCCCTGTGAGAGCCCCGCCCCTGTGTCAAAATACACAGAAACCCGGGTCCCAGTCCGTGTCTGTGAGTGGATTCACCAGAGACGTGGTTCTCCCCAGCAGAAGTCGGGGGGTGGCCGGCCCCCACCCGTGGCAGGCCTGTGTGCCCCCCCCACAGGCCCCACAGGACTGTGGTCCCGTCTCCGTTGCAGCCGCTAAGGACGGCAGCCAAAAGCAACCCGGGGTCCCCCTGGGGTCCCCCCGTTTCCGAGGCCTGACCAGCGCGTCCCCAGGGGAGGGAGCCTCCTGCCTGGCCGGGGCCACCCCAGCGCCGCTCCGCCTGGGGTGCACCTGTCCCGCCATCACCGGAACCAGCTTCGCGCGTCCCGGCTCCGGCCAGGCAGGTCGCCGGGGTCGGAGCTGCTCAGTGCAGGCGCTCGGGTCGGATTCCGGAGGAACACCGGCTTTCCTCACACAGCGTCTGTGCTCCGTGTCCTGCCGCGGGGCCCGGAGGGCGTGGGTGCCCGCGGGCTGGCCGCTGGCACGGGCTCTGAACGTGTGGGTGTGCGGGAGGGAGGGAGCGGCTGGGTCGCAGGCGCAGGGGGGCGGGGTGGGGGTGGGAGAGGGGCAGGGGACAGCGAGGCGGCGAGCTCACTGGCTGCGGGCACTCGGTCGGCCCCCCTCCCAGGCTGTTTGGTTTAATTTCCTTTTCTGCGAAGAGCGGTGTTCTCTGCTCATTTACCACCTTTCTGGCCGCAGATCTGAGACACAGATGAAAGCGACACGGGGACAAAAAGGGAGAAACCCGAACACTCCCTGGCTTTGAGGCCGACAGGAGGGGTGTGCCAGCGCCGGAATGGCCCGGAATGGCCCGGAATGAGGAAATAGCCGCTCGGGAGGCGGCTTCTGAGGTCAGCCCGGGAGAGAGCCAGGCCCCTGGAGGCCGCGGGTGGGGGGGGGGGGACACGGACCAGAGAAGGGGTGCCATTCAGGAAAAATCCATACCGAGCGTTTCCTCCTTTAGATGTCTGAGAAGGCCACAGCGTGACGGGAGGGACTGACCAGCCTCACCGTCCTGGTGGGCACACCCTCCCCCCCCCCCCCAGCCCGTCCTCCTCGGACGGTGCCCAGAATGACCAGGGGGTGGGCAGCGCCTCTCCATCCCACAGAACATCATCCCGGAGCTGCTGAGCTTCCCCCGGAACAGGAATCCAGCACTGGCCGGTGTGGCTCAGTGGATAGAGCGTCGGTCTGCAGACTGCAGGGTCCCGGGCTCGATTTCCGTCAAGGGCATGTACCTTGGTTGCTGGCAGATCCCCAGTGGGGGGCATGCAGGAGGCGGCTGGCCAATGTTTCTCTCTCATTGATGTTTCTAACTCTCTATCCCTCTCCCTTCCTCTCTGTAAAAAAATCAATAAAATATATTTTTAAAAAACCCACAAAAACAAGCATGCACTCTGGGACCCCGGGATGAGATGGGCTGGGGGAGGTGCCGGAGCAGACACGGTCTCTAAGAGCCACCGGGGCAGCAGCGTGGGGGACCCTTGGCCTCAGGGCTCCTGTTCTCCTGGAATCCTCTCCCCACGGGAGCCCGTGCCCCTCTGGGACCCGTGATGGGCTCCGAGCCTCGCATGTGCGGTCCCAGGAAGGGACGCACTGCCCGCCTCCTGTGACACGGCTTCCGAAACGTCTCTCCCGTGAAGCCTGGAGGGGGAGGGGGGAGGGGGGAGGGGGTGGCTGGAGGCCCCACGGGAGCCGCTGGGCAGCTGGCCGTGGGCGGGCCAGGCGCCTTGGGGACATGTCAGTCTCCTCGAGGAGCCGGACTTCCTGTTAAAAACCCCGGAGGGACCACTCCGGTGGGTGTCCCAGCCCTCCGGCCCCAGCCTGAGTGAGTCCTGGAGGCCACCGCGTCGCCAACGCTGCGGCCAGCGGGCGGCCTCTGCTCTGTGCGGGCGGGTCCTCCTGGGGCTGCGCAGGCCTGCAGGCTGAGGTCCTTCCCAGGGACTCCCCGCCTCAGACATCGCCTGAACCCGGGACCACCCCTGCCCACTCCATCCCTCCCCAGCTTCTGTCATTGTTCACTGGCTGACAGCCTCAGAGCCGCTCCTCCTTCTCCTTCCCTCCCACCCCCCTGCATCCAGCTCCCCCTCATCCAGCTCCCCGCAGGCCGGGAGGCTCAGCCCTGAGCACAGGGGGGCGGGGGGGAGGGTCTCAGCCCCAAGTCACCCAGGCACAAGGGACACTGTGCCCGCGCCACCCCCTCCGCACTGTTCAACCCCCCTCCAGCCAGGCTCCCCGCTCTGGCCACTCAGCATCTCTATGAACCCCAGACACCCTGCGTGGCCTGGCTCCGAGCTCCCTCCGTCCTCCTCCACGCCCTCTCCCAGGCCTCCCACGCCCGGCCACGTGGGCCGTCTCTCTCCCACGCTCCATCTCTGAACGGTCTTGCAAGCCTGTCCGTCCCACGCAGATTAGACCAGAATCCCAGGCTCTGCTCCTCCCCCTGCTCCTCGCCGCCCCCAGAGTCCGCCCCGCGGCTCTCCGCACGCCGGCTTCCGCCGACCTTGACTGTGGTACATACACGCTCACCCGCGGTTCCTCCTTCACTTCAGTGGCTCCTCCACCGAGTCCCCGTCGGGAGGATCAGGGTTTTAGTCTCCGCTGTGCCGGCGCCCGCTCAGCAGCACCAGAGCCCAGGCAGGCGCCCGCCCCTCCCCCCATCGCCCCCCACCCCGTCCCTCCCCACAGCACCGTTTGTGGGGAGATCAATTTTGGCATCTACATAATTACGTGATTATTATTCACAGCTGAGCCGCAGCCCGGCTCTGTGATTGCATTTCCCGTCCGGATCACCTCTGGGCTTTCCCGGGATGAGGAGCGGCCGCGTTCTAATGTGCAAGGCCTGCTGCCCCCGTCACCATGTGTCCCCAATCTGTCAGCGGAGCCATAAACTTCCTCGTGTTTTGGTAAAAGTCCCAGGGAAGCTAACAGCTCCATCCCGCCCCCCCAGCCTCCTTCCTGCTCCTCCCCTGTGGCCTCGCTCACCGGGCCTGACAGCTCTCCCTGCGTCCCTCCCGCCCACGCTCCCGCCTTCCAGGAACCCGCGGCGTCCCTCTCAGGACTTCCGCCGGGTTTTGATAAAGCTTCTCTCCTAATCGCTTCCAAACAGGGGGCGGGGCTCAGGGGTTGAGCATCGACCTAGGAACCAGGAGGTCAGGGTTCGATTCCCGCTCAGGCACAGGCCCGGGTTGCGGGCTCGATCCCCAGTGTGGGGCATGCAGGAGGCAGCCGGCCCATGACTCTCTCAGCATGGATGTTTCTCTCTCTCTCTCTCTCTCTCTCTCTCTCTCTCTCTCTCTCTCTCTCTCTCTCTCCCCCTTCCTCTCTGGAATAAATAAAATTATGTAAAAATATTAAAAGAATTATTTAAAAAGAGGGCCACGAGAGCTAACTGTTCTGTGCTCCCGCCCCCCCCCCCCCCCCCCGGAGTTGGAGTTCAGCTGGGGGTCACAGCTGTGCTTCCAGCTTCTTACGAGGAGTCCAAGGCCGTGGGGTGCAGGCAACGGGCTTTATCTTCTGGAAGCTTCCAGCGCCACCTCGCTCCACAGGGCTCTGGAATGTTGCCGTGGGAACTGGGTGGGTCCTGTTTATTCTTGTGCCGCGTCCTCCATCGCCCCCATTGGGCTGAGAGCTTCAGCCTTCCGCGAGGGACGTGCTCCCCCCGCTCTCCCCGTCTCCCCCTCCTCCCCGCCTCTGTTTGTGTGCGTGCTCCCTTTCTGGAATTTGTCAGTAAGACAGGAGGCCTCCCAGGTTTAGCCTCTTTCTTCTTCTTCCTCCTCCTCCTCCTCCTTCTTCTTCTTCCTTCTCCACTTCCTTCTCCTCCTTCTCCTCCTCCTCCTCCTCCTCCTCCTCCTCCTCCTCCTCCTCCTCTTCTTCTTTTCTTTCTTTCTTTCTTTCTTTCTTTCTTTCTTTCTTTCTTTCTTTCTTTTTCTTTCTTTCTTTCCTTCTTCTTCTTCTTCTTCTTCTTCTTCTTCTTCTTCTTCTTCTTCTTCTTCTTCTTCCTCTTCTTCTTCCTTCTCCACTTCCTCCTCCTCCTTCTCTTCTTCTTTTTCCTTCTTCTTCCTCTTCTTCTTCTTCCTCTTCTTCTTCTTCTTCTTCTTCTTCTTCTTCTTCTTCTTCTTCTTCTTCTTCTTCTTCCTTCTCCACTTCCTCCTCCTCCTCCTCCTCCTCTTTCTCCTCCTCCTTCTCCTCCTCCTCCTCCTCCTCCTCCTCCTCCTCCTCCTCTTCATCTCCCCCCTCCTTCTTCCTGCCATTTCCTCCCTCGGGATTTCGCTGCTCTACCTTCTAGGAAATTTCCTTAACTCCATTTTCTCCTCCCCCTGTTCAGGTTTCCGTTTCTAAGGGCAGAGTTTTTGCTTCTGAGTGTGTCCTTGTTCCCTGACCGCTCTCCTTCCTAAAGGAACACTGTTCTCCGTCCAGGGCTCAGGGCCCCTCACTCACTCCTCAGAGGCCACCCGTGTCCCAGCGCCGGGCCCACTCCCTGGTCATTCTGTCTCCTCTGCCTCTTCCCGCCTGTCCCCCGAGGCCTCCGGCGTTTACGGGCGGGCTTTCTGAAGTGTGTGCGGTCACATCTAAGCGCGAGGTGTGGAGCACATGGGAGAGTGAACACAGAGACCCACACGCCCTGCAGGTCTGTGTGCGTGGAGGGGCGGTCTCAGTGAGCCCCGTGGACCGCGGAGGCGGGGTGTGTGTGCGTGTGTGTGAGTGTGTGTGTGTGAGTGTGTGTGTGAGTGTGTGTGAGAGTGTGTGTGTGTGTGTGTGAGTGCGCGTGTGAGTGTGTGTGTGTGTGCGTGTGTGTGAGTGTGTGTGTGTGAGTGTGTGTGTGAGTGTGTGTATGTGTGTGAGTGTGTGTGTGTGTGTGTGCGTGTGAGTGTGTGAGTGTGTGTGAGTGTGTGTGTATGTGTGTGAGTGTGTGTGTATGTGTGTGAGTGTGTGTGTGTGTGAGTGTGTGAGTGTGTGTATGTGTGTGAGTGTGTGTGCGTGTGTGAGTGTGTGTATGTGTGTGTGAGTGTGTGTATGTGTGTGAGTGTGTGTGTGTGTGTGTGTGTGTGTGTGTGTATGTGTGTGTGAGTGTGTGTGTGTGACAGCTTCCTTCCCGGCGGGCCTGCTGTTGGCCCCGTGGGTGGGTCTCGGCGTCCAGGGAGCCCAGAGAGGCAGGCGTGGTCCTTGGGGCTCAGCTCGCAGACGCCACCCGTGTTTAGGTCGGTGCTACCGTCCCCGGGTGCGGCCCGTGGACTTGGGCCTGGCCGCCGGCCTGTCCATCGCTTCTGATCGGGCCGCTTTGTTTTGGGAGCAGAGCTTTGCCCCAGGCGCTCCGGCCGGACGCCCCTGCTGCACGTCCACGTGTCCCTCTCGGTCCCGACACTGAGGTGAGGTCCGGGTGAGCATCTCGGGGGTCGCAGTTACACCCCAGCACAGAGCGGCATCTCAGACTGGCGTGCAGGGGGCGCCCAGCCCCAGGAGCCTGTTTGAATGCCACGTGTCAGTTCACGGCCTGGGGCGCAGCCGGGCCGCCGTCTGCAGGGCGGGGGGCCCACACCCAATGGGGGGGTTTCCGTCGCGTCTCAGCCTCAGTCCTCCGTTCTCCATGGTGACGGTGCCGGCGAAGGGGACCCGCCATCCTCTGGGCCCCGAGAAGAAGGACGAGAGAAAGGAGGGGGGTGTGGAGTGCCCCCCAGACTCCCCCCAGAGTGCAGGTCAGGGCCATGACTCAGGACGGGTGCCTGTAGCCACAGCCGCCCCGCTGGGACCCGCCCGGGCCACCGAGCGGCAGCCACGGCCCCGGGGAATTCCAGGCTGGACCCGCTCTGACCGTCCATTCCGTGGTGAGCCCTGAGCTGCGGGTGAGCGGCCGCTGGAGCAGCGAGGCCGGGGGTGCGGGTGCTCCTTGTTAGGGAAGCTGAGGACGAGGCGATGCTGAGGGCACGGGCGGTCCCTGCCGCTCTGACCGAGGCCCCGGGCCCTGTCACCCCCCCGCAGGCGACTCGCTGCAGCCACCAGGCGCCTCAGGGAGGGCTCTCAGGATTCATGGGTTTATAGTTGGGTCTGAATTTGAATTGTCATTGGGCCGTGTTTCTCTAGTTGCACACGAGCTGCCAGCACCAGCAGCGGAGACCTGGCTCTCTACGTGCGTTGATTTAAATAACATCATCATCAAAATAATTTGAGTTAAACTGCTGAGCTGTTTGCACAATATAATGTCACTCTGGCCTCTACCCGGAGTCCCCAGAGAAATAAATAAATGTGTGCAGTTGAGAAATTATGTCTATATATTTCTCTGTATATATTTGTTATCTCCATGTGACATATTTTATAGTGTGTGGCATATAATATATATTTGATGTCCTCATCTGAGGATATGTTTATTGATGAGAGAGAGAGAGAGAGAGAGAGAGAGAGAGAGAGAGAGAGAGAGAGAAACTTTGATGTGAGAGAGAATCCTCGATCAGTTGCCTCCCATACAGGCCCTGACAAGGAATCGAACCTGCAACCGAGGTGTGTGCCCCGACCAGGAACTGAACCTGTGACCTTCCTGGCATATGGGACGACGCTCCAACCAACGGAGCCACCGGCCAGGGCTGAGATGACACACATGTAAGGCGCCTGCATGTCTGTCCTCTGGCCGAGTGGTCAGGAGCACAGATTTGAAATCAGAGACCTGGACTTCACTGGTCACCATGCCGCTTATTAGTTTACAGAGGCCTGGTGCACGGATTCGTCCTCGGCCTGCGGGATCGGACTGAAACCCACTGGACATCCCCCGAGAGGTCCCGGATTGGGAGAGGGCGCAGGCCAGGCCGAGGGACCCACCGCTGCGCGATCTGGGCCGGGGAGGGCCGGGGGAGGTTGGCCAGCGGGGGAGGGGCCTTGGAACAGAACCAGCTGGAGCCGCAGCCTGGGGCCGTGGGAGGGGGGGCGGCAGGAGGCTGGGCACGTTCCCGCCCCGGGTGGGGGGAGGGTCCCGGCCGCCAGGAGAGGGAGGGCGAGGGAGGGGTGGGGGAGGGCGGGCTGTGGGGTGGTCTGTGTGCTGAAGGATGCTGCTGTGGGGTCAGACGCGTCACCCCAGCATGTGCCTCAGTGCCAGGCAGGTTGTTCTGAGCTAAAGGCACCTTTAGCCCCGGGCTCTGGAGAAGCTTCCGGAAGGACCTGAACTGGAGGCCTGGCCCGGAGGAGAGGGGCAGGTGCTCAGAGCGGCCTGTGGCTGAGTGAGAAACGGGACGAGCACCCTCCAGGGGGAGAGGCCGCCGGGTCTCCGCAGCGGGCGTGGCTGCGCAGACCCTGTGTCCACTCACGAGCCCACACAGGCTGCTTCGGGCCCTGGCCGGGCGGCTCAGTGGGTTGAGCATCGTCCTGTTCACAAAAGGCTGTGGATCTGATTCCCGGTTGGGGCATGTGCGGGAGGCCACCCATCAGTGCTCTGCATTGGGAGGGGAGGAGGGGGATGGTCCTTGGTCGGCCAGCCCACCGTGTAGGTGGCCCCCAGCGTGAGCCCCGCTCGGGGTGCCAAAGTGCACGGCCCCATCTGGGCACTCTTCTCCCCTCCATCACCTGCCTCTCCCCTCCTCCCCTCCATCACCTGCCTCTCCCCCCCTCCCCTCCATCACCCGCCTCTCCCCTCCCCTCCATCACCTGCCTCTCCCCTCCTCCCTCCATCACCTGCTTCTCCCCTCCTCCCTCCATCACCCGCCTCTCCCCCCTCCCCTCCATCACCTGCCTCTCCCCTCCTCCCCTCCATCACCTGCCTCTCCCCTCCTCCCTCCATCACCCGCCTCTCCCCTCCTCCCCTCCATCACCTGCCTCTCCCCCCCTCCCCTCCATCACCCGCCTCTCCCCTCCTCCCTCCATCACCTGCCTCTCCCCCCTCCCTCCATGACCTCCCTCTCGCCCGCACCTGGGGCGGAGCTGGGCCGGCCTCACTCCTGCTCCCTTGGAAGCAGCTGCAGCCTCAGAGTCTGGAGGAAACAGCTTTTATCTCGGAGCTGGCCGGCTGCTCCCTGTCCTCTGCCCGGGTCCCACTGTGTCGCCATCACTGTATCCGGCACCTCGGCCTCTGTGGCTGTGTGTCCCGGGAGCTGTCCCAGCCTCCGGGGGCTGTGCCGTGAGCGGCGTGCAGACGCCCGGGCCCGGCCGCCAGGAGCCATCTCCTGCCCGGTGCCTCGGCGGACACGCGGGTGGCGTGGCTGAGCTGTCCCCAGAGGAGCCGGGCTGGCGGGCGGGTCTCCCACACCAAGTCTGAGGTCCCTGGAGTGACATTTCCTTCCGGAGGAGATCGATCCCGTCGGGCAAACAGACACAATGCCACAGCAATGTCAGCGCCCTGCGGTCCCCGCGGCGGGGGGGAAGGAGGGGCTGTTTGAACACATTTTGCTCAAACAGAAGTGGGAGGGGGAGTGGGACGGGCAGGGGAAGTGACTGGCAAACATTTGCTTATGGAAATGGGGGGCGGCCCATCCCCTCGGCCCTGCCTCCCTGCTCGAAGGGGAGGCTGGCGCAGTGGTGGGTGCTGCTCGCTGGGTGGCCGCCCGGCCTCCTCGGGGGGTTTGCACGTTACCTGAGATGCGGCCAGCAATGTGCACCGGGGCTCCGGGCGGAGGCCGGGGAGGAGACGGCGGCAGTGAGCTGCCAGGACCGGCCTCTGGCCATGGCCCCCGGCACGGCCCCCGGAGGCAGAGCCCGCAGGGCTGTCCAGGAGGCTGGGAAGGCGGGGGAGGGGAGATGGGGTCGGGGCGGGGGCGGGGAGGGGGGACATAGCTCTTTGGGAGCCCGGGGTCCGGCTGGGTTCCCGGGGAGCCCATTGGCTTTGGGCTGAAGCAGCCGTGCAGGTCGGAGGGAGTAAGAGGGACACCCAGTTCCAGGCAGGGGACTGGGAGCCAAGGGCACGGGCGGGAGACCCGGTGAAGGAGGCGGAGAGAGACGCCGGGGGGTGAGGGTGAGGGGTGGCATCTGGGTGGGAGTGGGATGGAAGGTCCTTGGTCACAGCACAAACTGGAGGGACCGGGGCGATGGCCACGCAGAGGGGAGCTTGGGGCTGAGGGAGGCGGGCTCAGCTTCCTCGGCGTCAAAGGAAGGGGGTCTGGCCCGGCCGGGGGCTCAGTGGCTAAGGTCACAGTTGGATTCCCCGTCAGGCACAGGCCCGGGCTGTGGGCTCCATCCCTAGTGTGGGGCGTGCGGGAGGCAGCCGATCCACGATTCTCTCTCATCACCGATGTTTCTCTCTCTCCCTCTCCCTTTCTCTCTGAAAAAAATAATTTTTTTAAAAAGAAGGGGGTCTGGCCTTTGAGGGTTCCCCTGTGGAGGGAGCCAGGGAGGAGAGCCCCCGTCCTGTCTCATGTCCCCCCTCCCCCTTCTCCTTCTCGCGGGGCGGGGGTGGGGGGCGGGCCGCATGGCGGGCGCTGGGGCCAGAGGGGCTGGAGCCGATGGCGATTCCCGGCACGGCGGGGCCTGGCGTGGGCGCATGCCGGCGCTAACGTCCCTCTCAGCACGCCTGCCGCTCGCTGCCGCCATGGAGCTGCCATCTGTAAGGTCCTGGGCTATTAGGAGGGAAACACGATTTCAGAGCCACAGCGAGGAGATTAGCGGATCAATGGGAGGCCCTGGCCTGGCCTGCGTGCGGGGGATTTCCCGGTTACGATCCTGCCTCTTGGCGCTCAGGCCGCGCTCGGTGCGGGAAGGAGGGCCTCCGTTCCTCCCGCAGGACCCAGGCGGCAGTTCAGATCCCAAAGCAGAGACGGAGGCGCGCGCAGTGGGCCGGGCCCTGGGTGCCGGTGGGGCTGCCCGCCGCGCTGAGGAGCAGGGGAGACCCCGGGGTGAGACCCATCGGGACCCACAGCCCGGTGCCGGCCGGTGACGGATGATGGCTCCGCTGCTCCGTGTGACCCCTTCACACCGCCTCTGTGGACTCCGCAGGTCTGACCGCCCTGGGTGCTGGGAGGACGGGAACTGGGGGGCACTGCGGCCCAGCACACGCCCACGTGGTGTCTGCCCAGCGGTGAGACACTCACGTCCGGCCTCGCTCGGAACCGCCTGCCTCCAGCGGTGAAGCCACAGGGCCCAGGCCGGCTGGCTGGCCGGCAGGCGGGCGGGCAGGCGGGCGGGCGGGTGGGAGGAGGGACCGCGGGGGGCCAGGGCGGGGGGGGGGGTGGGACTCGGCCTCCCCGACAGGGACAAGGCCAGCGGACCAGGTGACCACACTGAGCCGCCATCCTGTGCTCCTCTCATGTCAGCCCCTTCCACACCGAAGGCCTGCCGTGCCCACACAGGCCTCATGCCCACACAGGCCTTCTGGAACTTTCCACGTCCCCTTCGTCTTTGCCCCGAGCTCAGGTTGAGGGTCCGGAGTGGACGCGGTGCAGATACTGTGCTTTGGGCTGACGGAGGGGCCACGCCGGCCGGAGCCGGGGGTCAGGGGAGGGCGCCTCCCCGCCCCCCTTCCCCCACGTCCCGGGGCCCAGGGGAGGCGGAGCAGGGAGCGCCGAGTCCCCGTCTTATGATTAATCTCCGGCTCTGAGTTCTTAGGAAAATGTCAGGCGCCGGGAGAGGGTTTATTTAAAGAAACGCGACGCCTCATGGTAAATGTGCTCCTGCCACGGAGTCAAACAGAACCACAAAGACAAACAGTTCAAACAGCAGCACGCGGGCTCTGGCCGCTGCCATCTGCCTGGGGCGCGGCCTCCGGACCCCCAGTGTGCTCCATGGAGCCCGGCGTGAGGGAGGCCTCATCCCCCGCGGGAGCCCGGCGTGGCCGGCACCGGCACCGGCACGGACACCCTTCCCGCGGCCGCAGCCCCCGGCCGGGCGGCTCCAGGGCCCCTGGCCTCAGGGGAGCACGGGGAAGGCCTGGGTGCCGCTGGGTGCCCGGGGAGGATCATTCCGGACCGATGCCTGATGGAGGGGGCGGGGACGAGGGGAGCCGGGCGGGCACCTCCTTCCACGGACAGGCGGGGAGACGGTGGGCCCCGGGGGGGGGGGGGGCGGGGGGAGCCGCCAGGAGCAGAGAGAAGGCCACCGGGTCGCCCGCAGTCCATTCACCTGCTTCTCCTGCTCCCTCTGCTGCTGCCACGGCCCCCGATGCCCTGGCCCCCTTGCTGCCCCCTCTCCCACCAGCGGCGGGGTGGAGGGCCGCCCCCTGTCTCCCCGGAAATGTGGGCGCTGACGGCCTCAGTCCTGAAGCTGAGCGTTTCGTTCCTGTCCTGACGGGACACGCCGCCCGGCCGGCCCAGGGGCGCGTGCAGGGCTGGAGGGGGGGGGGGACGCAGAATGAAGGGCGTGTCTCCCCACGCCCTGGGCCGGGCCGCCATCAGGGTCCCGGGAAGGGGTCCGAGGGCATCTTGAGGGGCTTAGGGGAGGACTGGTCGCCATGGGGGCTGAGGAGGACCGGCCCTGGCCTCGGGCCTGCTTCCTGCCTGGTCCGACCCAGCAGCTGCTCCGCCCCCAGAGTCCCCGCTTTTCACATAAAAGGGAACATGCCCCTCCCCCCCCCCCATCCCCGAGGGCTCAGGGGGAGCCCAGCCTCTCCGGCACCCCAAGCCCCACATGGAGCCCCGCACCCCAGCGGATGCAGGGCGACTCAGCGAAGTCCCCCCAGCATCTTCCTCCTGCTGCCGCCCTCCCCGGGCCCTCGCTCAGATGGAGCGGGACTGCGCCCCAAGTCCCGGCCCCGTCAACAGGCCGCTTCTCACCCCGGGAGCTCTGAGCTCCTCTCCCGCGGCGCCCTCACCTCACACAGGAGGCAAGCACTTTATTTTGCATGAAATTATGTTTGCTAATGAATTAATAATGGGCTCACAATTTCCAGCTCAGCAAACGGAAACGTGGAGACAGAATAGGGGCCAGCGGCGGCCGCAGGACCCCTGGTCTCTGTGGTGCTTGGGAATGGGCCACGCCCCTGCCTCTCGGCGAGGGGTGCCTCGTGGAGGGGGAGAGGGAGGGTGCATCACTGGGAGGGTGCCTCGTGGGGGGTGAGGGTGCCTCATGGGGAGGGAGAGGGACGGTGCTTCAGGGGGCGGGTGCCTGGTGGGAGGGTGGGCCCTCCCTGCCGGGAGCTCACGGTCAGGAGGAGAAGAGGCTGCAGTGAACCCTAACATAACAAGGAGCCTTTCTGCAGACGGGCTGTCCTGCGAGACCCTGAGCCTCAGGGTCTGCGTGTCTGTCCTGAATGAGCTCCTTTTTCAGACCCGTGACCCTGTGGCTGCGGCCCCAGTGCTGCCCTGCCGAAGGTCAACACAGCCTCCGCCGAGGGTCAGCGTGTCCCCCGCCGAGGGTCAGCGCGGCCTACGCCGAGGGTCAGCACGGCCTCTACAAGCCCCTGTGGAGAGAACGGGGCTCTGCCTATGGACCTGGCCTCCACATCTGGGCGGCAATCGGGACCAAACTGATACCAGTGCCTCCGGTGAGCATGGAGGCCGGGCAGCTGTCAGAGGTGCAGGAGGCGTGGAGACTAGGGAGAGAAGCCCTGGCCAGCATGGCTCAGTGGTTGGGCATCTACCCGGGTTCCCAGAGGTTGCTGGTCTGATCCCTAATGAGGGCACAGGCCCGGGCTGTGGGCTCGATCCCCAGTGGGGGGTGTGGGAGGCAGCCAATCAGTGATTCTCTCTCATCCCTGATGTTTCTATCTCTCTCCCGCTTCCCTCCCCTCTCTCTAAAAACCAATAAAAAGGTATTCTAGAAACTTCTCCCTGCATAGACCTCCGCCTGTGCCTCAGCCCAGGGCACTCTGACCCCTGGCGTCCCAGCAGGCACAGCACCCGGAGCGACCTCTCTGTCCCCTTCCCTCCTCAGGACGGACCCCGCCGTGGGGAGGGCCACAGGGAGCCTCGGTGCACATTGCCAACCTGCTCTAGGCAAAGGTCGGCCCATGTGCCTGCGTCCTTCGCCCGATCGCCTTGGCCGCATGGACGGCGCTCCCCGCAGGCAGCGAGTCGCACCTGCGCGCCCTCAGCCCCGGAGGAGGAGACGTGTGAGCGTCCTCACCGGGCAGATAAGGACTCGGAGATGGCGCGCTCATGAGCGGCAGAGACCGTGACCAGCTGAGCAGCCTGACTCGGCGCCAGATGCCAACGGCAGGACATAAACTCTCAGAGAGGCTGCGTGCTCAAAGAGGAGAGCGGCTTCCCGTGGGTTTCTCTGTTCTTCAGATGACAAGCCGAAGTACCCGTTTCTCCCAAGCTCACGGGCTCCTTCCGTCCTCACCGTCTACCGTTCACGCCCACGTGGTCTGCGTGGGCACCCGCCCGCCTCTCCAGCTGGCTCGCACTGTGGGGGCACTCACGGGTTCTTATTTATCTGTATTTTTATTGATTCCAGAGAGGAAGGGAGAGGGAGATAGAAACATCAGTGATGAGAGAGTCATGAATCAGCTGCCTCCTGCATGCCCCCCACTGGGGATGGAGCCCCCAACCACGGCAGGTGCCCTGACCAATCGAACCATGACCTCCTGGTTCCTAGGTGGATGCTCAGTCCCTGAGCCCCGCCCACCGGGCTGATTCTTCCGCTGAGCTGAATGATGGCCCGGGCCTGCGATGTGTCAGGCATTCTGAAGGAACCGGACACGGAGATATTCCTGAGAGATGTGGCATAAACGCAACGTCACCCAAGGCCACAGCCAAGGACACGTTCCGTGGAGGCGGTATCCTTGGAGAGAGCACACCGCAGCATTAAGATTTGCCTTCTGCCCGCCGGCAGCTTAGCCGGAAGCCTGCGGTGAAGGTGAAGGATTGAGAATGGCCCACTGTCTGAAATCTCTGTGTCTGCTGTCTTTCGATGTCGAAGGATGATGTGAGAAAAAAAAAGTCTTAAATGAATGTCCTCAGCTTTCACCAGTTGAAGCGGTAGGCGGCCGTTGGTGTCTGCTGCTGAAAACAACAGGGAGAGGGGTGTATGCATGAGCCCTTCTCCATGAATCCCCTCCGGGCGCAGACGTCTGAGCCCCGAGCAGCTGTTTTTGAGGTGCCTGCTGAGGGCCAGCCCTGGCGTGGGACCTTAGGGGGGCAATTTAGTGATTTACAGGTGAGCAGGAGAAAAGATGTGTTCACTTAGAGAGGGAATCCATCAGGGGTGGGACTGGCCAGGGGGAAGGGCCTCGGGCGGATGGCCAGCTGGCCCCGCCCCCTGGTTGAACTCCCAGTCAAACTCTCAGTCAAGAGGACAATTTGCATATTAGCTTTTTATTATATAGGATTGCCAGTGCATATCATATGCACCGGCCGGCCAGTCAGTCGGTTGGATGGATGGAAAGTAAGTAGGTCACTTAGCCTTTTATATATATAGATAGGATAGTATAAATATTTCTCTCTTTTCTGCATTCAGCACAGCTAGAGAGCGGTCCAGTTCCTGAGTAGGGGCGGCTGGAGACTGAGAAAATGAAAGAAAGAGACAGACACAGAGATGGAAGGAAAAAGCTGGGGCCTGGTGGGACAGCTGTCCTCTGATGGAGAGACAGTGATCCTGAGCCAACGCAGCCTGTTTACTTTATACAGCAAAACTCCAGGGAGTTTTACTAAAGCCCAAGACAAAGGAGATTATGTGCCTTCCTGTGGCTTCCCTGTATCATCACTCCTGGGTGGGCCTGGCGCTTGGCTGGACTTAGGTAATGAAACCCACCCCCTGGTGCCTGAGCTGAAGGTCAGGCTGACAACACACCTGCCTCTGGCAAGGTCTGTTTCCAGGACGTGGCTCTGCGGATGCCGTTGGATTCAGCTGACAGTCATTAAAGAAACGTTCCTGTGCCTTCCAGTGCTCTCCCCGCACAGTGCTCCTGTTGGTGACATGCTAACATTCGTGTGCAGGCTAAGAGCAAGGCTACCCTTGCTCTCCGAAGTAACAGTACCAGCACGGTGCCGGTCATTGCTACGGAGCAGCCGGGAAATACCAGCTCCAGGCATCAGCTATCGTGCTTGATTCTGGGTTGAGTGATTTTGCCCAACGACGGAGTGACAGCCCCATGGAGCAGATGCCACTGACCTTGCACTTCATTTACAGGGTCTGGGGTCGTCGCCACTGAATTCAGACAAGGAAAGAAAATTCCCTCTTTTTTTAAAAAAAATACATTTTTATTGATTTCAGAGAGGAAGGGAGAGGGAGAGGGATAGAAACACCACTGATGAGAGAGAACCATTGGTCTCATGCCTCCTGCACACCCCCACACTGGGAATCGAGCCCACAGCCCGCCCATGTGCTCTGACCAGGAATCAAACTGTGACCTCCTGGTTCAGCCCCACCAGCCAGGCAAAAAAAATCCCTCTTCACCGGGGAGCTGAGTCCTGGAGAAAGGAGATTCTGCTGAATAAATGCGCAGAGATTGACAGCACAGGGCTGCGCTCCCTGTGAGCTCTGTTCCCGGAAAGCCGGCGAGGTGCCCGGACCACCTGCGTGCAGACTGCGGGCGTGTGTTTGTGAGCGTTCCAAAGGGAAGGAGCCTACGGCGCTCGGCGCCCGCTGTGCCGCTTGGCGGATGCTCTGTGCACCTGTGCCCGCCCGCAGGCCTGGCCGAGCCCAGGAGCCCGGCGCCCCCTCCCAGCCGCCACCACCCCCTCTCGCCGGCTGATTCATTCCTAGAACGATCCGTTTGTTTTGCCCACTTCTTCAAACGTCATGTGAAGATAACCGCGGAGCCCGGACCCTCTCCTGCCTGCCTGTTTTGATTTACCGCCCATCCGTGAGATTAATCCACGGCCCTCGCCACGGCAGCAGACTTTCTCTTCGCCGCTGGTTGTCAAAACAGGCCGCGATGGACTCCTCTGCCTCCCCGCTGACTGACAGCGGACGGCTTCCCGCTCCGGCCGTGGCGCGGGGCTGCTGGGAGCATGCTGGGCTCTCCTGGTTTGTGTTTGGGGAGGGCACAGGCACATGTTGGCATCAGGATTGTGGTCCCTTCTCCGCCCGGCCTCACGCGGTGTCTGAGGGGCCTCCTCCCGGCTCGGGTGGCTCCCTCCTTCTCTGACGGTGACCAGCGAGGTCCCTGGGCTCGAGGTCTGGCCGCAGACACCGAGCACCTGCCCCCCTGAGCGTCTGCTCCCACGTCTGTCCTCTCTGCTTCAGACGCCGTCAGACCCAAGTCAGCGCTGGCCCCACCTGTGTCCGCTCCTCCGGCCCCTCAGCGCACACTCCTGGCTGAGCCCGGCTCCCATGGCTCCCTGGGGTCATTTCCTGGGCTCCAGGGCGGCACCGGCTGTCTGGCATCAGCCAGGGGCTGGTGGGGCTGGTGGGGCAGGTGGGGAGTTACCTGGTGGGGCTGGTGGGATGGGGGAGGGTGTGGGCTCTGCAGGGGTTGATTTGCTCTTGAAAAGTGTGCTCTCATCTGGCCTGGGTGGCTCAGTGGGTGAGCATCGACCTGTGAACCAGGAGGACACAGTTCGCTTCCGGGTCAGGGCACAGGCCCGGGTTGTAGGGTCGATCCCCAGTAGGGGGCGTGCAGGAGGCAGCACATCCATGATTCTCTCTCATCACTGATGTTTCTTCCTCTCTCTCCCTTCCTCTCTGGAATCAATAAAATATATTTAAAAAAAATAAAAAGCGCCAGGAGCCCCGGAGAGGCTTGGCCTTGGCGGGCCAGGGGAGGCGGTCATTGGCTCCGGGCCAGACCACTGCGCCCGGGGAGGCGTGGGAGCCCGTGGCCGAGCTGTGCGTCTCTCCGAGCGGATGGTCTCATTCTGCTGGCCCCGCGCCACCAGGACACGGTACTGTCCACGCCGGTGCCCATCAGTCACGTCCGAGGATCTTGTGAGGATCAGAGCCTCCATTCGCCACTTCCTGTCCCCTCGTCCTGGTGCCTCTCGGGGGAGACATTGCACAGCCTCACAGCCATCCAGTTCCTTCTCCATGGCAACGAGCTGGGGGGCGGGGACCCCACGGCCACGGCTGCCCTGGATGCAGCCCCCAAGCCCACCGCCCAGGGCGCCTCCCAGCAGAGCTCCCCGAGGGGACTGGGGAGCCATTTGTCACCGCGGGCGGATGGGCCAGGCTGTCGCTTCTCAACACGCCCCGGCCCCGGGCGATGAGATTCCTTCGCTGTTCCTGACCCCGGGCCGGGCCCGGGGACTGTTATTGAACAGGCGGCGCTCCAGCACGGCCCCGGAGATGGATGGCGCTGCAGAGGCCAGCGCGGGGCGGGGATGGAGGGTGTACGTGCCTGCGCCTCGGAGAGCAGGGCGCCTCCTGGGGGACCCGGTGCAGGGGTCTGTCCCTGCTCCTGGGGGGTCTGTCCTGCTCCTGGGGGGTCTGTCCTGTTCCTGGGGGGTCTGTCCTGCTCCTGGGGGGTCTGTCCTGCTCCTGGGGGGGTCTGTCCCTGCTCCTGGGGGGTCTGTCCCTGCTCCTGGGGGGTCTGTGCCTGCTCCTGGGGGGTCTGTCCTGCTCCTGGGGGGTCTGTCCCTGCTCCTGGGGGGGTCTGTCCCTGCTCCTGGGGGGTCTGTGCCTGCTCCTGGGGGGTCTGTCCTGCTCCTGGGGGGTCTGTCCCTGCTCCTGGGGGGGTCTGTCCCTGCTCCTGGGGGGTCTGTCCCTGCTCCTGGGGGGTCTGTGCCTGCTCCTGGGGGGTCTGCCCTGCTCCTGGGGGGTCTGTCTTGCTCCTGGGGGGTCTGTCCTGCTCCTGGGGGGTCTGTCCCTGCTCCTGGGGGGTCTGTGCCTGCTCCTGGGGGGTCTGCCCTGCTCCTGGGGGGTCTGTCTTGCTCCTGGGGGGTCTGTCCTGCTCCTGGGGGGTCTGTCTTGCTCCTGGGGGTCTGTCCTGCTCCTGGGGGGTCTGTCCCTGCTCCCGGGGGGTCTGTCCTGCTCCTGGGGGGTCTGTGCCTGCTCCTGGGGGGTCTGTCCCTGCTCCTGGGGGGTCTGTCTTGCTCCTGGGGGGTCTGTCCTGCTCCTGGGGGGTCTGTCCTGCTCCTGGGGGGTCTGTCTTGCTCCTGGGGGTCTGTCCTGCTCCTGGGGGGTCTGTCCCTGCTCCCGGGGGGTCTGTCCTGCTCCTGGGGGGTCTGTGCCTGCTCCTGGGGGGTCTGTCCCTGCTCCTGGGGGGTCTGTGCCTGCTCCTGGGGGGTCTGTCCTGCTCCCGGGGGGTCTGTCCTGCTCCTGGGGGGTCTGTCCCGCTCCTGGGGGGTCTGTCCTGCTCCTGGGGGGTCTGTCCTGCTCCCGGGGGGTCTGTCCTGCTCCCGGGGGGTCTGTCCTGCTCCCGGGGGGTCTGTCCTGCTCCCGGGGGGTCTGTCCTGCTCCTGGGGGGTCTGTCCTGCTCCCGGGGGGTCTGTCCTGCTCCCGGGGGGTCTGTCCTGCTCCCGGGGGGTCTGTCCTGCTCCCGGGGGGTCTGTCCCGCTCCTGGGGGGTCTGTCCCGCTCCTGGGGGGTCTGTCCTGCTCCCGGGGGGTCTGTCCTGCTCCCGGGGGGTCTGTCCTGCTCCCGGGGGGTCTGTCCTGCTCCTGGGGGGTCTGTCCCGCTCCTGGGGGGTCTGTCCTGCTCCTGGGGGGTCTGTCCTGCTCCCGGGGGGTCTGTCCTGCTCCCGGGGGGTCTGTCCTGCTCCTGGGGGGTCTGTCCTGCTCCTGGGGGGTCTGTCCCGCTCCTGGGGGGTCTGTCCTGCTCCTGGGGGGTCTGTCCTGCTCCTGGGGGGTCTGTCCTGCTCCTGGGGGGTCTGTCCCTGCTCCCGGGGGGTCTGTCCTGCTCCTGGGGGGTCTGTCCTGCTCCTGGGGGGTCTGTCCTGCTCCTGGGGGGTCTGTCCTGCTCCCGGGGGGTCTGTCCTGCTCCCGGGGGGTCTGTCCTGCTCCCGGGGGGTCTGTCCTGCTCCCGGGGGGTCTGTCCTGCTCCTGGGGGGTCTGTCCCGCTCCTGGGGGGTCTGTCCTGCTCCTGGGGGGTCTGTCCTGCTCCCGGGGGGTCTGTCCTGCTCCCGGGGGGTCTGTCCTGCTCCCGGGGGGTCTGTCCTGCTCCTGGGGGGTCTGTCCCGCTCCTGGGGGGTCTGTCCTGCTCCCGGGGGGTCTGTCCTGCTCCCGGGGGGTCTGTCCTGCTCCTGGGGGGTCTGTCCTGCTCCTGGGGGGTCTGTCCTGCTCCTGGGGGGTCTGTCCTGCTCCTGGGGGGTCTGTCCTGCTCCTGGGGGGTCTGTGCCTGCTCCTGGGGGGTCTGTCCCTGCTCCTGGGGGGTCTGTGCCTGCTCCTGGGGGGTCTGTGCCTGCTCCTGGGGGGTCTGTCCTGCTCCTGGGGGGTCTGTCCTGCTCCTGGGGGGTCTGTCCTGCTCCTGGGGGGTCTGTGCCTGCTCCTGGGGGGTCTGTCCCGCTCCTGGGGGGTCTGTCCCGCTCCTGGGGGGTCTGTCCCGCTCCTGGGGGGTCTGTCCTGCTCCTGGGGGGTCTGTCCTGCTCCTGGGGGGTCTGTCCCGCTCCTGGGGGGTCTGTCCTGCTCCTGGGGGGTCTGTCCCGCTCCTGGGGGGTCTGTCCTGCTCCTGGGGGGTCTGTCCTGCTCCTGGGGGGTCTGTCCTGCTCCTGGGGGGTCTGTCCCTGCTCCCGGGGGGTCTGTCCTGCTCCTGGGGGGTCTGTCCTGCTCCTGGGGGGTCTGTCCTGCTCCTGGGGGGTCTGTCCTGCTCCCGGGGGGTCTGTCCTGCTCCCGGGGGGTCTGTCCTGCTCCCGGGGGGTCTGTCCTGCTCCCGGGGGGTCTGTCCTGCTCCTGGGGGGTCTGTCCCGCTCCTGGGGGCTCTGTCCTGCTCCCGGGGGGTCTGTCCTGCTCCCGGGGGGTCTGTCCCGCTCCTGGGGGGTCTGTCCTGCTCCTGGGGGGTCTGTCCCGCTCCTGGGGGGTCTGTCCTGCTCCTGGGGGGTCTGTCCTGCTCCTGGGGGGTCTGTCCTGCTCCTGGGGGGTCTGTCCCTGCTCCCGGGGGGTCTGTCCTGCTCCTGGGGGGTCTGTCCTGCTCCTGGGGGGTCTGTCCTGCTCCCGGGGGGTCTGTCCTGCTCCCGGGGGGTCTGTCCTGCTCCCGGGGGGTCTGTCCTGCTCCCGGGGGGTCTGTCCTGCTCCTGGGGGGTCTGTCCCGCTCCCGGGGGGTCTGTCCTGCTCCCGGGGGCTCTGTCCTGCTCCCGGGGGGTCTGTCCTGCTCCTGGGGGGTCTGTCCTGCTCCTGGGGGGTCTGTCCCGCTCCTGGGGGGTCTGTCCTGCTCCTGGGGGGTCTGTCCTGCTCCCGGGGGGTCTGTCCTGCTCCCGGGGGGTCTGTCCTGCTCCTGGGGGGTCTGTCCTGCTCCTGGGGGGTCTGTCCTGCTCCTGGGGGGTCTGTCCTGCTCCTGGGGGGTCTGTCCCTGCTCCTGGGGGGTCTGTCCCTGCTCCTGGGGGGTCTGTCCTGCTCCTGGGGGGTCTGTCCTGCTCCTGGGGGGTCTGTCTTGCTCCTGGGGGGTCTGTCCTGCTCCTGGGGGGTCTGTCCTGCTCCTGGGGGGTCTGTCTTGCTCCTGGGGGGTCTGTCCTGCTCCTGGGGGGTCTGTCCCGCTCCTGGGGGGTCTGTCCTGCTCCTGGGGGACCGCCCGGTGCAGGGTCTGTCCATGTTGCCCCTTCCTGACGCCGAGCGTAGAGCCTGCAGGGAGGTGGCGGGAGCTCCCAGCCAAGGCTCTGCCGCCTCGGGGGCTTCCGAGCTCTGAGGACGAGCAAGCGGGTCCCTCTCCTTGCCTGACATGGAGACCGCACTCCTGGCGTGGCCTCCAGCATCCGTCCAGGGCTGGGGGCCTGGTCTCCGCTGAAGAGAGGAGGAACCAGAGGGCCTGTCCCCGGACTCCCCCCGCCCCCTGAGCCCCCTTCTCTGCCGCCTCCGCCCACCCCGGAGCGAAGACATGCTCAGGCTCAGGGCGCCCTGCCCGGGCCGGCCCCCATGCCTCCTGGCTCGGAGCCCATCAGCGAGCCAGCGTTCAGTTCAGTAGTCTGGCACTTTTAAAAAAAATATATATATTGATTCCAGAGAGGAAGGGAGAGGGAGAGAGAGACAGAAACATCCATGAGGAGAGAGAATCATAGATCGGCTGCCTCCTGCACGCCCCACACTGGGGGATCGAGCCCGCAACCCGGGCCTGTGCCCTTGACTGGAATGGAATGGTGACCTCCCGGTTCCTCGGTGGATGCTCAGCCCCTGAGCCGGCCGGCCGGGCAGTCTGGCACTTTTTTTTTTGAGCTGAAAGCCTGGTGTTCACTTCGCTCCACCGGGCCAGCTGCCTGTGTGAGCGGAGGGTCTGGCGCTGGCGGAGCTCATGGCGGTGCTGACCCCGCCCCGGGCGCTGCCGGGAGGAGCCGGGCCCGCTCGCCGGCCGCGCTGTTCATCACCGCACATCTGGGCCCGGCTCCGCAAACACATTTCGCTCCCGACAAATATATTTGTGCAAACTTCCTCCAATACATCTTGTGTCAGCCCGCTATTGTCTCTCCTCACACGGCGTCTCCGATGAAATATTTAAACAATATACGAGCGATAATAAAAGCTGCTCGCCGCAGTCACTTTTGCTTTGGGAAAACAGACTGCTGGGTGGCGGGCCATCGCTCACAGGGCCTCCCCGCGGGCTGCGTGCCCCGGCGGGTCCTTCCCAGCTCAGACCCCCCGGCCGTGTTCGTCTCCGCGTTCGTCCCGGGCCTTACGGGGAAGGGCGAGAGGGCTCTTCCTGTGGGAAAGGCCGGGAAGCAGCTGGGAAAGCAAACGGAGCCTCTTTGACCCCCCTGCCCGCCCCCCCCCCACCCCGTTCTGCCCTCTGAAAGGACACAGGCACATGGCTGCCGGCTCTCTCCCCGACTCCTCGCCGATGGGGTCCCCTCTCTGTGGAGTGTAGGCTCTCTCCCTCAACTCCTTCCTCGGCTCGGGAGCGGAGGGCGGGGCTGGAGAGCAAGCGGCCGGGGGAGAGGACGGGTGAGGAGGACGGGTCAGGTACAGGTGCGCCAGCCGATGGTCTTGCCGATTCAGCCATGTCAGCCGGACTCCCTGCCGGGGACCTGGGACACCCAGGAAGGAAACTCCGGTGCAAACAGCTCAGCTGTGACCCGGCAGGCGGGCGGGGCCGGGGCTGGTGCACCTCCCTGAGGCACCGGCTCCCCTGGCCCCGGAGCTCACTCTCCCTCCCCCGACTCAGGAGCAGCCAGGCCTCCGGCCTCGGTCCCCTCGGGCTCCTCTCAGGGCTGCTCAGAGGGTGCCAGGAGCAGCTGAACTGCTTCCTCATTGAGCTGTAACCCTGTCAAACTGTTCAACTTTAAACATTTTAGAAATTTTACTTATTGACTAGAAGCCCCTTGCAGGGAGATTCCTGCCTTAGGGCTTCCTGCTGCGGCTGCCCCGCCTGCTTCCCTGCTTTCTCCCCGCCCCACCTGCTTGCTTCTCTGCAGCTTCGCTCCCCTCTGCAGCGCTTGGCTTCTTTCTGCACTGCCTTCAGTCTTTGCTCTGGCCTGGATATGCGAATTCACCGCCACCTTGGTTGGTTTAATTTGCATACTCGTCCTGTTTGGATGGTGGGTGTGGCTTGTGGGCGTAGCGAAGGTACGGTCAATTTGCATGTTTCTCTTTTATTATAGGATTTCAGAGAGAGAGAGAGAGAGAGACATTGATTTGTGTGCCCCCGCCATGCACTCATTGGTTGACTGCTGCCTGCCCTCCTTTCTTCCCTGTGGACCCTGCAGGGCCTGTGGACGGAGCGGGGGTGGTGCCCTGCAGTGGCCACTCCCATCTAGGAGGGCGGTGCCAGGTGGGGAGGGCGGTGGGTGTGGGCAGTGGGAGTTGTCTTTCCTGGAGCAGACACTAGGGGGCGCCTTACCTACAAGCGTTTGAAGGTAGTAATGGAGCAGAGTCCATCTCCTTTGTGTTCTGACCACGCATGTGCAGGCGATGCCTTCCGATGGCCGTGGCGAGAGCCCCGCCGCCCCCTGGCGGGTCCAGGGCATCACATTCCGGTTCCGGACGGAGCCCTCGGCCTGCGAGGAGGAAACCCAGTCCCCGTGTCCCGGAGGCGCTGGGTCCCCTGCGGGTCCTGCCCGGGACACTGGGCCGTTGGGAGGCGTCACCCTCCACAGCGACCACGCTCCCTGCGCACAGACCCCGCTCGGGCGGCCTGGGGCCTCGTGCGTGCCCGCCATGCGGCTGGCTCCCGCGGGCACCGGAGGGATGATTCCGAAGGCCGACGGAAGATGAGCTATTAATCGCTGTCCCACGCCGCGAACATCCTCTCTGCGGGCGGGGAACTGGCATCTGCCGCCCGGCGAGCTCCGGGCTGTCCCGGGAAGGCTCAGAACGGGAGGGCCGCTCGCAGGTTCCCTGTGGTTTCTGCCGAAATGGGGGGAGGGGGTGCCTCGGGGACGAAGAGCTAGGCTCCTCCTGCCTTCCGCACCCCCACCCCTTCATCACTTTCCTCTTCATTTCTCTTCTAAGCCACAGCCCAGGCTCGGGAAGGGGGTGGAGTCAGATGGACCTGAACTTGGGCTCCAGTCTGACCCCTCCTCGCTGCAGGGCCTTCCCGGGTGTCACCCCCACGCGGTGCGGCTGTCGGAGCCTCGGTGTCCTCCCGGTGACGGGGTGACGCTCTGGCGGAGGAGTTGTGGGAGGTGCTGTGGGACCTTCCCAGGCACTTGGCAAGTTGTCCTCCCAGCATTCCCCCCCTCGGCCCCCGTGTCCTTCCCATTGCGCCTCAGGCATCGCCCTGGACTCCTCCTCCCCCTGACAGGGCCCCGGGCTCTGTCCCCGGCGGTGGGCTCACGCGAGCATGGTGGCCTCCTGTTCAGTGGCTCTTCCTCCTTCTCCTCCTCTGAGGCTCAGCCAGCGCCTCGTCCTCAGAAAACGTGCTAAAGCTCTGGGCAGACGGGGTGGAGGGTGGGGGGCAGGGAGGGGGATGATCAGGTCTGACCTCTAAGATCAGCTGCTCCGATTCGGGGGTCGGTGGACGGGGTCAGCCCACGGGGGTCAGTGCGGGAGTCCAGCTGAGCAGGAGAGCCAGAGTTGGATGGTGGTCGGTGGTGGAGAAGCCAGGTGAGCGGCCGGGGAAGTGCCTCGAAGCGCCTTTCCGGCGTGTCCGGGGAGCTGAGCAGCAGGACAGCGGAGGCAGAGCTGGCCGGGAGCCCAGCGTGGCTAAGTGGCCGCATCCCCGGGAGGGGCCGGGGACGCAGGCTGAGCCGCTGTGGCCGAGCCGCCCCTCGCCCGCCCTCTGCCCGCCCGCCGTGCCGCCCGGAGCTGGGACTGATCCCGTCAGCGTTCGTGACGCCGTGTGTTTATCCCCCGCGGAGCCGCACAGACGTCCAGCTCCAGAGGCCGTCACCGAGGCGCTCCTGGTCCCCCCGCCCCTCGAGGTGTGCCCTCCGCGCTCCCAGTCCCCGGGGACCCCATGGGCGTGGGTGATGCGGGCAAGGCGGCCAGATGGCGGCTCACACACCACGTACACGCCGGGCGTCGCCAGGGCTGCCCCAGGTGGTACTCCCGTGAAAACATTCCAGCCCGCACAGACTGCTGGGAGTTTGTCTGAGCCAGACTGCCGCCATGGCCAGGAAGCAGAACCTCCGAGCCCTGGGCTCACGCTCCGGAGGACGGCGGTTTGCACCGTTTTATGCGCGGCCATCCGAGGAGGGGGCGTCCGTGGGCACAGGAGCTCCGTTGGTGACGGGCTAGGGAGGCGGGGAAAGCACAGCGGAGGCTCTGGGATTGGACGAGAGGAAAGTGATGGACACACATCTTTCCTTCTGTTAGTTGGGCGGGGCAGGGGGGAGAGTGCACCGTCCACAGCCGGCTCAGCAACAAGGAGGGGCCTGTGGTCTCCTCCCGGCGCCGGGCCTGGCTGTGCCCCGCGGGCCGGACGCAGGGAGGAGTAAGTTGCGGTGACATCTCCAGGGGGTACCTGAGGTGCCGCACAACAGGCTCCGTCAAGGGAGAGGCTGACCTTGTCAGGGACGATCCGTGACCGCCCAGCATCACCGCTTCTGGTTAACGTCTGTCAGACCGCCCTGCGTGGAGACCTCAGGCCTCTGCGTTGCAAGGCCACCACGCAGGCTGCCCCTGTGCCCGGGAGGTGAGCATGGGCCCCCTTTTCCTCCACAGCGGGCACAGCGGGCACAGCGGGCACAGAGGACACAGCGGGGCTCCCTGCCCAGCTGCTCCCATCACGTGCCCCCCACGGGGCGGCCGAAGCTTCCCTCCGAGCTGTGGTCAGAGCTGGCTCCTTTCTCCATGCCCCCCGCCCCTGTCCCACCCCGCAGGCTGAGACCCGCTCTCTCCCGCGCTTCCTGGGTGATTACAGGCCCATTAGAGCTGTGCCTCGAGGGCAATTTGCCGCCTGCGAGGTCCCTGAGCCGCCCCATTAGCCGCCCGGCTGCTGCGGGGACAGGGAGAGCGTCCTGGGTGCTGGTTCGGGCGATCTTCTCGGCGGGGCGCAGGCTTCTGGGAGCATTTAGCTAATGCTGGCCGTTCCCCGGCTCCACTCCGGCTGTGCGGGCCGCTGCCCGTGGCCCAAGGGTGAGGCCGGCGCCTGGAGGTCAGCCGGGCCCGGGCGGTGGACAGAGAACCCGTGCCCTTAGCTCCTTCCCCACCGCAGAGGCCCAGGGGATCCCGGTGCCTGTCCTCCTGCAGAGCTCACCGGCCTCCCCGGGCCCTGGGGGCAGGGGGGGTCACTCCGCGGCTCGGGCGTGGGGGGAGAGGCTGCGGCCCCGACGGGCTGGGTCCTGGGCGGGCCTGGGCAGGAGCCCAAACGGTGCACTTGTTTAGCCCAGCGGTCGGCAAACTCGTCAGTCCCCAGAGCCAAACACCAACAGCACAGCGATGGACATTTCTCTGGAGAGCCACATTTTTTACACTTAAACGTCTTCCAACGTCACTCCTTCAACACAGACTCGCCCAGGCTGTGGAAGAGCCACACTCAAGGGGCCAAAGAGCCGCACGTGGCTCAGGAGCCGCAGTTTGCTGACCACGGGTTTAGGGCTTTTTTCTTTCCGAAAACTTGAAAATGAGATCAGGGCGCTGCTGGCTTGGAAGCCACGCTGACGAGGGAGCAGGGGGCCTGGGGGCTGTGGGGTCCGGTGGCGGGGGGGGGGGGGCTATGGGGTCCGGTGGCGGGGGGGGGCTGCGGGGTCCGGTGGCGGGGGCCTGGGGGCTGCGGGGTTCGGTGGCGTGGGGGCGGCCTGGGGAGGGGGAGCCCAGGCAGAGACGCCCGGGGAGGAAGGACAGCTGTGGAGGGGACGCACCTGCAGAGGCAGCTCCGAGGGGCCCTCACAGAGCGTGGCCTCTCCTGGGGGCTCAGTGGGAGGATTGCCCTGCAGGCCCCCCCAGACCTTCAGCCTGGGGTCCCCACGGCAGCAGCTCAGGGTGCTTGCTGGAGCAGTGGCACCTCCGGAGCACGCGTGGGCCCAGGGCGTGTGTAGGACACATGTAAACCCCCCCCCGTCTGTGCCCACAGGGGGTGGCCTGAGGGGGAGGGAGAGGGGGTGAGCCCACCAGGGATGACTCACAGGACACGGAGCAGCATTTACGGGACAGGACGGCCCAGCGGTGACCGAGGCGGCTCCTGTCCACCGCGGGCTCCTGAGGCCGCCACTCGGGGGAAACAGAAGCCACGAATTCGCCGTCGGGATCCACCGGACACGCAAACCTTGACCACGGTCATCTTCCTGCCTCTCTGTCCACAGAAAACCATGAGAGTGGCCGGATCGGCGCCATGGGCTCCAGGGAAGGCCCCCTGGGCTCCCTGCCGAGCGCCGGCCCTGCTGGGCACCCACCACGGGGGCTGCGGCCGGCTCCGTCCTCTGTGGTCGCTGCCTGCCCCCAGGCCCACAGGAGAGCCACGGGGTGGCCTGGCCTAGGAGAGGGAGCTCAGGTTCCAAATGGTGTCAGCTGGCTCAGCTGACCCGGCTCTGTCTTCTCCTCACAGTGTGGGCAGCTGGGTGAGGAGCCAACCGCCACGTGGACTGCAGAGCCTCGGGAGGGAGCTGTGCGCCATCCATCACCCACTGGCCGTCACACGAAGCTGTTTCTGTTCCACGGAGAGGGCCTGCGGGAGTCCTGCTCCCGCTGCAGTCTTCCGCGGAGGAGAGGGGACTCCGTGCCTTTGTCTCCATCGGGCCACGGCTCTGGCACCCGCAGGCCGGCCACCGCTGGCCGCCGTCCCTGTCCACACCCTGTCCCCGCCATCCGGCTTCACTCTGCCTCCCGCTCCCGGCTCCCGGCTCCTGGCTCTCATCCTGATGGTCAAACACTCACCTGCTTTCCCTCCTCCCGGCCCCTCTCTCTGCCGTCCACACCCCGGCCAGGCGGCTGGGCTGTGGCCCCGCACCACCCTCCCGGCCGCCCGCCCTGCTGCCCGGCCCACCTGCCTGCCTGGCCTCAGGTTCCTGCCTCCACAGGGAGGTAATTTTCCGGATTATGGCTCCATCGGCCAATTCATGACTCAGGTTCAAGTGCTATTTATTCAAAGATCGCCGTGTCACTCATTCCGCCTCATTTGCCTGCCGGCCTGGAGTTACTGCCAGAGCCCAGAGGCTGCCCCTCCCGGCAGAGCTGCCCGCCGGGCCACGCCGTTAGTTTTCATTAGTTTTACAGGCTCGGCGTCTGCAGCGAGGGCAGCATTGACCTGGCTGCCTGCTCCGAGGACTCCCCAGCTGCCAGACCAGACCCCACCCTCTCAGTCACATGCCCAGGCCCCTCCCTCTTGGTCACATGCCCAGACCCCACCCTCTCAGTCACATGCCCAGGCCCCTCCCTCTCAATCACATGCCTAGGCCCCTCCCTCTTGGTCACATGCTCAGGCCCCTCCCTCTCAATCACATGCCCAGGCCCCTCCCTCTTAGCCACATGCCCAGGCTCCTCCCTCTCAGTCACATGCCCAGGCCCCTCCCTCTCAATCACATGCCCAGGCCCCTCCCTCTTGGTCACATGCTCAGGCCCCTCCCTCTCAGTCACATGCCCAGGCCCCTCCCTCTCAGTCACATGCCCAGGCACCTCCCTCTTGGTCACATGCTCAGGCCCCTCCCTCTCAATCACATGCCCAGGCCCCTCCCTCTCAGTCACATGCCCAGGCACCTCCCTCTTGGTCACATGCTCAGGCCCCTCCCTCTCAATCACATGCTCAGGCCCCTCCCTCTCAGTCACATGCCCAGGCCCCTCCCTCTGCAGTCACGTGTCTGTAGTTCCAGCTCCTGGCCATGCCTGCTATTGGCCAGGGTGTGCATGCCCCGTGCTGAGCAGCAGGAGGCTAGAACCCTGTGCCCAGAGGGCCGCGGGGGCCGCTGGGGGTCTGGCAGGGAACAGTCTGTGCCACGTGGTTCTGTCCACCAGGGAGGGGTGGGGGGAGTGTCCACTGGGGGCAATTGGCTTCTCTGATCCGGTCCTTTGATCTCTTCTCAGAGTTAATCACTACATGGAAACCTCCTTGTTAATTCTGCACATTTGCTCTGTGGTCTTAGACTGTCTTCCCTCCACTTCACAAAGCAATTAACCTTTGTTTATTGACGGATAATCCATTCACTAATAATTAATAATTCATTCACTTATAATCTTATTAATGTGCTTAATCTCTGCTCTGTGGCTGGAAGACACTTACTGAGCGCCTTCTCCGTGGCAGGCAATGCTGTGGGGCAGGGAGCCCAGCAGGACCCGAAGCAGCCCCACCGCTGTTGCAGGTAAAGGAATGGCCAGATGCGGGGACGAGGGAACACACGTGTGAACTGTGGGGCAGACACAGGCAGTGCACAGATTAAAAGGAAGAGAGGACTCGTCTGTCCAGAGCACCGGAGTCCAGGAGCGGTCAGGAGAGGCCTGCCTTGGTCAAGGTCACGTTGAAACAGAGGCCCGGGCAGAGGGCAGGCTCCCGGGCCCCACTGCTGGGCTCTGGGCACACTCAGGGGACGGAGGTGGCCGGAGCCTAACGGTCCCGGGGGAAACAGCAGGAGGTATGAGCAGGTCTGTAGCGGGGACTGATGCCAGGGACCTCAGTGGACAGGAAAGAACTTGGGCTTTCATGCAGGGATGGGGCAGGACTGGGTGTCTTGGGCAGAGGAGTCCTGTGATATTATTTGCATTTTGAAGAGCTCAGCTGAGCTTCTCTGCTGACAGTCTGCAGGAAGAAAGGAGAGAAGGAGGGAGAGTCTGAACAGGTAGGCAGTTGGGGCTGGTGTGGGATCACGGGTCTCGAAGGAGGTGGCAGCCATGAGGGTGGTAAAAAGTGGTGGGAGTTGGTGTATTGCAGAGGCAGGGCCTACAGAACATCCTGAGGGGGTGGGGAGGCAGATGTGGGGTGCAAAAGAAAAGGAGAGATATTGAGCATGACTCCGAGGTTTGAGGTGTGGGTCAAGAACAGAGAAGACAGGAGTTGTTGAGATATCAGAGGAGTGAGCGTGGGGTTGAGGTGTCCAGTATTCATAAACATGGAGGTGGTGGGTGGACAGTTGTGTCCACACACCAGGAGTTTGTGCAGAGGACCAGGTGTGATCTGTGTCTGGGGGTCACCGGCACAGAGAACCTGTTAAAGCCACAGGACTGGGTGAGGTTGCATAGAGGGGAGTGTGGCCTGAAAGAGATGGGGTTAAAGAGAGGCCTCACTGGGCACGGAACCCACAAAGGATGGACAGCAATCACCAGCCATAAATAAATGTTCCGGCAACTTAATGTACTCCTTCCGTGGCCTCAGAAGCTCACCCTTTTAGTGTACTTATAATGTCTAATAGAGCTGGGATGCAATGCCATGTTTTGGCCTATAGGTGGTGCAATTTGACAAAAGTGAACTAGTCCATAGCCATAGCCATATATTTTCTTTTCTTTTTAAAATTATTTTCTTTAAAAAAATATATATTTTATTGATTTTTTTTTTTTTTTTTTTTTTTTTTTTTACAGAGAGGAAGGGAGAGGGACAGAGAGCTAGAAACATGGATGAGAGAGAAACATTGACCAGCTGCCTCCTGCACACCCCCTACCAGGGATGGTCCCGCAACCAAGGTACATGCCCTTGGCCGGAACCGAACCTGGGACCTTTCAGTCCACAGACCGACACTATCCATTGAGTCAAACCAGTTTTCATCTAAAATTAATTTCTTTTCCAATGACAGTTGACACACAGTATTATATTAACTGCAGGGTTACAGCCATATATATTTTCGACTTAAAGCTTAAGGTTGTGTAACAGAGTCAGGGAAGATTAGGCGTCCGTGATTTCGTAAATTTTGGATTCTGTGTATTAAAGGTCCTTAAAGTAACACACACAGATACAGTTAACTTAGTATGGAGGGTCCATTTTGCATGAAAATCCCTAATGTACCCCACACAAACAAACACGGAAGACGCATCAACCTTTGTTTTCCCACAGCCCATATTGTGAACATGAGATTAAATCTCACACCTCGGGTTTGGGGTCAGCAGCCTGGAGATGCTTTCTCCGCTCGGTGAGCAGCCTGGCTCTTCGGTGTGTCTCCACCAGCGGCGCCCCAGGTCCCTGGCCCCGAGGTGCCCATCGGTGCGAACACCCTGGCTCCCTGGCGTCTCGGAGCCTCACCCCGAAAGGACAGCACAGTCCCGACGTGCCAGGGCGACCGGGAGCAGCCGAGACGCCGAGGCCGAACTTCCTCTCACTAACAGGCTGTTAAATAATTAATAGGTTTGTGTTTAATTGCTTCTGTGTACATAATCTCGCCTTTTCTGAAAGCCGTCATTAATTTTCAGTTAGTTCCACTCGAGGTAACAAGGCCGAATGCCTGCAGTCGGAGGGAAGGGATGAATATTTATGAGCGCTGGCTGCATGGGAGGCGCGGGGAAGAGGGGGGCGATTCATTTCCTTCCCGCGGGAAAGGTGGGGCGGAGACAGGCTGTCTGCCTCTGACAGGCGCGTGCTGGCACCTTCCGCTCTCTGCGCTCGGCTCCGGTCTCCTCACGCCAATTCCACTGTAAGTGTGAGTTCCGTCGTCAGAGATGCTGGCTCCGCCCTGGACAGGGTGGGGAGCGCTGGCCCCGGGCGCAGGGGTGGCTCTGAGGTCGGGGGAGGCGTGTGTGACCGTAGACCAGAGTCCAGGTCCCTGCAGCCAACGCCAGCCTCCAACCCTGTTCCCTCCGGACATCCATCCCGAGCTCTGCTTACAAGACATGGTTGGGATCTGGGTTGACATTTATTAGTCTTTTTAGAAAAATAGGTTTTGTGTATTAAATATACTTAATACACACAAGAACACAGTGTTTAAAAATACTGACTTTAGAGAGAGAGGAAGGCAGAGGGAGAGAGAGATAGAAACATCAATGATGAGAATCATGGATCGGCTGTCTTCTGCACGCCCCCTACTGGGGACCAAGCCCACAACCCTGGCATGTGCCCTTGACAGGAATCAAACCCAGGACCCTTCAGTCTGCAGGCCGACGCTCTATCCACTGAGCAACACCGGCCAGGGTCGTAGTCTCTTTTAAGCATGTTGGAGTTCTGCCTTTTGACTTGAAAGTTGTACATTCATTTACGTTGGTTTTTTGTGTGTTGCGGGGTACAGAGCCTCTTTCATTTTCACAAAATATGCTGATCCACCGCCCCAGTGAGTTCACGGAGAAGCCCCTCCCCCACCACTCTGCACAGCCATCGCTTCTCACCGCGGGCCTCATCCCGGGCGCCCCCGCGGGACCTCCGGCCCATGTCCCGCCCCCCCGCCCCCCCCCCAGCTGCACTCGGGCTGCTTTTCGGCCGCGCGGTCCACTGGGGTGCCGGTCCTCCTCGCCCACCCTCGTTGGCACATGATTCCGGGCTCCTGCACATCCACCCGCATTTCAGATTCCATTTCTCAGGAGCCGCGGACGCCCGATTAGAGCCGGGATTGGAAGCGCCTCGCATCTATAGATCAATTTAGGGAGAGGGTGTGCTGCCGAGGCTGCTTCCCGCTGCGAACGCGGGCATATCGCACCCCCCAAACAGGAAGCTATTACGGGGGAACAGAGGGAAACGGAGGGGACCCTCCCCCCAAGACTGAGAGCGGAGCCGCTCCAGGCAGCCTGAGGGCAACCAGAGCCGCTCAGAACCGAGTCACTGACTCTGAGGACAGAACGGGGCTGCCTGCTGCCATGGAGAACGGGAACGGAGTGAACTGGTGTGGCTCAGTGGTTGGCACTGACCTATGAACCGCAGTGCGGGTGTGCAGGGGGCCTGTCCCACTGCCACACCGGCCTGTGGGGGATAAAGGCCATGCCTGCTTGGTGCGCTGGTGGGGAGGGGACAGGAGGAATCCGGGTGAGTGGACAGGAGCCAGGCCTGCTCCGCTGAGCCACAGACAGGCGGACGGAGGGCAGAGCGCCATGGCCGCTGCGGCTGATGCTGGGGCCTCCGGGGGCCCGGCTCAGCACCGTGGCTATGTGGAGGGGATACCATCACCGATTGTGGTGGGGAAAGCACCAGTCCTGGCCCCTCGGCCCCAGGCCCCTGCCCCGCTCGGATCACCCACATTTACCCCACACAGCCCTTCCTTCCAGCGGGCACCTCCTCGGAGCAGCATCTGGGCCCGCGAAGGCCACGTAGAGGCCGCTGGGCGCTGCAGGCCACGGGCGAGGGACGGGGACCCTAAGCCCGTGGGGGGGTGCATGGCGAGTTGGCAGGAGTCCTTTCCTGAGGCCGCGGCCCCCGCCTTCTCGGGGGAGGGCGGTGCAGCTCCCATGGTCGACGGCAGGGCAGGCAGCCTGGCGGCCCCCTGGACGCCGCCCCCCCTACTGGGAGGCTCCCCGGGACCGAGCCTGAGGCCCGCCTGGTCACCGTGGCTACCATCTCCCCAGCTGCGTTGCGTGAGGGGAAATGGACTGAGAAAACGTTTGAAGCGCAACTTCCACATGGCTCCCCGTGCTCCCCGAGCTGGAGTGACGCTCCAGCTGCCAGTGTAACTGGGTTTGAGGGGCCGCTCAGCCTGAGCGTGTAGCTCTGCTGTCCCCGTCCACGTGGCAGGGATGGAATGTTCTGGGCCCCGAGCTTCTGGCTGAGCTCAGCGTGTGACCCCCACGCTCGGGGTCACGGGCGTCGTCGGCTCCCCGCCGGGCGGCGCCTGTGGCCGGCACCTCTGGGCCTGGGCCGTGTCCTTTATCCTGCGAAGCCACAGTGTGGCTTCATTTTGTGAAAATGAAGCCACATTCAGGCACCTGTGTCCCCAAGTCTGTCCGACCTCTGCTGATTGGTCAGCTCTCGCCCTGCCCTCAGTGGAGACGCTCCCATTGGTGTGGCAGTGGGCAGGGGCGGTGCTCTTGGTGACGAGTTCAGGAGAAGGCAGCAGCCAGAACCTCAGGGCCCAGCCTTCCCCCGACAGGTGACAGGGAAGCAGAGGTGGGAGGGGTGATTGCAGCAGCCAGAACCTCAGGGCCCAGCAGCCAGAACCTCCCCCCCTTCCCGCCTCCAGCAGGACCCTCTGTGAACTGGAGGAAGTCTGACTTTGAAGTCTGACCACAGAGCTGCCCGCAGACAGTGTGCCCTGTGCAGGCCCCAGGCCGGGGGCGGCTCCTGACAGCGGCCGCAGGACCTGACACTCCGGGCACATGTGCGGGATGACGAGGAGGAAGCTATCTCCCTGGTTTGTGGGGCGCAGCGCTGAGAGCATAGGGACGGGGGGAGGGGGGGAGGGTGGGAGGAGGAGGGAGACTGTTCCCCCTGCAGCCTTGGGGTCCCTCGTGGCCTCTGCTGGGGGGCAGGCAGCTGCAAAGCACTGGTCTGTGCCTCCCGCCCCGGGTGTGAACAGGGGAACTGTGCCTCCCGCCCCGGGTGTGAACAGGGGGACTGTGCCTCCGGCCCCGGGTGTGAGCAGGGAAACTGTGCCTCCCGCCCCGGGTGTGAGCAGGGGAACTATGCCTCCAGCCTCCGGTGTGAACAGGGGAACTGTGCCTCTGGCCTCCGGGTGTGAACAGGGGAACTGTTCCTCCGGCCTCGGGTGTGAACAGGGGAACTGTGCCCTCGGCCCCGGGTGTGAGCAGGGAAGCACGGGCTCTCTCCAGGCCTCTCCGAGCACAGCCGGTGATGGAGCCGCGCTGGGAGGCACGCAGCCACTTGCCGGCTGTGATTGAAAAACGACCAGTGCTCGGAGCGGCTGTCTGCAGGGAGCGGCGTTTAAAGAGGATTGCGGGGGAAATGGGTCTCGGAGCGGCGGGAGAATTTATCGCCGGGTTCCCGTCCGCTGGCTGCCGTGGTGCCCGCCTCTACTGGTGGGGGTGAGGGGACCCCCTTCCTGCCTGCTACGTGGAGGGGCGCCCCTCAGGACGGCAGCCGGGCCCCTCTCCCTCGCTCACCTAGTGGGTGGCTTCTCTGGTTGGGGAGTTTGGGGAGGGAGCCGGCCCTACACGGCTCCCCGCTTGGGGATCTGCCTGCCCCCCACAGGCCCAGCCGCAAGACCTCTGCCCTGTGTGTGTTTGAGTGTGCGGGGGAGCCTGTTCCCCCGAACCTGAAACGGGGTGCCTGGTTCAGCCCGGTCTGGGCTGTTCTGAGGTCCACTCGGCAGCGCTGCCCCAAGCCTGCCGGGCCTGCGAGGTGCCTGCGTCGGCTCTTCCTCTCTGACCCCATGTCTGCACTTTACAGTCCCAGACGTGGTGCGAGGACAGAGGGCCGTCCGTCTGCTGGACCCCTGGAGCCCCGGGCCTGGAACAGAACCGGGCCTGGGACAGAACTGGGCCTGGAACAGAACCGGGCCTGGAACAGAACCGGGCCTGGAACAGAACCGGGCCTGGGACAGAACCGGTCCTGGAACAGAACTGGGTCTGGAACAGAACCGGGCCTGGGACAGAACCAGGCCTGGAACAGAACCCGGCCTGGAACAGAACTGGGTCTGGAACAGAACCCGGCACATAGTAGCTACACCACTTGTTTCTGCTTTTTAAGTGAACGGGTGTGCAGGTGCGTGAACTCCATGCTGAGTGTGATTGCAAACAGCAGGTCTCACACGTCGGTTGGGATGGTTCAGTAAGTTCTGTGGAGATCCGTGGACTCGCTACAGAATGGGCAGCTGTCTGGCGTGGCTCAGCAGTTGAGCATCGATCGACATGTTAACCAGGAGGTCACGGTTCCATTCCCAGTCAGGGCACAGGCCCGGGTTGCAGGCTTGATCCTCAGTGTGATGGATTCTGCAGGAGGCAACCAGTCCATGGTTCTCTCTCATCATTACTGTTTCTCTCTCTCTCTCTCTCTCTCTCTCTCTCTCTCTCTCTCTCTCTCTCTCCCTTCCTCTCTGGAATCAATAAACAATATATAATATATATATGGCCTTGTTCTAGGGCCTATTGTCTGGACGGGTCCAGGTAGTCAATAAGACGTGGGGAGGAGTGGGGAGGGGTGTTGAGTTGCAGGGAGCAAATCTGATGTGAGGTTATCTGTGTTTGTTATTTCCACAAATGTCACCCCACACGCCACAAAGCCAGTGAGACCCTGACACCCACTTCCCGCCCCCGAGAACCAGGCCCGCGGACGTTACCGTGAAGGAGGGAGGACAGGGATGTCGGCGCTCACCTCACGCTCCGTTCTCCCCTCCATCCAGGGGCCACTCACAACCACGGGAGGACGGACTCTCACACTCAGACCCTCCAGCTGACGTGACTGACAGCCCGCTTGGCTCTCATCATCTGGACCGCCTATGTCTGACGGAGATTTGGAATCGATTATGTTGGACTAATCTGTCTGAATTGGGCATTTCCAAGAGCAGTGCCGTGTGTGTGTGTGTGTGTGTGTGCGTGCGCGCGCGTGCGCGCGCACTCACACACGTGTCTGTGCGTGTGCCCGTGTCCGGAGCTGTCCTGACGGAGGGGAAAAAGACCCCGTGTGGGTCAGAGCGTTTCCAAGCTCGTGGATGGGTGGGTGTTGGTGGAGCTGTTGGCGAGACAGGTCCCTTTCCCGGGAAGGACGCAGACGGGCACTAACAGGAAGCTGTGGGTCATTTCCGTGAAGAACTCTCTAGAATCTCAGGACGTGGGCGTGGGGGAGCTGGAATGGAAGGTGGCAAAGCAGCTTCTAGGTTACTGGAGACTCCCAATCTGAGTACACAGCGTGTCAAACACGCTGAGCCTTTGGATGGGACTGAAACTTTCCCTTTTTATGAAGAAAATGTACCAAGAACGAGTGTACTTGCCCATCTGCTTTGTAAAGAGTGCCATGGGTTAGATGTGTGTGGTCCCCTGAGCCCCTGTGACCCCCAATGGGATGGTGTAAGGAGGTGGGGCCTCTGGGAGGTGATTAAGGTTAGGTGAGGCCATGAGGGTGGTGCCCCCACAAATGGGATTAGCGCCCTCACGGACAAGACCCCGGGGCGCCCCCTGACCCCTTCCACCACAGGTCTCTCTGTGTGTTATAGCCCACTGCATGGAGGAGGAGAACAGAGTGTGGGAGTGAGCACTGACGTCCCTTTCCTCCCTCCTTCACGGGTAACGTCCGCCGGGCCTGGTTCACGGGAGCTTGAAGCGGGTATTAGGACACACACAGAGAGCCCGGCCTCTATGAACGGGAAGAGGGCTCCCCGACACCGAGTCTGCCGCCTGCTCTGGAGCTCCCGCCTGTGCGTGTGCGGGATCCTGTTGGTGCTGACGCCACCCAGTTGCTGGCGTGGCTGTTACAGCAGCAGAACGTGTACGTGCTGAGGAAAGGCGCCAGCGAAGCCCCTGATTCCGTGATGCTTGGGAGATGTAGAACCCAGAACTCCGAGGCAGGTCTAAGGCGTTAAGGTAAATCCATCAGCATTTCGTTAACACACAGGAAGCGCCTTCCGAGACTGACCAGCCCCCGGGGCACCGGGACCGAGAGTCAACTTGTGTCTTCTCATCAGGCATATAACCGTCTGCGGGCAGTCTCCCCGGAGCAGAGGGGAGGGGAGGAGGCGGGCTTGGAGGGGTGTGGTGGGAGGATTCCGGGAACCCCTCACACAAGGCCGTGGGGTCTCACTGACTGGATGACGGGGGAGGAAGGGGTTGCCACGCACACCGCGGGGCCAGATGCCACGCATCTGTGGCCTCCTCGTGGCTGCTTGTGCGGAGGAGGGGAGGTGCGGCTCCGCAGGGCCAGCTGGGCTGGAAGCAGATGAGCTCGCTGGCGCTATGGCAACGGGATGGAGCCGACACGAATGGCTGCAGCTGGCTCTCCGCGTCCCCGGCGAGCTCCCGTTCAAGGTCAGGCTAACGAAGCGCATCTCCCTGTGTGCGCGTTGACAACGAGTGACGGCGGGCCGCAGGCCGGCGGGGCCGGTGCAGGCATGGTGCCTGCGAGCAAAGGGGCTGCACGGGTCCCGCCGTGTCTGGGCTTCCCTGGTGTGTCCGCGCCCGGGGAACGTTCCGGAATCCAGTGCGCAGAGGTAGACACCTGTGCGGCTAGGCGTCTGTATGCTTTTTCGGAACGGCTTCCACGCTAGGCTTTTGCCCTGGTACCTGACTGCGGCTGTGCCATGTGCTGACAGAAACAGAACACAGGCCAACACCTTGTTCGTCAGAATCCAAGTGGAAATTTTCCATCGTTCTGTAAAAGGGAGAGTCAACCCTCTCACCTGACCTGTCCTGAGGGGTCATCTCTCCCCGTTGTCCCCCGAGCCCGTCAAAACAGGTCGCCACGGTGACCAGCTGTCTCACCGGGCGGCCCTCAGGGTGTGAGGTTCTTATTTATTTATTTATTTATTTATTTATTCATCAGAGGCCCGCTGTGCGAAATTGGTGCCAGGGGCTTGGCCCATCCCAACCCCGGCTGCCTCGTGGCCCTGCTCACTGGTCTTTCCAGAAGGTCATTCCTCTGTCTGATCTAATTAGCATATTAGCTCTTTATTATATAGGATTTTATTCCTCACCCGAGAATATGTTTTTATTGATTTTAGAGAGAGGGGGGAAGGTGGGCGAGAGAGGGAGAGAGAAAGGGACAGAAAGAAAGAGGAAGCACATGTAAAAAATTGATAGGTTGTCTCCCATATGCACACCAACCAGGGATTGAACCCAAAACCTAGGTATGCGCCCTGCCCAGGAATCAAACCCACCACCTTCGGTGTATGGGATGACGCTCTAACCAGTGGAGCCACCCGGCCAGGGCCAGGTGAGGAGATCTGAACCCAGAACAGCTGGGTGGCGAGCCTTTGACTCAGTCTCCATGGCCACGTCACCCCCCAAAGCTTGCCATATGCTGGCCCGCCGCTCTGTGGTTCTCATCGGCTCCCTGAGAGAACCAGCGCCCTAAGTACGGCCAGCGCCGACCAGGAGCCGGGAAGCTCAGTCCCATCCCGCGCTCAGGGCATCGCTGCTTCTAGGAGCCTCTGGGGTCCGCTGGCCCGGGGGCCTCGGAGCCACGGAGCACCGCTGTCCGTGCCCCTCGGCAGTAACGACCGTGGGTCCTGGCTGGGGGTCTGCAGGTCCCCGTCGCCCCTCCCAGCACCCGGGCGCTAACAGCACCAGAGCGGCACGGCTCTCCGGGCCTTGGGCCACCCCCCGCGGTCTCCGGCCGCATTATTTACCTCGCACAGCAGCCGCGGCCTCCAATCACCCCGTGGCCGCCTCCGCCTCCCCCGCTGCCCGAGCACACTCCTGCCTCCCCCGAGCCTGAGTGACGGATGCGCTGCTGCCTCTCCCGAATCCCCCCCCCCCCCGGGTTATTGATGCCTCAGAGAGGAAAGTTCCAGCGCAGACAGGCCCCCGGCCGCACCCGAGCAGCTTTCACAGCCCGATCTATAACGGCGAGAGCCGATCTGTAATGGCGAGAGCCGGTCTATAACAGCGAGAGCCGGTCTATAACGGAGAGAGCCGGTCTGTAATGGCGAGAGCCGGTCTATAACAGCGAGAGCCGGTCTATAATGGAGAGAGCCGGTCTGTAATGGCGAGAGCCGGTCTATAACAGCGAGAGCCGGTCTATAATGGAGAGAGCCGGTCTGTAATGGCGAGAGCCGGTCTATAACAGCGAGAGCCGATCTATAACGGCGAGAGTCGGTCTGGCCGGGGAGCGGCCGCCGAGAGGGCGGTGGATGTGGCGGAGAAGGAGAAGGACGGCCTCGTGGTGGGAACAGGGGCGCCGTCCACGCGCTCCTCGCGGCCGGAGTATCCGCGTGGTGCTCGCTGTCTCCTCGCCCGGGGGCCAGCGGGCTGCTCCTCTCCCTCCTGCTCCACACCGTCCAGACCAGCGGTCGGCAAACTCATCAGTCCACAGAGCCAAACATCAATAGGACAATGATTGACATCTCTTTGGAGAGCCACATTTTTTAAACGGAAACTTCTTCCTTTTAAAATATATTTTATTGATTTTGTACGGAGAGGAAGGGAGAGAGATAGAGAGTTAGAAACATCGATGAGAGAGAGTCATCGATCAGCTGCCTCCTGCATACCCCCCACTGGGGATGTGCCCACAACCAAGGTACATGCCCTTGACCAGAATTGAACCCGGGACCCTTCAGTCCCCAAGCTGACCCTCTATCCATTGAGCCAAACCGGTTTCGGCTGAAACTTCTTCTAATGCCACTTCTTCAACATAGACTCGCCCAGGCCGTGGTATTTTGTGGAAGAGCCACACTCCAGGGGCCAAAGAGCCGCACGTGGCTCTTGAGCCGCGGTTTGCTGACCTTGGGATGCTGGTCAAAGCCCTTCTCCTGGCCAGTGATGGGCGGTGGGTCCCGCGGCCACCCCGAAGTTAGAGGGAACGTGCCATTTGCAGAATTGGGTTTGGGCTGAAGAAGAGCCAAAAGTCGCCTTCTGAGCGGAAGAGGAAGTGGGTGTGGGGGGCAGGCCTTCTAGTCCAGAACCTCAGGGCCCTACAAGCAGCCGCCCTGCCGGCAGGTGGATGCACGGGGGCTCCCACCGGCGCTCAGGGCTGTGGTGCTGTGTCCTCGAACCGAGCACCGGGCTCCTTTCCCAGATCAGCTTCCCACCCCAGGCGGGGATCTGCTGTGGGATGTGCGTTAGTTTTCCCTGAACGGACGGCAGTGGCTCATTTGGTGGATCAACTTGACTGGATCACAGGGGGCCGGAGAGCCGGCGAAAGCTCACGTCCGGGTAGTCCAGGACCCAGGCCAGGGAGGAGCCTGCAACCGAGGTACAGCCTTTGACTGGAATGGAAGCTGGGGCCCTTTGTTCCACAGGCTAATGCTCTATCCACTGAGCCAGACCGGCCAGGGCCACTTGGGGAATTTTTAAAGAATTCCAAAAGAAGCCAGCACTCACAGAGCCCAGGGAGCGTGCCTCCTGCCGGGGGCTGGGCGGAGAGCGCATTAGTTGGGAGGCATCGGGAAAGCACGCAGCAGGTGTGTCTGTGTCTGTGCGAGAGCATCAGCCCAGACCTAATGCTGCCTCATCGACCCCGGCAGATGTCGAAAGTAAGACTGTGAAGGAGCGAGCTGTTTCTGAGTAACTATTTACCACCCGGAAGGGTGATGTGTACTTGTAAGTGCCTAAAACCTAGTGTGAAACGCAGAAGGTATGACACACGAGGAGGGGAAAATCCACTAAAGTGGACCCAGAACTGATACAGACGGAGGGATTGGCAGACAAAGACGTGAAAACAATGATTAGAGATCCATAGAAGACTCAAGAAATTAAGTAAAGACACAGAAGAGACGACAAGAATGGACTAACATTTCTAGGGCTGAGTGCTTCATCACCTGAGCTGAATTTACTAGTTAAAGAATGGCCAGTGGACAGTGCAGCAAAGAAATGAGTGGATGTGAAGGCAGTGATAGGAACTATCTAAATAAAACACAGGAAAAAGGATTAAGAAAAGGTCATCCCTTAGCTGTGGGATGTTACGCGGCCCAGTATGTGCATGACTGGAGTCTCTGAGGAAGAGGAGAAGAGGCAGAGGCAGAAAACGTATTTGAAGAAATGATGACCAAAATTCTTCCAAATTTGATGCAGATCACCCCAAAAACAACAAACTTAACCACATGTGAAATACACGAAACACGTTTTTATGAAAATAAATCACATTAAGGCCTATCATAATCAGCTGTTTGGAACCTGTGATAAGAAGAAAAACCTGAAGAGGAGTCGGACTGTATGAGACAGAGAAACACAGGCGAGGGAGACGGCGGACCTGGGGCTGAACGCCGAGCAAGCAGGAAGACGGTGGAGCCCCGTCTTTAAAGCACTGAAGAAAAACGTGTCAACCTCGAGGTACATGCCCAGTGAAAGGATGTTACAGAATAAGGCAAAATAAAGACTCTTCTAGACAGGAAAAAGCTGAGGTAATTCATCCCCAGCCAACCCAGGCTGAACACTAAAAACGAAAAACGAGTCCTTAGGAGAGAAGGACACGGATACCGGATGGAAATACAGATTTACATAAAGAGTGGAGAGCATCAGGAGCGGTCAGTGCATGAGTGAATATGTTTTTTACTACTTAAATATCTTAAAAGAAAACTTTAATAAATAATAGCGATATAGTTGAGGGTTATCATATATATATATATATATATATATATATATATATATATATATATATATATATATACTAGTAGTCCTGCGCACAAATCCCTGTGCCAGTAGCTTGCCAGTAGCTTGCTGCTGCCCTCCAGTAGCTCTCCACCCACTGCCCCGCCCTCCTGTTGTTCTCCCGCTCCTCCTCCCCCCGCCTCCCTCACAGCTTGCTGCCCTGCCCCCTCCTGCAGCTCCCTCTGCACCCCCACCCTCCTCACCTCACAGCACTGCCCCCTCCTGTAGCTCTCTGCCGCCTGCTTGTAGCTCGCGGCCCCTCTCTCCTGCTGAGCTGTGATCCGGTCGTTACGCAGTCGGTCGTTTTGCTTCATGGTGTAACGGCCATTGGCATATTACCTCTTTGTTATATAAAGTTCAAGACAAGGCGGGAGAGAGGAACTCTCTTATGCATGTTGAAGGTTCCTGTGCCTCACGTGAAGTGGATGCCAGCACGGGAAGATGCCCTGGCACACGCTAACGGTGGGACCACAAGCCCAAAGTGGCCCCTGAGATGAACACAAAAGGGACAGCCAACAGGCAAACACAGGAGAGGAGATAAAACCTGAAATAAGGCGGAAAGAGAAACAGGAACACAAGCCGGGGGAGACAGAAAACAGACGGAGAGCTGTGAGCTCAATTCTAGGCGGATCAGTAAGCCGACTTCAAGCAAATGCCTACGCTCTCCAAGGGCAGCGATTGTCTGATTGGATTAAAAAACCAAAAAAGCAAGACTCAACAGCACGCGGCCTGACAGAGACCCGCTGGACACACACTGATGCATCAGGCCCGTGGTAGAACCAGTCAGGGCACAGGCCCGGGTTGCAGGCTCAGTCCCCAGGAGGGGCTGTTCAGGAGGCAGCTCCCATGATTTTTCTCTCATCATTGATGTTTCTCTCTCTTCCTCTCCCTTCCTCTCTGACATCAATAAAAATTTTTAAAAGATGCAGGCGGGTTAAAGGGTAACAGAAACAGCCATGCTGTGCTAACTCCGCTCCAAGGAAAGCTGAGCTGCTCCCAGGCAGTACGGTGCTCCGCAGCCACAAGGAAGGATAAACTTAGGATTCTCACAAGATGGGGGTCTCCAAACGGCGGGCGAGGCGGAGGCAAAATAGAACACCCAGAACTAAAAAATCAACACATACTGTAGTGTTCCAATTCTATAAAACCCTACGACACACAGACAAATCGGGTAACAGACGGCGGATCAGCAGGGCCCCGGTCGGGGACAGGGGGTGCCGGAGGGAGGACCTCAGGGGGCGTGGTGGAACGTTCCGGGCGATGGGCACGCGGCTTCACGGCACAGACACCTGCCAGCACACGCCCGCTGAGCACTCCGTGTGTGCGGTGCACTCACTCCACCGCTCCCCACGTGAAGGCTTCCTGCTAAGCTCGTCAAAGCCTTCCTGATCCCCTGTTCCCGCACCCCGGATTGGTCCGGGCGGGTGTCGGGGACTCACTCGGTGCTTCTCCCGAATTCCTGCCAGGCAGCCGTAATCCCCCCACGTGCGTGTGCTTGGCGATAAGGCCTGTAATGAGGCAATTAAGAGGAAATGAGGCCATTAGCGTGCTTCTCTGACGCCGGGTAATTGTCTTAGAAGAAGACAAAGGGACGCGGGGAGGTGGGTGCGGGGGACGGAGGCACGTGAGGACGCGGAGCGGAGGTGGCAGGGGAGCCAGCCCACCCACCCGGGGTCTCAGGTGGCCATCCTCCAGACGGCGATAACGCGGCTTCTGCGGCTCACGCCCCCGCCTGGCGGTGGTTGTTACTACGCGGAGAGCAGACCAACCTCGGGATTCAGGGTAGCAGTGTCTCTTTGTTTTTATGTTTTGTTTTTTAATATATATATATTTGATTTCAGAGAGGAAGGGAGAGGGAGAGAGAGAGCTAGAAACATCAGAGATGAGAGAGAACCATGGACCGGCTGCCTCCTGCACGCCCCCTACTGGGGATCAAGCCCGCAACCCTGAATGTGCCCTGACTGGGGATCAAACCCGTGACCTCTTGGTTCTTGGGTGGACGCACAACCGCTGAGCCACGCCTGGTTGGGCTCAGGGTAGCAGCGTTTCCATGAGGCTCCCAGGAGCCAGAACCGTGAGCCGGGACACCTGGCCAGGCCATCCCCCGCCCACATGCAGGGGGGTCTGACCCTGAGACCAGCGTGGTGTCCGGCTGCTCGGTGCTGGCTCCCACTCAGCCTCCGGACCTCCTCAGCCTCCTGGGTCCTCACGCTTGGCCTTGTCTGTCCGACACCCACAACACTTTGTGCAAACATCGGTCAAATTATTTGTCAAACGCCTGACTCCGTGGCACCAGGACTGTGCACACTGCCTGCCCGGGGAGGCGGTGGGCTCTCCAGGGGAGCAAAGGTCAAGACCACTGGTCAGTCGGGTAAGAGTGAGCTCCTCCCACTGAGATCCTCCCCCTCCCTCCCGGCCCTGAGCCGGGCAGAGGCGGCACGCTGACTCCTTCCCGAGTTTCCCATTTCTCTTTGTTTTCACATTTAAATTCAACCAGCAGCTGGTACGGAACCATGGGGCCATTTGGAAAACACCGAGGCTTCCAAAATGATGGCGAAGGATCAGAGTCGCAGGATTACGGTAAGTGCGGGTTCCCTGAGAGCCCTCCAGCCGAGCGCAGTAACCGGAGCTGCACCCCCCACTGGCTTGGCGTGGGAGAGACGCTCTGGGGAGCCGGGCGCCCGGAGGAAGCGTGGGAGACAGCCTGGCAGCAGCACCCGGGCGGCGGCACAGGCCCAGGCACCGTTTAAGGTGACTCATGGCAGGCAAGGCCAGCACTGAGCGGCCGCTTCACACCTGACGTGGTTCTGTTCGCTCTCAAACACTCACAGCGTCCTCCAGGAACCTTCTAGAACCATGGTTCTCAACCTTCCTAATGCCACGGCCCTTTAATACAGCTCCTCATGTCGTGGTGACCTCCAACCATGGTATTATTTTCGTTGCTACTTCATAACTGCGATGTTGCTCCTGTTATGAATCATAGTGTAAATATCTGTGCTTCCCGATGGTCCCAGGCTCCACAGCAGCGGTTCTCACCCTGTGGGTGGCCATCAGCACCTGCCGGCCGTCACTGTCGTGACCCACAGGCTGAGAACTGCCAGCAGGGTCGCCAAAGACCGCCGGAAAACACAGGTATTTACATCACACAATCGCAGTTAGGAAGCAGCAACGGAAATAACGTTATGGATGGGGGTCACCACCACGTGAGGAGCTGTGTGAAAGGGCCACGGCACCAGGAAGGAGGAGAACCACGGCTCTGGAATGACCCCCTGGCATCTTCCCGTCCTCTCCTCCTCTGCCCAGGCACTGTGTCTGACATCGCTGAGCGCACGCCGAGGGCTGCTCCCGGAGGCCGGGGAGACGGTGAGAGAGCAGACCCCGCTCCCCGCGGGCGCCAGGGGGGTCAGGCGGGAGCCGGCGGCTGTCACCGAGCGTTCCTGCCAGAAGCCCCGGGGGTGCCAGGTGCTGCTCCGTGGCGTGGCTTCTGGAGAAGCGGGTCCTCGGTGAACGTTTAATGAGGGAACACGGTGTCTGCAGAGTCAGGAGCTGCGTGCGGCCTCCGCCGACATCTGTCCACTCCCATCTGGGCCTCTCCGGCTGCGGCGGCTGATCCCTCCGGGAGCCGCAGATGTGCCGTTCAAAATGACTGTCACACACAAACCAGCACTTGAGCGGGCACAGGGGCCGGCTTGCCTTCCTGATGGCTCCAGAGCTGCCAGGCGCTGGCGCTCTGTGGACGGGGGTGGAGAGACGGGGCTGGCGGCAGCAAGATGCCCCTCTGCCCTTCCTGGTGCAGAACGGCGGTGGACGGGGTGGTCCCGTGGCCCAGGGCACTGCCCGTGAGCCCTCTCCACAGCGTCACCCCCACCCACACCCCCACCGGCTCCCACAGCTCCCACGTCCTTCAGGCAAAAACACTGGGAGGTCAAAGGGAAGTGCCTGCAATCAAGCCTTAGCAGAGCGTTTCTTTTAAAATGTAAAACTCTTTGTGAACGCACTTCCTGTTTGGCACATCGCTCCTGGCTTATTTATTCACGCGGCACACAATGGGACACACAAAGACCTCTTTTCCTTGTGTATTGGTCTGTCCTCTGCGGAGACTGTGTCTGGCGTCCTGTCTCTGTCTCCTTCGGGAATAGACGGAGCTGGCAGGGGTGAGGGCTGCCCACAGGCCGGTGGGGCTGAGGGGGCGGTGTTGAGATGGGGGAGACACCAAGGGGATGGCACTGATGGTGATGAGTCAGGAACGTGGGACAGAAACAAAGGCCTCGGCCCAGAGCGCATCCTTCAGATGGCCACCTTCGTTAGACCCCGGGGCTGCCGACTCTTGGCAGCATGGCCTTTGGAATCTCATTTTCCAGAGGAGGGGAGTGTCTGGACCCCGTCTGCCCTGTCCCGGGGCTCTCGAGGCTCCTGGGGGCATTCAGGCCTCCGTGGCACCCCATCACCCCATCTCGAGAACCACGTGTGTCGGCGTTCTCTGGCTTGGCAGGGTCAGCTCAGCACCCGGCCTCGCTCAGCTCCCGGCCTCGCTCAGCTCCCCGGCCTCGCTCAGCTCCCCGGCCTTGCTCAGCACCTGGGACACGAACACCCTCTGTGAGTAACGTGGACTCAGCCTGTCGCAGGGCCCGGCCACGGAAGGCTGTTGGGGTGCGGGTCCCCCCGAAGCTCCCGAGGTGGGCCATTGTGTGGTCACGTGGTGATGGTCCCGCTCAGCCACCCCTTCCTCGGACGGCTGAACAGGTGGTGAACGCAGACCGAGGGTCAGTGCCACCCCCACCGTGGAACCCTGTCCCCAGAGAGCACAGTGCTTCGGGGTGGCCTGGCGGACGTGGGGCTCTGCGGGCTGGTCCCACCCGCCAGCCGTCCCCGCTCCACGGGGAGATGGCCTCCCGCAGGGCGCTCCCGGGGGCTCCGGTTCGGGGGCCGCTCGGCCGAGGGGGCCCGGGCCGGAGGGGACACTCTGCGGGGGGGGGGGGGGGGTGTCTTCCGTGGGAGGAGGGAGGAGGCCTTGGTCGTTTGACTCCAATCAGGGCTCCTGAGCGACGGAGCACATGCCTGTGATGAGCGGGTGCCCGCGGCCCCAGCCAGCTCCGCCCGCTCTTTCCCTGTGGAATTTGAATCTTTGGCACCAAAGCTGCCCCCCACCAAGTCCTGCCTCCCTGATAAGCCTCGTGTGTGAGCATGTGTGTGCACACACGTATACACATGTGCAGATTTGCACGTATGTGTATGTGCGTGCACATCTACATGTGTGTGCTTGCTTATGTGTATGTGGATGCCCTGAGCAGCCGGTAAGCTCAGGCCCCGGGAGGACCCGCAGGCGGTAAGCTGGGGCCCCCCGTTTGCACGTGTGCACGTGTGCATGTATGTGCATGCACATGTATGTACATGCTGGGCCCCGTATTCAGCTCAAGTCAGCACCATTGACGCCATCCAGGCCGAATGGGCAGGGTCGGGCTGTGACCATGTAGCCTGGCGGCACAATTTAATGTTGGGAACTGGGCACACGACCCCATGGAGAATGGGGCTGGTGAGGACGGATTAGTGTCCTGCACGGAAACCATCATTCTCAGTGAACCATTCCTGGAGTCACTGTGAGCGATGCCAGCTACTCAGAGATGGCCGCTCGAGGCCAGAGCGGACACTCGGAAGAGCGGGCGGATCGGCCGGAATGCGGGAAAGACCTTCCCTCTCGCGCGGCCAGGGAACCGCGCGTCCGACACTGGATGCGTCCGTGCGGGTCATACGCCCCCATGAAAGCCCCCTCAGGCGTGTGGGGATGGGCGCAGCCACGGGGGCAGGTGCCTGGCCACGACCTGGAAGCAGCACAGACGCCAAGGCACGGCGGCCCTGCTGCCCAGCCCCTCGGCAGGGGAACCACGGCCCCTCTCGCAGTCACAGCGAATCCGGGCCGTTGGGGGGACTGGGGACGGACGGACTGTCCGATGGGGGAACGGTCCACATACGGACACGCTCTCCCAGCCGAGCTCGCACAGCGGGTGTGAGCGCCCCAGACGCTGGGCGCGGAGACGGGCCCGGGAAGGTGCGGGCGGAAGCGCCTGGGACGGGCTCCGGAGCGGAAGCCGCAGCAGAGCCCAGCGCGGGGCTGAAACCCTCGCTCCCTGGGCCGGGACACGCCCACAGCCCGGAGCGGGCATCTCCCCCTCCGCCCAGGCGGGGCTTCGCTTTTACAGGAGGCCCCCGGCCTGGCCTCGAGATGAATTCCTCCCCGCGCCTCGCCCGGCTGCTAGCGCCCGGCTCAGGCGGCTTCCCAGTGCCGCCCGGGGACTCGGTTCCAGAAGCTTCCGGGTCTCAGCTGAGTGGCGTCCACTCCCAGAGTGCATTTCCTCCTGGAACAGCGCTCCCCACGAGCTCGCAGAGAGGCAGCCACGGCGTGGGGTGTCTGAGCCCGCTCACTCCTGAGGAGGTCAGGGTCCATCCCAGAGCGGAGGCCGGGCTCCAGATGGGGTCCGTGTGACCGCCTGGGCAGGGCAGGGGAGCAGGAGGAGTGTGCGCTGTGCCTTTAAAAGTCCTCGGGGAGGAGGACCCGCTGACAGCCTGCCCCCAGCTCCCTCCGAGGTCCTGGCACGAGGAAGACAGGTGCAGGGGAGGCGCCTGGCTCCCTCCTCCTGGGCCCAGCTGGTCGTCATAGCGACCGTGAGGCCCCCTGACCTCTGCCTCCTGAGCCCGATGTGGATCGTTACCTGTGCCGACCTTGGGGCCCATCAAGGGCAAGCGAGAAGCTGGCGTTTGTCTGGGGAGGTGGGGATGAGCGGAGCGTCCGGGCTCCTGCCAGCCTGTGCCCGTGGGAGGACAGAGCTCCGACCAGACCCCCCGGGGTTCACAGAGGGGCCGGTGGGGCACCTTCAGCGCGGAGGGCCTGCCGGAACCCAGAGCACCTGTGGTCCTCGTCCTCCCGGGGCCTGAGCTTACCGCCTGCCCACCCACCTCCAGGTCCCTTCCTCAGGGACCCTCACCCGACCCCGTCCTGCTCCCACCCCAATTCCCCTGAAACGGGGGCCCCAAACCCGGGTCCCATCCCGCAGCCCCAGGACTCACCGGTACCCCCTCATCCTCACAGGTACGCCCCCTCCCCGTCCTCACAGGTACCCCCCCACGTCCTCACAGAGACTCACCGGTACCCCCTCATCCTAATGGGTACCCCCCCCCACCGTCCTCACGGGCACCCCCCACGCCCCCCCTTCATCCTCACGGCCGTGGCGTTTTCACGGCCGCTGTCTCCTTAGAGCAGAGGCTGCTGTCTGGACTCCGATGCCTCAGGGACCGAGCACACACCCTTGGGCTGGGAGGGGTGACCTGCCCACATGGGCACAGTTGGTGTTTCAGGATTGGAGCCAGACCTGGTGTTTTTTAAAAATATATATATTTTTATTGATTTCAGAGAGGAAGGGGGAGGGAGAGAGAGAGAGAACCATCAATGATGAGAGACCCATGGACCGGCTGCCTCCTGCCCCCCCCCCCCCACTGGTGATCAAGCTGCAACCCAGGCCTGCGCCCTGACTGGGAATCGAACCCTGACCTCCGGGTTCACAGGTTGACGCTCAGCCCCTGAGACCGGCCGGCGGGCAGCCTCCGTGTTCCAGTGCCGATGGCCAGCTCCCTCCTGGAGCGGTCTGTGCCTGATAAGACCTTCCCGGGGGCCTCCTTGGACCAGTGAGACGAGGAAAGCAGCCCTGTGAGCCTGAAGGCCGCCGTCCCCGCCATGTCCCTGGCAGAGCATCTGAGTGGGACCCTCCTGGGACGCTGGTGAGGCCTGACTCCATCACCGTCCCCCAAATGCCCCCCAGGAGCTCTGTTCCCCGGTGTCGCTCCTGTGAGCACCTCCCTGGGGCTGGCACTCGAGCTCTCCAGCGTGGAGTGCGGGTCCCCGTGCGCTGTTCTAGGGCGTGTCGTCGGCCGGGCGGGGCGGACTGCCGCCACGGAGCCAGCGGTCAGGGCCACGCTCGGCCTCACACGCGCCTGAAGGACACACACTCCCTGCGCAGTTCGCCTTCATTCCGTGGCGGTGGATCGGTGTGGCCCGGCCCGGCCAGCGGCGCTCGGGGGCTGAGTGCCGACCGGTGAACCAGGAGGTCCCGAGTTCGATTCCCGGTCAGGGCCCATGCCCGGGTTGTGGGCTCCATCCTTAGCAGGGGACTGGCAAGAGGCAGCCGATCCATGATCCTCTCTCATCATGGGTGCTCCTCTCTCCCTCTCTCTCTCTCTCTCTCTCTCTCTCTCTCTCTCTCTCTCTCTCTCTCTTCCCCTTCCTCTCTGAAATCAATAAAAACATATTATTTTAAAAAAGAAAAAGCGGGTCCCAGATACCGCCCCGGGCCCAGGCCGTCGGCAATGGCATTTGCTCTGGAGCCTGTGACCAGGTGGGGCCGGAGCCACAGGGACAGTGACCACGGGCGCTCTGGTTCCGTCCATAAAATGAACGTGGACAATGGGTGGGGATAGGTGCCGTGAAACGCCTTCCCTTAGAACCGTTCGCCAGCCAGCTGGAAAGCAGCGCCCTGTCTGAGCATGGCTGCCGGGGCCGCAGCAAGCACCGGGCGGAAGACTGCGGTTTCAGGGGAGCGCGGGGGAGGGGGGGGGCAGGGAGCTCAGAGGAGACATAGAGGGCGATGCCTCTGGGGCGTCACGTTCCAGGCCTTATCTCCGGGGCCCAGTCTCCCGGCGGCCCCGGATTATGGCGGCGACTGTGAAATGAGTCTGCCGCTCCCACGGCCCTCCCCCCGTCCTGCCTCCGTCCACACCCCGAGGAGGGAGGGCCTTGGGGGGACCAGGGCCGGCGGCCTCCCCACTCCCAGGCGGCAGCAGCCATGTCGGAGTCAGAGCCGAGGTTCTTCCCCGGGCTCCCAGGTCCCAGGGCGGCCCCCCTTCCCTCTGCGCCGGGGGTCTGCCTGCTGCCCTCACTCTCACCCCTTTAGGACCCGCCCCCCCCTTTCCTCTGGCCCCCAGACCTACCAGGCCTGCGTTACCCCTTCATGCCCCATTGCCTCGGCCTTACAGGGTGCGGCCTTCCCTATCGGGCCCAGAAGACCATCCATCTCCTCTCTGACTCCATCTGCTGCCGCTCCTGTCTCATGACCTCTGCTCACCCCCGCCTCCTCACCACGTGCCCGGTTCGCTAGGAAGACCAGCACCCCAGGACACTCCCACCAAATCACACCGGCTGTAAGGGTGGCCCATCTGTCCGGCCACTGACAAACCCTCTGGGCCTTCAGCACAGTGACAGGCACTCGCCGCCCCTCCCCCTCGGCACAGCCCCCCCCCCCCCCAAGGTGCAAGGGCAGCCTCCGCTCGCCTGCTATTGGGGTGGCTGAGCTGGGCTCACCACCAGGCCACTGGGAGGCCAGCCTGTGCCACCTGCACCCTCCACACCGAGGGCACTGTCTTCACTCCCAGAGGCCCCGGGACGCCCCATGCCTCCCAAAACCCACGTAGTCCTCAGCCTGCCCCCCCCCCCCCCCCCCCCCCCCCCGCCACACACACACAGGCTGTCAGCAGCCTCTGCCTCCCGCTCCTCCACGTTCTGTTCTGCTTCGTGTGTGTGTCCCCTGCGGGCCCGGCTGCCACTCCTCACTACCCCGCACGCCCCTGAATGCGGCCTCCAGCCCGGCTCCCTCCTTCTCCCTCTCCCTCTCACACAGCTTCTAGCCCACAGGCCTGCCGTCACGTCAGCCAGACACGCGTGTTCACAGGCGCTGGCCTTTGAATCGGGCTCGGGGAAGCGTGTCTAACAGGCCACGCCGCACAGGCGCTGAGATTTTCACGTTTCCCGGGGCCATGAGCTCCTGGAGCCACTGCGTTTCCAAACGCCGCCCTGTCCCGCCTCCCTGCCTCGGTCCCCTCTCCCCTCCCGGGTCCCCTCTCCCCTCCCGGGTCCCCTTTCCCGCCCGGGTCCCCTCTCCCCTCCCGGCTCCCCTCTCCCACCCGGGTCCCCTCTCCCTTCCCGGGTCCCCTCTCCCGCCCGGGTCCCCTCTCCCGCCCGGGTCCTGTCTGGTTTTTCTAGAAGTGTAGACTTTCCTGAGAGGACCCAGCGGAGCCGGATCCGCTCAGAGCCGCCGGTCACTTTGCTGCAATGCCCATCGCAGGCCGGGGCAGCGCCAGAACTCGGTTCTGGGCGGCGGTTCGCACGTGGAGGAGTGGACCCCCCCCCGGGGGCCCTCCCTCACCAGCTGGTGCCCACGTGTCTCCCGGGCATTGCCGGGACCTGGCAGCTCTCCGGGACCGGGACCAGGCGGTGGGATGAGAGTGGAAGGGGGCGGGGAGCACCACTTCCTGCCGTGTCGGAGCCGCTGCAGGTCAGCCTGCAGGTCAGCCCTGTCCGGGCCTCTCCAGACCTCGGGGCACAGTGGCGGCTGCAGGGCCCCCGTGAACCAGCTGCACCCCCTTCCTCTGCCACGGTTTCCCGCAGGCCGGAGCGAGTTCTGGATCCTGTGGGCGGCCGTTGTCTGTGTGCCCTCTGACCTCCCCCCGACGCCCTATAACCAACTCCTGCCCTTCACCACGCCCGGAGCTCAGGGTCCATTCCAGGCCTCCCTCCCGTCTCATCCACAGGCCTCTCCACAGGGAGGTGTTTGGGGGCTGCCGGCTGGTCCCCTCATGGTCACGGGGGCGGTGGGGGGGAACGTAAGGAGGAGTTCGGCAAAGGAACCCGGACCTTGGACTCGGGTTTAAGAGCGGCAGGGCCGAGGAAGCGTGCCTCTCTGGTTAGGGCCTCCTGGCCGGGGCTGAGGTCCCCTGGAAACACGGAGGGGCCCGGGCTGCGGTCCCACGGAAACACGGAGGGGCCGGGCTGGGAGGCTCGGTCCACAGGTGAGGGGAGCGGTTTCCACGTGGGGGCAGAGAAGACGGGTCACCTGGAGATGCTGGGTGCGGGCACAGGGCGCCCCGCAGGGACACCCTCCCGCGAAGACCTTGAACTCGGGGTGAGGTGTGGAACGGAAGCAGCCGGCGAGCGGGGACAGCCGGGGAGCGTGGGGTGGGCACCTCCAGGGAGGAGGCTCGGGCTCCAGACCGGGTCCAGGAGGCAGAGGTCAGAGGGCGCCAGGCTGGGCGAGGGAGCTTGGGGACGCAGGGCGGGCGGCCGGGGGAAGGGGCTGCTCCCAGGCCCGGGGAGTCATCCTGGCCGGAGCGGCGGAATGACCTTGAAGCTCTGCTGGAGCCGGAAGCACCGCACCAGCGCCTCCCCCTTCAGAGAGGGCTCCGGCCTCGGGGTGGAGACAGACAGGTGCGCTCCGCCGCTCCTGAGGCTGGTGAGGGCCGTGCACCAGCCGACACCTGGGCTGAGGCGAGGTGGGCATGAGTGTGCCTATATGTGCCTGTGCACGTGTGCGCGTGTGTGTGCGTGTGAGTGTGAGCACAGGCACACCCACAGGACCGGGGTTTCTCTGCACCGAGTTAGGATCCCCAGCTCAGTCTGTGCAGAGGCAGGTAGCCCCAGGGAAATGCTGGCTCCACTACAGACGGTGCTTTGGAGAGGCCTGTGTGTGCGTGTGTGTGTGTGTGTGTCTGTGAGTGTCTCTGTGTGTGTGTGTGTCTGTGTATGTGTGTCTGTGTGTCTGTGCGTCTGTGCGTGCGTGCGTGTCTGTGTGTCTCTGTGCGTGTGTGTGTGTCTGTGTGTGTGTGTGTCTGTGTGTGTGTCTCAGTGTCTGTGTGTGTGACTGTGTGTGTGTGTGTGTGAGAGAGAGAGGGGGTGGGACAGAGAGGGAATGATGTGGGGAAACACGGCTCTGTGGAAAACAGAAGCCGGGGGCAGGGACTGCGTGCAGGAACCCAAGGGCTGCAGCTGCTCCTGCCCCCCCAGTGCTGCTCCCCTCCTCCAATGCTGCTCCCCCAGTGCTGCTCCCCCAGTGCTGCTCCCCCCAGTGTTGCTCCCCTCCTCCAATGCTGCTCCCCCCCCGCTGCTCCCCCAGTGCTGCTCCCCCCAGTGCTGCTCCCCTCCTCCACATGCTGCTCCCCCAGTGCTGCTCCCCTCCTCCACACGCTGCTCCCCAGTGCTGCTCCCCTCCTCCACACGCTGCTCCCCATCACACGCTCCGAAGGCACTTGTGGTCCTGCCTGATTGCACTCGCTCGGCCGGCACCCAGACGGAGTCGCGTGGAACACTCTGCCTAATGAGATCTTGAACATTCCACGTGGCAGAGACGTGGGCGCAGTGGCAGCGTGACACACATCCCAAGAGCTCGGCTGTTAAGAGAGGCGACGGGCGTCCCTCCTCCTCCCGCTCCCCACACAGGCCCCCGCGGTGCAGCGCGCCGGCTCAGGGTGCAGCCGGCTCAGGGTGCAGCCGGCTCAGGAGTACGGAGCGCTGGCCGAGCGCGTCCGGTGCGGGGACAGGAGGCCAGGGTGCGTGTCTGCGGGGAGGAGGGACGGCTGGGGCTCACCCCCGCCCCCGCTGAGCTGGGCGGCCTTGAGCAGAGGGCGTGACCTCCTGAGCCTCCACGGTCACCTCTGTGAAATGGGAACCAGCCACACCCGTGTCTTAGGAATCCAGTGGGAATTCCAGGAGCCACAGGCGGAACCCCCAGCTCTGTGGTCACTCCGGAACTCAGCTAACGGCCCTCGCCACGCCACGCCACGCAGGCCAGAGGGTCCCTCACCATGCCATGCAGGCTGGCAGGCCCCCCGCCACGCCACATCACTCCACGCCCCGCAGGCGGGTGGGCCCCTCGCCAGGCCACACCACTCCACGCCCCGCAGGCGGGCGGGCCCCTCGCCAGGCCACACCACTCCACACCCCACAGGCGGGCGGGCCCCTCGCCAGGCCACACCACTCCACGCCCCGCAGGCGGGCGGGCGCAGCGGGAGCTAGAACGACCTCCAGAGCGCATCCCACGCCTTGGCTCCGAGTTGCCTTATTTTGATGCCGGATCGGCTCACGCCTCCCCAAGTCATTCTGAGAAGGAGGCTGGCCAACCTCCAACAGCGCCGCCTCCGCGGGTCTCAGAGTGGGGCCTGGAGCAGGGGCGGGAGCGGGTGCACAGAAGCAAAGCCGGGGTGGGGGCAGCGTGAGCTGAGTGCCGGGAGGGCAGCCTCTGAGACACACGCCCGCACCTGGCGGATCATCCAAACCTCCTGGGCCTGTTCCCCCCGGGATCCCCCCCGACCTGTCTCTGATGCCCCCCCCACCACCCCCCCCCCCCCCCCCCCCCCCGCCGCACGGGCCCTGGGTGGGAAGAGCAGGGTGCAGGGTCTTGGCCTCGGTTCCCTCCTGAGGGGCCCTGCCCTGGAGGCTGCGTGGCAAGACCTTGTGTTCCTGCGTTTGGGCCGGGACCCCAATCCCACTCCCGACCCGCCTCACGGAGGCTCCTCTGTGGCCCGGCGGCTGGGGGCCTGGGCATCCCCCACGGTGTGAACCCTCACGTGACCAGTGAGGGCTGCTCTCGTCCCCGTTGGATCTGACGTGACACACACAGGGGTAGGGGAGGGGAAGAGGGGGTCCCTGCTCCGCTGCCGGCCAGGATGCAGGAGCGGGTTCCCCCTGAGGCCCCTGTGCCCCAGGCCCTCCCAGCTCCCCTCCGGCTGCCCCCGTGAGCCTCTGGGGCTGAGGCCTGGGGCTCCTGGCCTGGAGCTAAGGGAACGCCCAGGCTTCCATACAACGAAGGAGCCAGAGAGAGGCTCGCCTTGTGGGGGATGGGAGCGTTGACGGTCACCCCCAGGCCCTTGGACTCGGGGGAAACCCGGCTCACTCATACACCCTCCCGAGCGTCCCCGGCTCCTGGGAGATGTCCCCTCTGGTAACCACGGCCTTCACCTCACTCCCTGCTGCTGCCTCCCCTCTGCTCTGGGCCCACGGGTGGACTCGGAGTCCGGCGTGCTCCTCCCTCTCCTCTGTGCGGCCCTGTCACCCCCCTTCTCCACGACCAGCTCCGACACTGTCCTTCGATGGAGGCGTGTTCCCGTGGATAAACCTTCCGGAAAGCTCATGCCCGGCCCCCTCACCGTCCGTGACGTGACCTGCAGGCGTCGGCCTCGGGAGACCTCACTGGGTATCTGCTCCGGACCAACCACCGTACCACGGGCGCCGCGGTGCGCTGCCATGACCCTCTCCGCCCACCAGGGGGCAGAGCCTCTCCTCTCCCGACTCTGCCCCGGCCAGTGCAGACATTCCCCTGGGGGCCCGCAGCACAGCCTGGTTATGGAAGAAGCCGTGGCCTTTAGGAGATGCTGGTCTGGGGTGTGATTCCGGCATTTCCCCCATGGGCTCCCAGACATCCCACCTGGGGCCCTAGAGCTGGAGCTTCTCCCGGGCCCACCTCCCTGATCAGGGCTGCACACATTCCTCCCAAGTGTTTGTTCTCCAGTGAGAGTCGACTCACAGAAAACACTGCAGGAATCACGGGCAACGTTCTCCTAGACCCATCACCCAGCTGCCCCCAAAGTTAAATCTTATGTAGCCCGCCCTAACCGGTGTGGCTCAGTGGACAGAGCATCGGCCTGCGGACGGAAGCTTCCCAGGTTTGATTCCGGTCAAGGGCACATGCCCAGGTTGCAGGCTCGATCCCCGGTAAGGGGCATGCAGGAGGCAGTTGATCGATGATTCTCTCATCTTCGATGTTTTTATCTCTCTCCACCTCTCCCTTCCTCTCTGAAATCAATAAAACATCTATATAATAAAAGCCTAAGCACCCTTATGGCAGAACAACTTATACAGGGGTCCTCAAACTTTTTAAAGTGGGGGCCAGATCACGGTCCCTCAGAGAGCTGGAGGGCCGGACTATATGAACTACTAATTCCTACTGTAACACCTCGGCTGCACTCACTGCCCAAAAAACCTGGCGGGCCAGATCAGACTCCTCTGCGGGCCGCATGTGGCCCGCGGGCTGTAGTTTGAAGACCCTTGGACTAGAACGACCAGTCGCTATGATACGCACTGACCACCAGGGGGCAGACGCTTAACACAGGGAGGGGGCCTAAGTGGGCAGTCAGACATCCCCCAAGGGGTCCCGGACTGTGAGAGGGCGCAGGCTGGGCTGAGGGCCACCCCACCCATGCACAAATTTCATGCATGGGCCTATGGTCTGTATTTAAAAATCTTACGTAACCGTAGTACAGTCACTGAGACCGGGAAGTTCACACTGACAACACTCGGAGGTCCATCCAGCCCCATGGAGCCTCCCCAATCTGTCCATTGACGCTCGTTCTGGGTCCCATAATCCCAGCATGCACTGCACCGGGAAGTGAGTGTCACGGGCTCCAGGCAGCCACGTGCTTCTCACCCATCGACTCAGGCCTCTGTACGCGGGTCCACAGCACCTGCCCGTGTGGCCCTGCGTGTTCTGATCCCGGAATCTGAGGGGAGAGGATCAGTCCAACACTTGGGGCACACTGACCTTCGGCGTTCTCAGACGCCTTGGCAGCCCTCAGCACCGCTCTGCCCTGGGAGCACGTTTCTGCTCCATTTTTTTTTTTTTGAACAAAATCTGTTATTTTCCAACACAAACAACCTTGAGCCTCTGTCCTGTTTCCCGGAAGGTGAGCCGCCGCAGGGGGTCCTTTCCGTGCACCCGTCAGCAAGCGGGGTCCCCCGCCGGCAGGCGGCCTCCGCGCCCCAGCCGCCGGCCCTCGCTCCGTCGGAGGGGCACTTACGGGCTTTGGCGAGAGAGACGCCGCGGAGAATAATAACAGAGGAGCCGCAGCCACGTCCCTGCCTCACTTTGGGGAATAAAAATAAGACACAGGGAGAGATGTGCATTTTTTTCCCCCTCAAAGAAAATGAATTATTCTTTGAAAGTTAGTCAATCTCTTGGGGGCACCCTGTGGAAAATTAGATTTTAATGGCTTTGAAATTGAGGTTCCCTGGGTCAATGGCACGGGCGGCGTGAAGTAAAATGACAAATCTATTAGAAGAAAATCAAACACCGCCCTGCCCGTCAGAGAGGCTGGCGGCGGGCAGCGGCCTCGCCTCGGGGCAGCGGCCCTGCCCAGGACAGAGCTCCCGTGCTCAGCACCAAGTCCTCGGGGAGGGGATCCCTGGGCGTCCTGACTCGCCCCGAGCGGGAGGTTCCTGGTTCCCGGCCTTTATCACCCCATGTGGTTGGAGGTGGTTTGGCAAGACGGGCGGGTGTTGCCTGAGCATGTAATCCCCAGGCTGCATAGAAGGTGCTTTGTTATGTGTTTCTTTAAAAAAAAAAAAATTAAATTGATTTCGGAAAGGAAGAAGGAGAGAGAGAGAGAGAAACATCCATGATGAGAGAGAATCATTGATCAGCTGCCTCCTGCACGCCCCTTACTGGGAATCGAGCCCACAACCTGGGCCTGGGCCCTAGACGGGAATCAAACCCTGAATGTTTGAGTGAGTGTGTGAGTGTGTATGAGCGGGTGAGTGTGAGTGTGAGCGAATGTTAGAGTGTGGGAGTGAGTGACTGAGTGTGTGTCTGGGTGAGTGTGAGTGGGTACAAGTGTGAGTGTGAGCAGGTGAGTGTGAGTGTGTGTGTGAGTGAATATTATTAGAGTGGGTGAGTGGGTGAGTGTGTGTCTGGGTGAGTGTGCGGGTGAGTGTGAGTGGGTGAGTGTGAGTGTGAGCAGGTGAGTGTGAGTGTGTGTGTGTGTGAATATTATTAGAGTGTGAGTGAGTGTGCGGGTGAGTGTGAGTGGGTGAGTGTGAGTGTGAGCAGGTGAGTGTGAGCAGGTGAGTGTGAGCGTGGGGGAGGGCTCCTCATCAGGCAGGCCCGCCATTGGCCCTGGACCCTCATGTACTGTCATTGGCCTGAGTCCCGCCTGTCCGATGCCCGAAGCCTCCTCGGAACGTTAGGGAGGAGAGATGGATGCCCCCGCACAGCGGATTATGCCAGCCACACGCATTCCATTAACTTATGGAAATGTCAGCTGCCTTGCCACGGCCCTGAACCCGTGTCCTCCAATAAATGGCTTAATTTCCTCTGGAGGATGGAGCACCGGCGTGCTCGGCTGGTCGGGCCGCTGCGGGCCCTCTAATGCGTTCTGCCACCGGAGGACAATTCCTCACCGGACGGCTCGGCAGTGACACGGAGGCCCATTCCTAACGACGGTCACGGCCGTGGCGGAATGCATCCCACACATTAAGGCCGACGCGTCTCACCGCGCCGGCGGGGCCTCTCGGGGACCAGATGACCTTCTCTCTCCCCAGCCTTCCTCTGCCCGCGACACGGGAAGAAATATCGCTGGGGGCAGCGCCGGGCCCAGAACGGCTCCTGCAGGTGGGGCCGGCTCTGGTCCCCGCATCATGGATGTGTCAAAAGAACCAGGTCCATCCGCAGACGGAGCCGAGGCTGCTGGGAGGGCCAGCCGGTCACCATGGGGGCGGCATCTGCCCCCGGCCCCTGGAAGCTCCAGTGCCGGCTTCTACGTTTCACCCTGAGGGATTCTCTCTTCCCGAGGACCCCGCCCCGACTGGAGCCAGGAGGCCCCTGGGAGCCGGGCATGGCCCAGGCGGGTGCTGACACTCCTCCGAGCTCCGAGGGGGAGAGGAACGAGGAGGCAGAGAGCGCTGAGGGTGGGGGGGCAGAACGTGCCAGCCTCGGATGTGCCACGTGGGCACAGGGATTCTTTGGGGCGGAAGACGATTGGGAAGAAGCAGAGGCAAGAACAGCTCTGCGCCCTTCCACATCTACCCCCAAACAGGACACACATTTGCAAAGGAGCCCCCTCCCCTCTCCGCCTGAGGGACAGGAGGTGACTGGGAGCCAGCGCCAGGCCCTGATCAGCACCAGGGACAGCGCCAGGGGGACCCGCAGCTAGACCCTCCCAGGCACCGCCTGCCCACACTCTGCCGCCCCAGACACTCAGTCCCTTTCCTTTGTCTGGCCGGTCCCTTCATCCATTGCTCTGGGGCGGGTTTTACATCAGCCTGCTCTCCCCCCTCGGGCTCCCGGGCGGGCGTGCCGGTAAACATCTGCTCGCCATTCCCTCGTTCCTGGCGCAGTTTGCAAACAGAGCCAGCTGGGGAGCCAAGGGGCAGAGAAATGTTCTTCCTCCCGCAGCGTCCGCCCTCGCCGTCTCCGGTCTCCGGTCTCCGGGACGCCCCTCCTCGGTGACACCGGCTGCGCCATGGGTCAAGGCCAAGCAGGTGGCTCTCCATCTGCAGCAGAATCACCAGGAGGATTTTTAAAAACGTGTGTTTACTGATTCCAGAGAGGAAGGGAAAGGGGGAGGGAGAGAGAGAGAGACATCGGTGATGAGAGAAAATCATGGACCGGCTGCCTCCTGCACGCTCCCTTCTGGGGATCGAGGCCCCGACCTGGGCGGTGCCCTGACCAGACGGAATGGGGACCTGCTGGTTCATAGATCGGTGCTCAGCCCCTGAGCCCGCCGGCCGGGCTCACCCTGCACAGTCCCCACGGGGGTCGGGGTTCCTGGAGGTGGTGGTCCCGGGGTGCAGCCACCCCCTTTGGAGGCCTTGTCTCTGCCCGGTGGGGAACCGCCTGGAAAGTTAGACAATGCTGGTGCCGGGGGCCACACCCCTGTCCGCCCACATCAACCCAAAGCCCTGGACCCGGAGCCGGAGCCTCCGTCCACCGGCCCCCCGGGCTCAGCGGCTCTGAGAGCACCCGCATTGTGAGCGGCCGGCCACGTGCATGGTGGTGGGGCGGGTGCATAAGGGGTGTTCCGGGGAGCACGGCCACAGGCTGCTCAGACTAACCCCCCCCCCGGGGGAGGAGAGGGTGCGCCTGGGGTTCGGCAGAGGAGCACCCTGACATTCACGGGGTGACCCCAGAAGGCAGGAGCACCACGGAGGACCCCCCGACACAAACCTGGGAAGCAGGAGAAGGTGTGGACGGTGAGCGATGACTGGAAAGAGGAGGGGTCCCAGGAGGGCCATGTCTCCCCGGGAGGGCCGGGTGCTCTGCACCTCCCGCAGCTGCTGTCTCGGTGAGGGTGCCCGGGCCTGAGGGACGGTGCAGGGACAGGGACATGGAGGGGCCTCACCGCGGGGGAAGCCCCACGACCGGTGAGAAAGCCCTCGGCCCTGCTCCCCGAGGGACCCAACTCCTCCTCGCCGGAGTCCTGGCCGCTCACTCCGGAACCTTCCCAGCAGGTCTGGCTTTCCACCTCTTGGCGGCACGGCGCGGCTCAGGGCAGAATGCGGGGTGACTGTGGCGCCCCAGGTGTTCAGGGCTGGAACCCTCTTTTCCTGCACCGCACACACAGGTGAGGGTGCAGCCCCCCGCCCCCGGGCCGGCTGGCGTGCCTCTCCCCCCCCCCCCCGCCCCCCCCTGCCCCGCGGTGGGGCCGCGGTCACACACTCTTCCCGGGGACAGTCGTGACCACGCGCCCTCGGCTGAGAGAGGAGTTAGGAGGACGGCCGGCTCCTGCTTTCCCTGCTGCCACCCTCTGGGCTGGGGAGGTGAGGGCGCCCCCCGGCCCCCCAACCTTCCAGCCCTGATGGTCCCGAGAAATCTGTGCTCATGCCAGCACAGAGGAGGGCCTGCTTCTGCACCAGGACGGGGGGGGGGGGGGTGGGGGGCATCGAGGGGTGCCTCTCAGGCAGCTGCTGCTCACCTTCTGAGCCTCCCACTGGCACCGGGACGTGGACCGGCCGCTCCGGACGCAGGTTCCCCGGAGCCCCGCGGGGGGCGCCAGGGCCGCGGCCTCCCTGGAGCACCCGTGGGTGCCCGGCCCGGATGAAACCGTGCCCGGCTTTTCCTCAGACCCCAGGGCGCTGACTGCCCACTTCCCCCACACGGGCCCGGAGGCGGGAGTGTGCTCCTCGCTTGGCTGCCTTCCAGAACCTTCTGCCTGCGACATGCACGTGGCCTGCAGATGCCACTCTCCGGTGTCACTCCCCGGGGCCTGCGATGCTCTGAGCCGTCCCTGTGGCTGCACGTTTGTCTGCTTCTCCCAGCGCGTCCGTCCGTGGGAACCCGAGACCCGGAAGCCCTCCGTCCATTCCCCGCGTGGCGGTCCTGGCCCTGCGTGATGGAGGTGGCCTCTGGGGAGCGAGACGTAACGGCCCCAGAGGAACGTCTTCATTCCTCCCGCTCGTGGCAGCGCCCACAGACACACCTGTGCCGCGAGCCTCCGTCCCCCGGATTCATGTGGGTCCTGAAGGGCCCAGCTCCTCCGGCCGCTGTGACCGGTGCTTCACCAGCGTCAGAGTGGCCTCCGGCTCCGCTGCCGAACGTGGAGCCAACGTCAGCCCTCCGCTCCCGGGAGCTCGCACCCAGGGCCCGGCGAGCTTGCATCTGTCCCTGGTTTTCTGCTGATCAAACCCTGCGTGATCGGCAGCCACGGCTTCTGTTTTAAAAGCTGCAGCTTGCCGAAACCGGTTTGGCTCAGCGGTAGAGCGTCGGTCTGCAGACTGAAAGGTCCCAGGTTCGATTCCGGTCAAGGGCATGTACACTGGTTGCGGGCACATCCCCGGTAGGGGGTGTGCAAGAGACAGCTAGTCGATGTTTCTCTCTCTTCGACGTTTCTAGCGCTCTATCTCTCTCCTTTCCTCTCTGTAAAAAATCAATAAAATATATTTAAAAAAATAAAATAAAATAAAAGCTGCGGCTTAGGATTCAGATTCGTAGGACAGAGGCTCAGCGCCAACGGGAAACCCCGCTGCCCGAGCCTAACCCAACGCCGCGGGCGGAACAAGAGCCACAAACCTCACCCGACATCCCTTCTGCTCCGGGCTGTCCCTCTTCTCGCCTCTCAGCTCAGCTCTGCCCGGGGCCCCCACACAGAACAGAGACACCGCGTCCCTCCTCCTGGTCTGGCAGTTCCCTGCCTCCCACCTCGGCTGTGCGGACCTGGCTGGTCTGAGGCCTGTGGTTCTCCAGTGCCGTCCTGTGGCCCGTGGCCCGTGGCCTGTGCGGGGCCCGGGTGGCTCACTGTTGAGAGCCTAAAGCTCGCCAGGCAGCGGGGCAGCTGTCCAGGCGCTGGAGAAACGGAGCCGAGAGCAGACACCCGGAGACCTGGCCTGGCCCGGCCTTGTCCCTGGCCGCGCTCCCCTGACCCGCCTTTTAAACGAGATTCTCCCCCGTCTGGGAGGAAGGAAGGCGAAGCAGGACCGTGTTCGCACACCAAGGAGACAACCATCACAGCCACAGAGAAACACCGCTTCGCACGGACGCACAGGCGCAGAGGCTGCTCAAGGTCTCCCCGACCTTGGCTCGCTCATCAGTCCAAACGGGGCTGCAGGCAGGACGGCGGGAGGAGGCTGGGGGCGGGGAGGAGGCTGGGGGTGGGGAGGAGGCTGAGGGCCGGGAGGAGCCTGGGGGGAGTGGGCAGCAGGAGAATTCAGGCAGATCCTGAGGGCACAGCCATCAGAGAGTCGGTCCACAGCCTCGGACCCAGGGTGCAGAAGCTGGACGGAGAGGGGGCTGCTGGGAAAACTACAGTTCCCTGTAGCCTGGGGTGGGAGGAGGCTCTACAGAGCCTGGACCAATGGCCACGGAGGGTCCTGCAAAGGAGCCCGGGACACACGGCAGGCAAACCACCAAACGAAGCAGCCCCCATGGGCAGGCAGGAGGTCAGGCTCTTGGAAAAAGAGGGTCATGTGCCCGGTGGGCAGGGCTCAGGGGTTGAGCATCGACCTAGGAACCAGGAGGTCACAGTTCGGTTCCCAGTCAGGCACAGGCACGGATTGCAGGCTCCATCCCCAGTGTGGGGCGTGCAGGAGGCAGCCGATGCATGACTCTCTCTCTTCACTGATGCTTCTCTCTCTCCGTCTCCCTTCCTCTCTGACATCAATAAAAATACATGTCTTTTAAAAGGTGATGATGCTGCCAAAGCCAGTTTGCTCAGTGGATAGAGTGTCGGCCTGTGGACTGAACGGTCCCAGGTTCGATTCTGGTCAAGGGCATGTATCTTGGTTGCGGCACATCCCCGGTGGGGGTGTGCAGGAGGCAGCTGATCAATGTTTCTCATCGATGTTTCTAGCTCCCTATCCCTCCCCCTTCCTCTCTGTAAGAAATCAATAAAATATACATATTTTTAAAAAGGTGATGGTGCTGGGAGGCATGGACGGCAGCGGGGGAGCGGGGCTGCGGGGACAGGAGGCTGTGACTGTCACTCATTCACCGGGTCGCCAGGAGGCGGGGCCAAACCCAGGGCCCGGAGTATGCAGCTCGAGATCTAAATGACGTTTCACTCATTTTGGCTGAGACACTTCTCTGAGCCGTTTGATCCGAATGATTTAACAAAGTAAATAGGGGATTGGTTTGCTGCTCCAGTGTGTGGTGGGGAATTTTTTATTTCCCCGGAAGCTTTAATGTATTTGAATGAATGCATCCACAGGGTTTTATGCTACAACATCATTCTTCATATTTTTTTCACTTGTGCCTTTTTTTTCTAGATCAATCTTTTTAAAGGGTCATCGATTTTATTGGATTTATTAAAAAGAACCATTGTTTTTAGCTTTGTCGAGCCTCCGTATGTTTATTTTCTGTATTTTACTTTCTTTTTTTAATCTTTATTAACCTTCACCTACTTATTTTATATTTATTCTATTATTTACCTGTCTTCTCTCAGTGAAAAATGTTCTCATTCATTTTTAGACTTTCCTCCTCTACCATTGGCATTCAAAGGCACTTAGGATATTTGTAATGTCCCTACTAGGTTCTGGTATGTATTGTTTTTATTATCTTCTTAGTCGGCATGAATCCTCATTTCTATTATGACTTCTTCTATGGTTAAAGTGTTTGTAAATGTTTCTTGATTCCCAGACACATTTCATTTTTTATAGTTATCTTTAAAAATCAATTCCTAAGTCGTTCGAATGAATTTATTCACAGGATCTTCTCATTCATTTTTTATGCTTCAACATCATTCCTCACCCAAGGACAGTTTCATTGATTTTCGGGGAAAAGGGGAAGGGGGGAGGATAGAGAGAGAGAGAGAGAGAGAGAGAGAGAGAGAGAGAGGGAGAGACATCATTCGATTGCCTCCCTCACACACCTTTTGGTGCATAGGATGATGCTCTAACCGCCCGAGCCACACGGGCCAGGGCCCTAGCCCATGTTTATCTGAGCACATGCTGCGTATGGCATCAGTCTTTGGTGTTTGTTTACCACTCTGTGTGTTTGTTTACCACTCTGTGTGTTTCCCTTCACTAGCATATTCTATTGTCCATTAGGTCACGTGCTTTAAATCAGCTGATGTAAATCTACTGCATACATATTTCCTAACAGATTATTAGATTCTGAAATTATCATTTTATGTGTCTCTCTTATTTACTTGTGAGTTTTGCCCTGTGTACCGTGACCTCTGCCCTCGGCTGTGTGTCTGCTTAGAATCCCATACCTCCGGTCAGTCACGGCTCTGTCATTCCTGCTCTCAAGACCCGGCCTTGGTCTCTGAGTCCCGTGCGTCTGACCCTGAGACAGGATCCCGGCTTTGACTCCCAGGCGTCCGTTCCTCATGTTTCTTCTGCCTGTGTACGCTGCCTCTCACGGTAACCTCCTGTGTGAGATGGGTTACTCATGGACAGCAAAGATGGCGGCACGTCTGCCACATGGATTGCAAGGATCCATGGGTCTGCATTCATTTTAGACTGCACTAGAGGCCCAGTGCACGGAATTCGTGCACGGGTAGGGCCCCTAGCGGCGGCTGCCCGGGGCCTTCCTTCGTTCTGTGCCACCTCCTGGTGGTCAGCGCACATCGTAGCGAGCGAGTGAGCTCCTGGTCTGTTGAACTCCCAAGGGGACACTTTGCATATTAGGCTTTTATATATAAAGATTGTTTTCTCCTTCCTATTTTTTCCTGGCATTTCTCTTTCTCTTAACCATATCCTTTTATTAATACTTCATTTTGAATTGACGTGTTTTCTCCTTCCCCTCCCCCCACGCGCCCCCATACTTGGGAAGCTACACGTGCGATCTCTCCTCCTTCAGGGGTCACTGCAAATACTGTGACGGACACGATAAATCCCCTGATTATATAAAGCTCTTAGGTAACCGGATAACCCGGAGCCCAGGCCAAGGATGTCTTCTGTTACACGCCTCATAGCTTGGCTGCAGCTCTAGGTCCAATCCCAGAAGACACAGGCACTGCTTTCCACAGTCAGTAACTGTTTACATTCACCATGTTGTGGCTTTTTGTTTGTTTGTTTGCTTGTTTTTGTTTTTGCGTTTTATTTCATCTTGCATTGTCGACCGCCCCCGGAGCTGGCTGCTCTTCTGTTACGAAGGACCCAGGGCACATCCCTTCAGCGAGAGTTGCGGGAGGTGCGTTCTGTTTCTTTTCTGTTTCTTTCTGGAAGTGTCCTTCTTTCCTTGGAGGACAGGAAGCCGGTCTTAGGGCCCCTCTCCTGCTCTGAGAAGCGCACTCACCGCCCACACCGCCCTCGGCTGGTTCAGATTCTCTCTGACGCTGGTTTGCCGCACGTGTGTCCTGTGTGAGCTTAAACAGTGGCACCAGCGCCGGCTCACTGACGGTTTGGGGCTGTGTTTGTGTTTTCCTGCCGGGTGAGCTCCCTCCTGGGCCGGCCAAGATCGGACAGCGGCCTCCCGCTCTCCCCCGCCTCTAAGGCACATCGGTCCCTACGTCCCGGTGGCTGGACACAAGCTCCTTCCTCTCCCGTTGATTCTCACACCGTGACCCCCGGTCGCTGCTCCTGTCATTGCGCTTCGGGGACCGGCTGCTGGCCGGCTCTCCCTGGAGCATCTCTGGGTCACAGCGGGATGGGGGGGGAGGGGGGACACTGTAACACCGTGCTGACCCCCAAGGCTGTCCACAGACGACAATGCGTGTCCTGCCGCTGACCCACCGCGGGCCCAGCCGTGACCTCGCCACCAGGACGGCACGGGCTCGGGCGGCCAGAGGAGGCGCTGGGTCCTTGTGACCCTAATAACCCTTCCCGGTGGCTGTGCCCCCGCTCCGGGAGGAGTAGCCCCCTGGCCGGATTCGCTCACCCCGGCTGCGGGCCTGGCTCCTCTGCCCGGAGCCCAGAGTCTGTCCTGTGCGGCCGGCGGCAGGCGGGAGGGAGGTTCCCGTGGGTCCTGGACGGAGCTCCTGGGGCGGAGGCGGCTCTCTCTGGGCCTGTGCCCAGGGTGGGGGTGGGGGTGGGGGGTCACCGCCCGCTCAGCCCAGCTTCCTTCTCCCCTCTCTGTCCTGTTGTTGGGGGACCGCCCCGCTGCGGGGGAGAGCAGGAGGCTCCTGGCCTATGGGTCCCGGAAGCGCCCCCGGGGGGGACGGCCCTCCCGCTGACGAAGCCAGAGCTGCCGCCGTCCGCCCAGGGAGCCGGGCACCCAGGACGTGGGGCCTCCCCCTGCGCTCTCCCTCCGCCTCCGTGGCGCGGGGACCAGAGGGCCCCCCGCTTCCCGCAGAGGGCGGCCGGCCGCCAGCGCCCCTGGCGGGCCTGCTCTCCTTCTTCCCACAGCGCAGTCCCAGGAGCAGGTCCTCCCGGATGCCAGCTTCATCTGAGGCCCCATGGCCGCCCGCCTGGGAACACGGCTTCCGGGCACTGGAGTGCCCACCCCAGGGCCATCCCCAGAGTGGCTGCGTCCTGAGGTGGCATCTGGCGGGGCTCGCAGTGGCTGGGACATGCCCGCGTTGCACCCCCCCTTGGGGGACCCCGTGCCCGGGGACACAGGGCGGGGGCGTGGGGATGAATGGAGGAGTGGCGTCCTGTGATGGAGGTGATGCCACCGTGGCACCTGCGGCTGCGGTTCCTCCCCTCGCTTCATCGGCTCAGTGAGGCCCGGAGAGCCCCTGGCTGGGCCCCTGGGGCTGGGGCTGTCATTAGAGGGAATTCAGGTACCTGGGCCGCCCCCCTCTCCGTCCCACCCCCGTTTGGTTCGCTGCTGGGTCTAAGGTTACTGGTCCGTGTGGTGCTTATGAGAGGCCCTGGCCGGGGGCACTGGTCGGCCTCACCTGGGGGACCGGAGGAGCAGCTGGGACAGGACCGGGTATGGGACACGGGACCTGGTGTGCCTGAGCCTCCTGTCCTGCAAACACTTTGTTTTTATTTGTTACCCTCCCCCAAGGGTATGTTTCCATTGTTTTTTGTAGAGATAGTGAAACGGAGGGAGAGAGAGGAACATTGGTGTGAGAGAGACACATCGATTGGTTGCCTCTTACACAGCTCGACCTGGGCTGGAGACCGAGCCTGCAGCCGAGGTACATGGCCTTGACCAGACTCAAACCCGGGACCCTTCAGTCCAAGCTCCAGCACTCTGTCCACTGAGCGAGACTGGCGAGGGCTGGTCCTGCAAACATTCACGTGGACACCGAGGAGCCGGAGGGGGCAGTGGCTGGTGGTTCCCTTCCCCCATCAGAGGCCACACAGCGCCCAAGGCCGGGCTGAGGAAAAGCACAGAGAACAGGGTTCAGGGTGGGGGTTCAGGAGGGGGTAAAGCTCCCCGAGGGAAAGCCGCCGGAGCTGCGAGGGCCGAGGGGAGGATGCGGCCAAGGTGAAGACCGCAGCCTGGCTGGTGCCGCGGGCTGGTCGCTGTAATTAGCTCCCAGAGTTTTAATTAGAGGCGGGATATAAATAATCGAGGCCGACTCCGCTAATGAGCTCGGCTCCCGCTTGGGCGGTGGCGCCTTTTGTTGGGCGGCTCGGCGGGTGCTAATTGGGTGTCTCGCAGGCGGCGGGGCTGTGGCTGCAGCCGCCTGGCAGCCTGGGAGGAGCCCCCTTTGCCGTGTCCCTTCTCCTGGGAAGAGGCACCAGTGCCCAGAACAGACGCCCAGGCGGGTGGGTGGGGAGAGGCCAGTTTGGGGCAGCGGGTCATGCGAGGTCATGTGAGCGGGTCATGTGACCAGAGGTCATGTGAGCGAGGTCATGTGAGCAGGTCATGTGACTGGAAGACCAAGGAGGGTGGTCAGTGCAGTGACCACCCTCCTTGGTCTTCCGGTCACAGCCTCCCCGCAGTCCTTCACTGGGTATGTGTCAGAGACGGAGCTTTTTCCCAACAGCCTCTCTCTTCTTCACTGGGGAATAGCCATGTCCTGTGGCAGCTGGCATTATTCCCTCGGGGGCTTCTTACCTTTCCCTTCATCCCGCCTTCCCTGCACCTGATCCCCATGTTGCTCATAGGCTAGCCCGTGGTCAGCAAACTCATCAGTTCACAGAGCCGCATAAATTAAAATTTCTTTTGAGAGCCACATTTTTAAAACTTAAACTCCTTCTAATGCCACTTCTTCAACATAGACTCACCCAGGCCGTGGTATTTTGTGGAAGAGCCACACTCAAGGGGCCAAAGAGCCGCATGTAGCTCACGAGCTGCGGTTTGCCGACCACGGGGCTCTCCCAGTGAAAGGGGCTGTCCCTTCAAACTCCTTCCAGGGGTACTTCGTGTGAGACAGAAGGTCATCTCCCCTTTCCCCCTTTCGTGAGGGAATCCTCTCTACCAATGTCCAGTGGCACCATGCTCAGCCTCCCTTGCAGCTAGGTGTGGTCATGTGACTGGATTCTGACCCAGGGTGAGAAAAGCTGAAAGAATCCATGCCAGAGCTAGCCTGGGCCCCAAGAAGGGTCCTCCTGCCTTTCCTTGTCCCCCTGTCTCACCAGCTGGGATGTGGTTGTGATGGGCGGAGCGGCAGCAGCCATCCTGGGCCCAGAGGAGGAAGGCTCCTCTAGAAAGGGCCGCGTACCAAGAGGGCAGAAAGGGCGTAGGCTCCTGGTGTTAACTGCTCTCAGGACTCCTGCCCTTCCCTGCCCCTTTAGAACCATGGACCCGCTGCCTTCTGCATGCCCCACACTGGGGATTGAGCCCGCAACCCGGGCATGTGCCCTGACTGGGATTGAACCCGGGATTTCTCAGTCCACAGGCCATTTCCATTCTCTGAGAAAATGCAGAACATTCCAGAAGCTATTTCTTCCTCCATGAACCAAGGCCTGGGCAATCATACTGCTTCTCACATTGTAATAACGCTGGACATGCCTATTTACATTTTTATTCATCGTTATTGAGTTATAGTGTACTCACCTTCCGTCTGCTGAGAAAACACTGAATATCCTTTCTCTTATTCTGGGAACCAAGGTCACGGTCGTTAGCATGAGCTAGTTTGCTTTTAAGATGGAGGCTTTCCCCGGCCAGTGGGGCTCAGTGGTGGAGCGTCCACCTGTGAACCAGGAGGTCACGGTTTGATTCCCAGTCAGGGCCCAGGCCCAGGAATTCTCTCCCATCATGAATCTTTCCCTCTCTCTCCCTCTCCCTCCCTCTCTGAAATATAAATTATCTTTTTTATAAAGGTAGTTTTGTTGGGGACGCTGTGGCTTATTCACCGCAGCATTTATGGATCACTCTCTCCGCACCGGGATTGTCCGAAGCCTCCGCCTTCCTCACTCAGTCCCTCCCGGCCCGTCCACGGCCATGTGATTCCCATCACCGGGATTCCCGGCAGAGTGATTTTGTGCGGCCCCCCCACCCCACCCCCACCCCGCTCACACACCCGGTGAAGGGAGGGGTGCACGCCGACCTCAGGGCCACCCCGGGGCAGGAGGCAGCTATTATTCAGAATGAGGTGTGCTTGTCAGACGGTTAAGTTATCTCTCTGGCCCCGCCCTCCGTGGCTGCTGGACTTCTTTGCTTCTGGGAGCTGAGCTCCACAGGATGTGTCTGCATGGAGCCAGGCGGGGGTGGGAGCAGGGCGAGGGGGGGGGTGGAGATAATAAGTTTGGGGGCACTGGGGTACATCCTGGGAAGGAGACTCAGGAAGTGCCTGCACAGCTGCTGGCGGGCGGCCCCAGGGCGCGCCTTTGTCTGGGTGCTGCTTGCTTCCTGGTTTGAGGAGAACAATGGCCGAGTTGATTACAGTGGGAACATTAGAAACGGGAGAGGGACCAGGGGAGAGGGACCCAGTCCTTTCTCCTCCATGGCCACATCTGTGCACAGGCCCCCTGTCTGTCTGCAAGGACGTCCGCAGCCTCACTCCGTGACTGAAGAGACAGGCGGGGCTTCAGAACAGGGCCAGCAGCCCTAACCCTAACCCTAACCCTAACCCTAATCCTAACCCTAACCCAGCAACCCTAACCCTAACCCTAACCCTAACCCTAACCCTAACCCAGCAGCCCTAACCCTAACCCTAATCCTAACGCTAACCCAGCAACCCTAACCCTAACCCTAATCCTAACCCTAACCCAGCAGCCCTAACCCTAACCCTGACCCTGACCCAGGAACACGCACACAGGCCAGGCGATGGGCAGACAGGGGGTGAGGGCATGTGCTGGGGGTGGGGCGGGGGGAGGCAGTGAGGGGAAAGGAGACACAGATAACACTTTAAACCACATGTGTCAAACACAAGGCCCGCGGGCCAAATCCAGCCCGCCAGGCCTTGCAATGTGGCCCGCACCGCGCTGTCATCACTGCACTCCGCTGTCAGTTTATGACATTGTCAGTTTATGACTGTTCAGTAAACCATTCGGCCCGCGATTTAGGCTGGATTTTAGATTTTGGCCCCTTCTCTGATTGAGTTCGACACCCCTAAACAATAAAAAATTAAAGAGAAAATCACAGGCCTGGGCTCTGCCAGCAGCAGCCACCCTCTCCCCCGCCCTAGGTCTGTGTGGGCTCCCGGGCACTGGCTGTGGGCAGGACCGGTCTCGTCCTCTGCTGGGCCCCTCCCCCCGAAGGCTCCCGCCTCACCCCGCAGTTCCCAGGCCCCGTCACCGGGGCAGTGGAGGAGAATGATGGTCTTACCGTTTATTTGGCGAAAACTAACGAGCTGGCGACAAGCCGCCCCGCGTGCCCGGTGACTAACGAACATTAATTAACCTGTCAGGGGCTGGCGCCTTCCCCGCCGCCAGGCTCCGGGCACGCCGGCCCGAGGGCTGCCGGGTGGCTCTGGGGACAGACGTGTGTCAGACGCTCCGACCGGAGTGGGACGGGCCCTGCTGGGCTCTCCGTGAGCTCCCGGGACCCAGCCCGCTCCCGACCCCAGTGACCCGGCACCTCCCAGGCCTGGCAGCCGTGGTCCAGCCCCAGCAGCGGGTCAGAGCATGCGCTGTGGAACCGAGCCGCCGCCCTCGGACCCAGCCAGGGCAGCCTGGCGCCCGCGGTGCAGCATATGGCGGCCCTGTGCTTCTGTGGCGCCAGCATATGGCCGAGGCTTGCGCTGGGGGGTGGGCTCCGGTCCATGGACGGCGGCTTTCCCGGGCATCTGGCCGGCGCGGCTGGAGCCTCCTTCGGAGCCATTCACCGCCGGCAGCTCCCCGACGGGCAGGGCCTCGGCCGCCAGCTTTCCAAAACGCACACATGTGCGAGGACGCAGGCAGACCTCCTGCACACAAGAGGGCGCCGCGCTGGGAACGGCGGGCAGCGCGGTCCCGTGTGAGCAGGCAGGTGGTGCTCACCTGAGCGGACCTGGAATGAAGGAGCCTGTGTGCGGAGATGTGATGAAGGATTAGCTCTCCTGCTGCTGGGCTGGAGGACTCCTCCCCCTCCAGCTCCTCCTCTGCTTCAGGGACCCAGGGGATCAAACAGACCCGGGACCCGGGCTTCCTCTCCGCCCCCTCCCTCCGACCCCACGCACACCTCGGCTGCGGTTCACTGCTCAGTCCTATCTCCCTCCCTCCTATCCTTCCTCCCTCCCTCCCTCTCATACTCCCTCCATTCCCCCTCCCTCTCTCCCTCCTTCCTTCTAACCAAAGGGAAAACCAAGGCCATAAGCATCTATGACCCAGGCCTGACCCTGTTGCTCCCTCACCTGCCTCAGGTGAGAGCACTTCTTACTCTGCCAGAGGGTGAAGCCGTCACCCGTGCAGCGCAGCTTGGGTTCAAGGTCCGGAGAAGGGCTATGCTAGACAAGACTATGCATTTAGAAGGCCTGGGGAGCCGGCGGAGACCTACTCTCAGTGGAGGGCTCCCGGGACCTCCGGACCCAGAGCTTTTTATTTACTAGAATATACATTTGCCCTTCAGCCAAGCAAACACGGATATCAAAGGCAAGTGGTAAACAGTAAGAGATTATCAGGGTAGGGGATGGCCTAGAGCCACCATTGTCTCAGACAGAACAATCCGTGCCTAGCTTCCAGCCCCTGCTAACGCCCAAGGTCCAACAGCCCTGCGTTCCCGCTGCACTTTCATGGGAATGCGGACAGTGGGTAGCTTCCAGCACCGGACAGTGATGTCTTCAAGTTTGAAAAGAATTACACCCGTGTCTACACAGGGGAGAGAGGGAGAGATACCTGATAGATAGATATAGATAGATAGATAGATAGATAGATAGATAATAGAGATAGATAAATGATAGGAGATAGATGATAGATAGGAGATAGATGGTAGATAGGAGATAGATGACAGATAGATAGATAGATAGGATATAGATGATAGGAGATAGATGATAGATAGGAGATAGATGATAGATTTAGATAGATAGATAGGAGATAGATACAAATGATAGATAGGAGATAGATGGTAGATAGGAGATAGATGACAGATAGATAGATGATAGATAGGAGATAGATGATAGATAGGAGATAGATAGATATAGATGATAGATAGAAGATAGATAGATGGATAGGAGATAGATAGATATAGATGATAGATAGGAGATAGATATAAATGATAGATAGGAGATAGATGATAGATAGATGATAGATGATAGATAGATGATAGATAGGAGATGGATAGATATAGATGATAGATATAAATAAGATAGATAGATAGATAGATAGATAGATGGAGGAGCTTCATGTCCGTGGGGTCCCCTGGGTCCAGACAACGTCCTCTCCCGCCCCCGGTACTGAGGCCTCCGTGTCCTCTGCGCCCGTTAAGAAGCCACGCATCCCAGCAGCCCCCTCTCAGCAGCCCTGCGGTCCCGGCGAGAGAGCCATTTCCCTCCCCACCGTCTCCCACGGGGCCTGGGACGGAGCATTTCGGTGGTGGCTCTGGAGTTCTCACCCTCGGGGAGCGGAGCCACGGGGTGTTGGGGCCGGTGGTGGGAGAAGGGGAGAGGAAGTCCGTAAAACCGCCTGGGCCTGGCCCCGGGTCCCTCGAGGGGGCACGGCGGTCCACCTGGGGCAGGTGTCGGGAACGGGCCGGGAGGCATCCTCCGTGGAGGCCGCTCTCCGTGGCGGAGACAGCCAGCCGCGCCGCCGGTCACCGACTTCTCCCCGGAGAACGGGGAGGGGAGGGGGGGGGCAGGAGGCATAGGACTGGGTGACATGTGGAGGGGCGTTCACCCTGGAGCACCCAGCTGATGAGGACCGGGGAGGGCGTGCCCGTGACCTTGGCGTGTGGTTCTTCCCGCCGTGGCTCCCGGAGAATCGGTTCCGAGCAGGCTCGCCACGGTGTCAAGGGAACTGCAGATTTTGCAAATCACAGCGCAGCCGTCCAGAAGCGATGATGGTAATTAAAGCGCCTCAAACCCATTTCCTGGCGGCCAGCGGGCTGTGACGGGCGTGTGCCTGAGAACATCGCCGCGCCTCCCGGGCCGCTCACCGTGAGGATGTCCCGGCGGCAGAGCCACCGGGCGGGGCAGCGCTGGCCGCACAGACGCCAGCACAGCTCCGGGGAGAGAGGCTGGGGGCGGGGGGGGGAGCAGACGGGACCGACACCGAAATAAAGCCCAGACATGAGGGCCCAGCAGAGGTGGGGAGGGGGGAGGAGGGAGGGGGGATGGGGAAGAGGTGAAGGTGCGGGAGGTGGTGAGGCCTGAATAGGAGCAAAGAGCCCTCTCCCTGTCTCCCCGTCTGTCTCCCCATTTCCCTGTCTGTCTCCCTGCGTCCCCGTCACCCTCTCTCCCTGTCTCCTGTCTCCCTGCCTGTCTCCCTATCTGTCTCCTCTCTCCCGTCTCCCTTCCCATCTCCCTGTCTCCTGTCTCCCCACCTCCCCGGCTCCCTGTCTCCCTGTCTCCCTATCTGTCTCCTGTCTCCTGTCTATCTCCCTAACTCCCTCCCTGTCTCCCCGTCTCCCTATCTCCCCGGCTCCCTGTCTCCCTCCCTGTCTCCTGTCTCCCCATCTCCCTGTCTCTCTCTCCCTGTCTGTCTCCCTGTCTCCTGTCTCTCTATCTCCCTGTCTCCCTGTCTCCCCATCTCTCTCCCTGTCTCCCTGCCCATCTCCCTCCCTGTCTGTCTGTCTCCCTGTCTCCCTGTCCTATCTCTCTGTCTCTCTATCTCCCTGTCTCCCTGTCTCCCCATCTCCCCGGCTCCCCGTCTCCCTGTCTCCCTGCCCGTCTCCCTCCCTGTCTCCCTGTCTCCCGGCTCCCTCCCCGTCTGCCCGCTCTCCGGCTCCAGCTTCTGAGCCTCTGGAGCGGACAGCCCGGAGCGGTGCAGCCGGGAGAGCTGCCAGGCTGGTCCGGCTCCCGGAGGAGAGTGCCGAGTGCCTGATGCAACACCGGTCCCGGGCCTCGCCCGTTCCTGACATGGAGACGTCAAGGCCGTGTCCGCGTGGGAGGAAACGCCGCGAAGGCTCTGCATCAGGCCGAGCGCTGTCCCTGTTACCAGTGGCTGCTCAACAGACACCGCCCCCTCCCCCTCCCCCTGCACCTACTCAGAGCCTCGCTTTCCAACTTTTCTTTTCCTTGATATCGTCTTTATAGATAGAACTAGAGGCCCAGTGCACAAATTCCTGCACCCGGGGGTCCCCTCAGCCTGGCTTGTGGGATCAGGCCCAAACTGGCTCTCTGACATCCCCCCGAGGGGTCCTGGATTGTGAGAGGGTGCAAGCCAGTCCAAGGGGCCCCGCCCATGCACAATGGGGGCCGGGGAGGGACGTGGGAGGGCTCCAGGGCGTGTCCAGCCATCTCACTCAGTCCCAATTGGCCGGACCCCAGCAGCAAGCTCACCTACGGGTCGGAGCACCTGCCCCCTGGTGGTCAGTGCACATCACAGTGATCACTTGAATGACCTTAGCCTATTAGCATATTACGCTTTGATTGGTTGAATGGCTGACTGAACTACCAGACACTTTGCATATCAGGCTTTTACGATACAGGATTCTTCCGGTTGCCCTTGGCTTCCGGAAACATTGTCTACTTCCCTCCAATCGACACCGCGTGCCCAGGACCCAGGAAACTGTCAGCCTTCGACATCTGATCGACCAGACGGGAGCAGATGTCTCGGGAGAAAGCAGGTGGGGAACAGGCTCCGTGAGGCAGGTCTTCCCAGCTGGTTCCGGGGTTTGCTTTTCTCCTGTTGCGGCCAAGTCCTCCTGGCATTGGTCTCTCCCCACAGGTGGAGGGAGGTGACTCCCCTGGCAGGAGCAACAGCTGATCAAAGTGGCCACCGACCGCCCGGCGAGCAATCCGTCGTGTCTCTGCAGCATCCTTCACTCACCTCTGCCGGTGACAGACCGCGGGAGAGCAGGGGACAGCCGTGTCCGCAGTCTGTCCTCACAGCGGACGGCATCTCTGACATGCCTGTTCTGGACGGCACGTGGGATGCTCGTAACGGCAGGTGGGCCTGCCTCAACGGCGAGAAACATCAGGATCGATGGATTATGTGCAGACTGGAGGCTCGGTGCATGGATTCGTGCACCGGTGGGAGTCCCTCCGCCTGGCCTGCGCCGTCTCTCAATCCGGGACACCTCAGGGGAGGTCGGAGAGCTGGTTTCAGTCTGATTCCCGCAGGCCAGGCTGAGGGACCCCACCGGTGCACGAATCCATGCGTGTGTAAATACTCTATATACTTATATATAGTATTATATGGTATCCATAGAAGAGATTTGAATAATCTCTTCCCACCTTCAGCCCTCCCCACTTCCCTCTGAGGGTCATCAGTCCGTTCCCTGTTTCCATGCCTGTGCGCTGAGCCTCAGCCCCGTGGTGGCCAGAGCACTGGCCCAGCAGTCGGATGGTCACTTAGGCTGTTATTTATATATAGAGAGAGATGCCAATTCTGCCTCTGACCAGCCAAGGGCACCTCTCTCCTGGGAGGACTAGAGGGCTCTCCTTTCTTTTTCTTTTCTTTCTTTCTTTCCTTTCTTTCTTTCTTTCTTTCTTTCTTTCTTTCTTTCTTTCTTTCTTTCTTTCTTTTGTTCGTTCTTTTTTTTCAGAGAGGAAGGGAGAGGGAGATAGAAACATCAGTGATGAGAGAGAATCCTGGATCAGCTGCCTCCAGCACACCCCCTACTGGGGATGGAGTCCACAGCCCAGCATGTGCCCTTACTCCGAAGTCAAAACCAAGACCCCTCAGTCCGCAGGCCGACACTCTATCCACTGAGCCACACTGGCCAGGGCAGGACTCTGCGTGTCTGACTCACCAAACCCACGTCCACGGGCTGGTGCTTGTCCCAGGAGGGACTTAGGGAGCTGGGCACGCTGCCTGCGGTCGAAGCCACAGCTCTGCGCTCCTGGCGGGGTGCCGCATCCCCCTTGGGGCTGAGTGGTTTTCCCATCGATCCGCTCCTCAGGACACAGTTAATGATCCATGGCTGTACATGTCAGATCCTGTTCACCGCCCCGGAGAAACACGGGCGAGCAACACAGGCGAGCAGAGCAGAGAACGCTCCTGCCCCCAGGGCCCTGCCTCTGGGAACCGTCACGAGAGCGACCGTGGAACCCGCCCGTGGCACCCTCCTCACGCACGGCGCCCCCGGGAGGTGCCTAGGGAGTCTCAGCAGACGGAGCCCGTCGGATAACTTTCCTTCTCCGGACCTGGGAAGGGCCTCATCATTTCCATCTCCCGGTCCTCCATCCATATTTAATCCACGCGGACGCCGAGGGCTTTTAGTGTATTATTTATCACTCACTGCAAAGGGCTCCGTAACAAGATGTTGAATGCACCTTCTCATAAAATTTACGGGGAAGTTGCAAGGAGAAGCGGAACACGGCCAGCCGTCAGGTTTTATGGGCGATGGAGTTCCCGGCTCCCTCCGCCCGTCCCTGCGTCTGAGCCTTCAATCCCCCCGCCCGGGAGGCGTGTGCGGCTGTGGCTCTCACCGTCAGCGGCGAGCAGGCCACGGCCGAGAGCCGCCTGGGCCGGGAACCACGGCATCCGAGCGGCCGGTTCTGGCAGGCAGTAGCTGAGGAGTGTCCTCTCCGGGGTGGGGGTGGGGGTGGGTCGCCCCGCTCAGCCACAAGCACACTGCTGGGGAACGGTGAGCACGGTCCCAGGGTGCAGACCAGTGAGCGTCGCTAAGTGTTCCCAGTTCTCTCTGTTGGGGGAAGAGGAAGATGCCCAGGGCAATGGTTGGCCAGTCAACCCATGAACAACGTCTGAAAAATAGGTGATGCCATGTAACGTTCAGTCATTGGCCAATTCTGCCTTGGTCCAGCCTAGGCCACCTCCCTCCTGGGAGGACTACGGTACTGGTACTGCGGTGGCATGAACATCATCAACATTCCTGAAGGCTCCTCCTTCTCTGTTCATCGCCAACCACCCCACTACCTGCCCACCCACCGGGAAACGTGGCCCCAACCCCAAACATCATAGATTAGTTCTGCACTATTTTTATTACACATATAGAGGTCCAGTGCACAAAATTCATACACAGGTGGGGTCCCTAGGTCTGGCTGGCGATCAGGGCCAATCATGGCCTTCCGGCTGCTGGCCGGTGTCTTCCTTCATTCCTCGCCACCCCCTGGTGGTCAGCGCACATCATAGCAAATGATCATACTCCCAAAGGGACACTTTGCATGTTAGCCTTTTATATATATAGATTTTTATTGCTTTCAGAGAGGAAGGGAGAAGGAGAGGGAGAAACACCAATGATGAGAGAGAATCATCAATTGACTGTCTCCTGCACTCCCTCTTTTTTAACTCTCTGAGTGGAACTTTCTCAGTTTATTGAAAATAATGCTACGATGAACACTCTTGTGTATGTCTTTTGGGGGAACCGATGTGTATCTATTTTGGGTATATGCCTAGGGGTGGAATTGTTGGGACACAAAGACAATTTCTGGCATTCATGGTCCCCGTGTCCTGTAAAGTCACTGCACATTCTAGATTGGCAAACCCTGAGCCATTGTTCCCAGCAGGCACAGGGCTGGGTCCAGGGAGAACCTCGCGAAAACGTTTTCTACTGATCGATATGCAGCCTTGTCTGTGTGTGTGCTTCTGTGCTAAGTCACCTTGGCTGAGCATGTACCATCACTCACAGACATCAAACTCACTGCCCTCCACACCATAACCTATGCCTGAGGGAAGCGTATTTAACACACATTAACTTTTTCCATCACACACCTCACAGCCCTCTTACGCTTAGAGACACGAGGACGCCTGTCAGTGCTGTGCTTGGGAGCAATTTTTAAATAAGAAACACCAACAAAAGGCACTCAGAGGTGAAGCATGTGGTCCTACGTGAGCCATAAGAAGGCCACTAGTTTATGGGGTTATGGGATGTCAGCGGAGACAAGAGGACAGAGCATTTTAAGTCAGCTGAGAGGGGAATCATGAAATACGCATTTATGCTGACTTTTGTAGATACATGCATACTTTTATTGGTGCTCCCCTGCCCCCCCCCCCTTATAGATTGGCACTACTGTCTCTGGCCACAATCTTTTAGCCTACAACATTGTTTTTAATATATCTTGCATAGCATGGCTACTAATAAATCCTCAGAGTGTACGTGTCTGAAAAATGTCATTTTTGACAGTTTTATTGGTTATAGAATTCTTGGTTTACGGTTGATTGTTTTCCTAACACTTTGAATATGTCCTTCCAATGCCTTGTGTCCTCCATGGTTTAAGATGAGAAATCAGCTGTAATCTTACTGAGGATAACTTGGATGTGATGGAAAGCTTCTCTCTCTCTCTCTCTCTCTCTCTCTCTCTCTCCTCTCTCTCTCTCACCAGCTGCCTCCTAAATGTTATTGGCATCAGTGACTGTTTCCTACACCTGTGACTGCCGTTCCCCTCATACGCTGAGGAGCGCGCCTGGCGGTCTGCCTGCTTTAAGATTGTGGGCTTCCTCCGTTCCTCCAGCACAAAGCACCCTCCTCTGGCTGTCACCCAGAGGTGCTTTCCGTCCGGGAGGTATCAGCGCTGGAGGGCTGTCAGGCCCACGGCGGAACTTTGGTTCCGGAACTGAGACGGGTTTTCCGTGAACCACGTGGCTGGGAACCGAGCTGGGGTGTTAGAGAAACGCGGTTTGACTGTGGCTGCGCCTGTGCGGCGGCCTCTCGGAGCGATTAAAGGTCTGAGCTGCGTGTCCCGGGTCCCAGTGCGGCCTCTCTCCCTGTGGCTCCGGGACCTGCTGCCGGTCGGAGAGAGATGTCCACACGCCCGGAATCACAGCGTCCCGGTCTCTGCGGGTTGGACGGGCTCTGTGTGCATCGGGCACGTGCTGAGCTGGCAGCCGAGCAGCCTGCACACGGCGTCAGCCCGTCTCCTGCTCTGGCAGAGCCCGCGGGTCCGGCCTGGGCCTATCGGGCTGTTCCCAGCGGGAGCCGCCCGGGCTGGAGGTGGCCTCACACAGACTGGAGCTGGCTTCTTTGGCAAAGCTCTTCACTCCCAAAGCAGCTCACCCCCAGCCCTCCTCCCAGGATGTTAGTCAATTTATTTATTTATTTATCATCCCCAATTGCTCCCCATGATCTCAGGCATCAGCAATGAACACACTGTCCTCCAGGAGCCTGCCTCAGCGTTGGGGCTCATGTATGTTCATGTATGTTCGTGTATGTTCATGTGTGTTCTGACTGGTCCACACTCATCTTCCCCCATGCATCACACATTGAAATCTTCCCTCCCCTTCTTTTTTTCTTTTTCTTTCTTTCTTTCTTTCTTTCTTTCTTTCTTTCTTTCTTTCTTTCTTTTTTTTTTTATATTTTATTGATTTGTACAGAGAGGAAGAAAGAGAGAGTTGAAACATGGATGAGAGAGAAACATCCATCAGCTGCCTCCTGCACACCCCCCACTGGGGATGTGCCCACAACCAAAGTACATGCCCCGGACTGGAATAGAACCTGGGACCCTTCAGTCTGCAGGCCGATGCTCTACCCACTGAGCCAAACCAGCTATTTCTTCCCCTTCTCGACCAACACACCACTCTAGGGCAGTGCCCACTCGGTACATTTTTGATGAGAAAAAAAACAAAACGAAAACCTGTCCCCGACGCTTCCGGTTCTCCCCGGAGGCCTGCCTCCGCGGACGGACGATGCTACTTCCTCCTCGTGGAGAGAGAAGCATGTAAAGCGCTGGGAACCTCTGGCCACTCATTCATTCATTCATTCATTCATTCATCAACAATTCAAGACGCACTGTTCCGTGTGGTCACCCACTCTCCCTGCCCTTTCCTGTCGCCATCTCGAGCCCCAAAAGACAGACTCTTCCAAGCGCAAGTTCAATTTCCATGACTGTGTTACCATCCTGTTCAGCACACCCTCCGGCACACACTTAACACGAACGCCCGCCTAATTGCCAGCGAGCTGCAGAATGATCCTGGGAAACAATGCAGCACACATAATGAATGGAGCCATCGCACGTGTGTTAAGAACCACTTAGGTGAGATTAACACCGCGGGGAAGGCGGCGGGGGGGAGGGGGGGAGAGGGGGAGAGCGGGGTGTGGGCCAGCACTGGCAGGCTTGGCAGGAACCCCGTCCGCCCGCCCACCCGCCGGTAATTTCTGCACACCTGTCTGCCTTATTTCCTGTTTAATTACATAATAAATGATTACCCCGATACATCATCACGGGGACTGAATAATTGGCAATGAGCTTATCATCTTGAATTCAACGCATGAAACCAGGATCTGAAAACCGAGGCAGAAAGCCAAAATTCAGAAAACGATGCTTTTCACAGGAACCGGGAAAAACACAGGTTCATTCATTCATTCATTTGTCAACAATTCAAGACGCACTGAGTGCTGATCGCTCCCGGACTCCATGGCCTCACTGGCCTCCCAGAGCCCGGGGTCTGTCCACCAGACCAGGAATCCAGATGATGGACCAGCACCAGGAATCCAGAGCGGGCGCCGTGCTCCAGGCGTGCTCCCCCAGCCTCTGACCGCTCCGTGAGGCGGGTGCTCTCATCCCCATCTCAGCGTGAAGCAAGTCCAGGCCGCCCTGGCCAGTGACGCTCAGTAGATAGAGCGCCAGCTTGCAGACAGAAGAGTCCTGGGTTTGATTCCGGTCAGGGGCACGGACCTCGGTTGCAGGCCCCTCCCCGGTCTGGCCCTGGTCAGGGTGTGTGCCGAAGGCACCATTTATTTGCTTCTCTCCGTCTCTCCCCCTCAACCCCCCCACTCTCTCTGAAAATCAATGGGAAAATATGCTCGGGTGAGGATTTCAGTGAATGAATGAATGAATGAATGATGAAAGAGAGCCCAGGCTTAGCACAGTGGACGCGCTAAGTATCTCGTTAGGCTGGCGCCTCCCTCATTCCTCTGCCGCACAGGAGCCCCTGGGCCAGGTGAGGGGAAGGGAAGAGAGGAGTGGTGTGATTGATCAGGTATTGATTGATCAGGTGTGATAAGACAGATATGGAGGCAAGTCTTGGAGGGGAGGGGAAGGGAGGGGAGGGGAGGGGAGGGACGTGCCAGGGCCGGTGGCACCCTGCCCGGTGCCGGGAGGGCCGGGCTGGGAGCAGAGAGCAGCCAGGCCTCCCCTCCGCGGCGGCCCCCCTTCCAGTCACACGTGCCCGTGTTCAGACTGGGCTCCGTTTCACACGGTTTCCCAGAACCCATTGCCCTGGGGTCAGGGACGCGGGGAGTCCCGGCGGAGGGCTGGTGCTCTTCCCTGAGTCCTTGACTCGCATCCCGCGTTGGTCTGTGTGGCGGGCTGGCCGGTCGGCACCGATGATGACACGTGACAGGACGTGTGACATGGCCATGAGGGCTCCGCTTCCCCTCCCAGTGTCCCCTGGCTCCGGTCCCCATCGCCCGCCAGCGCTGAGCGGGCTGAGCTCCTGGGCGACGCCAGTGCTGAGGGTCCCGCCAGCGGACACGCCCCCGAGGCCTCCTCCCGCTGCGCTGGGGGAAGGTGGGGGAGGGGGGTAAGGGGCGGGGGTGGGGGATGAGGGGTCACAGACATACAGGAGACAGGGCTGCCGGTGGGCAGGGCTTGGGACAGGGCTCAGGGGACTGCTGACATGGTCAGCTCATGTCCAGCTGGGCCTCGGGTGGCAGCTGGGCGGTGCCGGGCCCAGTGGGCCTGAGACGTGGGACTGAGAGGGGAGCATCGAGGCCGTGGGTGTCTCCGCCCCTGGAGACTCACTGGCCCTGTCCCTGTCCCGCCCGCCTTCCCATCTCCCCGGGAAGTCAGGGGGCAGCCGGGACCTCACTGCCTGTCCCTCCAGCTCTGCCGAGGCCTGAGGCCAGAACGGAGCACCTGGAGGGGCCGGGAGGGCTCCTCGGGGCTCGTGGGGAGACGGAGTCCGTTCCTGTCCGTCGTGGATGAATTGCGATGCGTGTCGTGTCGGGGAGAACGGAGACGCTGGGCGGCTGATGCCCCCGAGGGCCCGGCTCAGCCCTGGCTCCTGAAAGCGCGTCTCCCTCGGTCCAGCCGGGATGTGAGTCAGACGCGCAGACAGGTCTCCCCTGCCCAGCAGTGCTCAGGCAAGGGGTGAGGGTCTGCTCGGGAGCTCAGACGCTGGGGACCCCCGAGGCCCCGCCTGCTCCCCCTGCGCCGCCTCCTGGCAGGGGGAGGGGGGCAGGAAGCACACGCCCCCGGTGCTGACACAGAGCACCCAGCCCTGTGTGTGCCGATGGGACCAGCGTCACAGCAGGCTGAGCAGCTGGGAGGACCCGTGGCCCTTGGAGTCTGAAGCGTTCACCGCCCGGTGTGCGGCCACGGTAACCGCCACGCACAGGCTGCCGTGTGTCCGGCTTCACCTCACCCTTCCCCGAGCCGGCTCACATGTCCGACGGGAACGTGCTTTTCAGGATGCGTCTTGGACCAGAGAACAGGTAAGTTGGAGCCCCAACAAACCAATCCATGAGAAATGTCCTCAGGGCTCAGCGCCACGCTTCTCAGCTGAGGTTTCCAGAACCTTCCACAGTGAACAGCAGGGCATCGTGGGGACTGAGCGAGCGAAAATAGGACGCACCGACGCCGGGGTCCAGCCGACGTAGCGGCTGGGGAGAAATGTTTGGCCTTAAATGCAGACAGAGCGACGTGGGTTAAAAACCAGCTACCTGAGCATCAATAGCAAGCAGCCAAAAGCTAAGGAAGTAAAAATAATAATAAAAGTAAAGGAATGTATGCCACACACACACACACACACACACACACAACGAGGACAGAAATTGGCTCCCGGAAATGACTAATAAAATGAAGGAGTCCCCAGGAAGAGAGAAAGCACAGACTGCCGCTCTCGGATTGCGATGGAGGGAACATAACGACCCTCTCACAGAAAACACCAGAAAGGAGGCGCTATTCTGAGCCACGACATGCCGATACGTCAGGAAATGTGAATGAAATAAAAGCATTTTTTTTTTTTTTAACAGCGAAATTTCCTGAATCGGATACAAGCAGGAGAAAACCTGACTGCTCTGGATCCGATAAAGGAACGGGACCGGCAGTTCCCAGCTTCCCGCCGGGAGAACGCCGGGCCCAGATGGCGGCGCTGGCAGTGCTCCTCGCGGAGCGGGGAGAGAGACGGGCGCAGATGCCGCCGGTGTGCTAACTTCCCGGGAAAACAGCGCCATCCAAGCCACGTGACGAGATCTGCAGAGCATAGATCCCGGGACCCTGCGGGGCCCGCAGGAGACCCGAGAATGGCAGGACGAGGTTGCTATTTCCAACCTCTAAGAATAAGCTGCCAGGACCGTTACTGAGAGGATAAAACCGGTGTGTGCACACATATGGCCACAGCAATGCTGGATTCCATGCCACGAGGCACGCAGCTGTGTCCCGGGGAGCATGGGCACAGAGAGGTGAGCTGGGACGCTCCCAGCATCCCGCCTGGAGGCCGGTTCCAGTTCTAACACAGGGAGGGCCAACCGGAGAGAACACAGCAGCCGCACTTCCCTTTTTTAAATCGATTATATCCTATATGATAAAAGCCTAATATGAAAATTGACTGGCCAGCCAACCGATCAGTCCTTATGACTTGCCCTGACTACCAGAGGGCAGACACTCAACTCAGGAGCTGCCCCCAGCCTGGAGGCCCCAGGCCAGCCAAGGCGGGTGCCAGCAGGGACCCCCAATCGCCCCACCGGTTGCCCCAAAGATTGGCCCTGATCGCCAGCCAGGCCTAGGAACCCTACCCATGCATGAATTTTGGGCACAGGGCCTCTAATAAATGTGTGTGTGTATATATATATATATATATATATATATATATATATATATATATACTTAATCCTCACCCAAGGATATTTTTGCATTGATTTTAGGGAGAGTAGAAAAGAGAGGGAAAGGCAGAGAAATATCAATGTAAGAGAAACACATTTACTGGTGGCTCCTGACCAGGGCCTGGGCCAGGGAGGTACGTGTCCTTGATTGGAATCAAACCGGGGACGTTTTAGTCCGCAGACCAATGCTCTCGCCACTGAGCCAAACTGGCTGGGGCTTTTAAAAATATTTTTAAAATATATTTTTATTGATGTCAGGGAGAAAGGGAGCAGGAAAGAGAGAGAGAGAAACATCAGCGATGAGAGAGAATCATTGATCGGCTGCCTCTTGAGTGCCCCCTATTGAGGATCAAGCCCAAAGCCTGGGCATGTGTCCTGACCAGGAATTGAACTGGTGACCTCTTGGTTCCTGGGTCAACGCTCAACCCCAGCCGGGCGTGGCTCACTTTCTCGGTGAGGAAGAGGAGGGGGCTCCCCGAGCTGGGACAGCTGGGATTAGTGGGGTGACTCCAGCGAGGGGTCCCTGCACAGAGACAGATCTCCAGAGGGTCCCCTCATATTTGCGGATGCACGCTGGCATATGTGAGGAGGGGAACCCCACGAGGCTGGGAACAGTCCGTTTCCTCCGACCAGAGCAGAGAGATGGTAACAGACAGGGCACCAGCGAATGCTCGGGGGGGGGGGGGGGGGGGGGGAGGGGGTCTCATACCCAGCACGGTCAGCCTGGGCTGCGGACGCTCCAGACCTCCCAGACCGAGACAATGAGATCCGAGACGGACACCAAATGCCAGTATGCGAGGCGATGACTCGGAGTGAGGGAGACACGAGGAGAGACGAAGGATTGATGGTAAAAGGGCTTTTTACGACCTGGATCCCAAGATGAAACATACTAGTGAACACGAGAGTTACATGGGGTGGATGAGTAACATTAGGCTCTGCAGTCCATCCAACAGGCCTGAACACGGCCTGGACACGGGGACTCCATCAGACATGGCTGCACATGGGGACTCCATCTGACATGCCTTGACACAGGGACTCCATCTGACATGCCTGGGCATGGGGACTCCACACAACATGCCTCGACACAGGGACTCCATCTGACATGGCTGGGCATGGGGACTCCATCCGACATGCCTGGACACGGGGACTCCATCCGACATGCCTGGACACGGGGACTCCACACAACATGCCTCAACACAGGGACTCCATCTGACATGGCTGGGCATGGGGACTCCATCCAACAGGCCTGGACACGGGGACTCCACACAACATGCCTCGACACAGGGACTCCATCCGACATGCCTGGGCACGGGGACTCCATCCGACATACCTGGACACGGGGACTCCATCCAACAGGCCTGGACACGGGGACTCCACACAACATGCCTCGACACAGGGACTCCATCTGACATGGCTGGGCAGGGGACTCCATCCAACATGCCTCAACACAGGGACTCCATCTGACATGGCTGGACACGGGGACTCCACACAACATGCCTGGGCACGGGGACTCCATCCGACATGCCTGGACACGGGACTCTATGGGGCTTGAATGTTTAAATATGACATTATTGAAATCACACACAGGGAGATGAATGTAAGTGCTGATGCTGAGGTGACGGGGTGTGGAGCATGTAGATCAATGCCGCATGCGGACCCTGAGGCAGAAGCAGCCTGCATGCCGGCCGGGGTGGGCGCCTGGTTGCCGGGTCCCGGCTCCCTCCGCAGGTCCCAGGGGACGAGGCGAGGAGCCGCCGGCTCTGATTCACGTCTGCCCGGTGGCAGCACCGTCAGGGAGGCGGGTGGGCTGCTGTCAGCCACAGGGAAGGAGGGCCCCGGCTGCGGGGGAGAGACACTGGGCGGACAGCCGTCCGGCGCGCAGCGGCCTCAGCAGCCCCCGAGGCTGTTCCCCGCCCCCTGGGTGGCCTGGGCTTCGCGCGTGGCTGCCTCGGGTGGAGGTGGGGAGACGGGCTCAGCGGGACGGGGGCCACGGGGCCCTCCTCTCCACCTGCTCCCAGGGGCCCGGAGGCTCTCGTGAGGTCCTGGGCCTCAGAGGGCACAGCCCAGCTCCCCGCATGCAGCGGGAACCAAATTCCCGGTCCCCTAGGTTCCCGTCCTCGGCGCCGGGTCACGCCCCCCCCGCCCCGCTCTCTGCCAGGGGAAGCGAGGAGACCAGCGCAGGGTGGGGTGGGGGGACAGGCCCCTCCTGAGGGAAGTGGTCCTGTCATGGCTCTGAGCCGGGACTCAGGCGGGCGGGGGTCCCTGGCATCATGACAAGGATCCGTGACCACTTCTGAAGCAGCAAGGGAAGAGAACTCAGCAGCAGCTCCACCTGACCAGGAAAACAACGTGGAACCTACAACGTCCAAGAAACCACGTGTGGTTTAAGACTGAAGGAGAGCCTGGCGGCGTGGCTCCGGGGGTGAGCATCCACCTATGAGCCAGAGGTCAGGGTTTGATTCCCGGTCAGGGCACAGGCCCGGGTTGTGGGCTCCATCCCCAGTGGGGGGCGTGCAGAAGGCAGCGGATCCATGATTCTCTCTCATTGTTGATGTTTCTATCTCTCTCTCCCTCTCCCTTCCTCTCTGAAATCAATAAAAACATATATTAAACAAACAAACAAACAAACAAAAGACTGAAGGAGAAAAGTCCAGTGTGGCACTTGATTCAGAGCAGGTCAAGGTCAAAGCAGAAAGACACAGGCCGATCCCACCCACAGCCACGAGTTATGTAAGTGAACACACACAGAGTCAAAGCGAGCTGCATCCGCGCGCACGTTCCCCCGTCCCCACAATTATTCTGTTTTAATTAATCGCGACGCGTCTGCCCCAGCGACGCAAGGCTGATTGAGAGCTGTAAAATCTATCAGTTTTGCCCATTCTATCGGAAAATGAGGGAGGCACACGCACACGCCAGGCCGGCGATGCCGAGAAGGCAATTTATTAAAGTGCAGATGCCTTGCGGAATGCGAGCCTGGCAAACGGGTCCGGGGGCGATGGAAAGCACTCGCTAAAACGCGGCAATAAATATCTCCGAGCCGGCAGACCTCAGGTTGGCAGCAAAGAGACCTCTGGGCGCTGAGGGAGGCGGGAGGGAGAGCGGGCACCAAACCCCACGAGAAGGCAGAAATCCGCCCTCGGCCCCCGACGCAACTGAGGAACCCCCAGAGGAGAAGCCACGAACGGCATGAGCAGCGCTCCGGCCAGCGGGGCGGCCGGGAGACACGCACAGAGTGGACGCCTGTTTCTCTGTTTCAGCAGCCAGCACCTCCCGCAAACGGACAGAAAAGCCGCAGGGCTTCCTGGGTGGACAGACAGACAGAGAGATCCTACTCTGGCTTCTCCGTCCTGCGGGTTGGGGGTTGGGGGGGCTGGGGTTTGGGGGTTGGAGGGTTGGGGGTTGGGGGGCTGGGGGGGTCGGGGAGTTAGGGGGTTGGAGGGTTGGGGTTGGCAGGTTGGAGGGCTGGGGTTTGGGGGTTGGAGGGTTGGGGGCTGGGGGGTTGGGGGTTGGAGGGCTGGGGGTTGGGGGTTGGAAGGTTGAGGGCTGGGGTTTGTGGGTTGGAGGGTTGGGGGCTGGGGGGTTGGCAGGTTGGGGGGCTTGGGGGTTGGGGGCTGGAGGGTTGGCAGGTTGGGGGGCTGGGGTTTGGGGGTTGGAGGGTTGGGGGCTGGGGGTTGGCAGGTTGGGGGGCTGGGGGGTTGGGGGTTGGAGGGTTGGGGGTTGGGGAGTTGGCAGGTTGGGGGGCTGGGGGGTTGGGGGTTGGAGGGTTGGGGGTTGGGGAGTTGGCAGGTTGGGGGGCTGGGGGGTTGGGGGTTGGAGGGTTGGGGGTTGGGGAGTTGGCAGGTTGGGGGGCTTGGGGGTTGGCTGGGGGGTTGGCAGGTTGGAGGGCTGGGGTTTGGGGGTTGGAGGGTTGGGGGCTGGGGAGTTGGCAGGTTGGGGGGCTGGGGGTTGGGGGTTGGGGGTGTTTGGGAAACGAGGGAAACATCACCTTCCAGCTCCTGGGAAGGAATGGTGCTGGGCCAGCCCGGGACAGGAGCCCCTCACCCTCCGTCAGAGCAGACTGCGGGCGACCGTTCTCGGGGTGTGGCGGGGGCACTGCCTAGAGCGGACCCTGCGGTGGGTACGTCCCGCCCCAGGAAGCCGGGTTCCTAAATGGTGCTCAGGCCACCGGCCGTCTTTCTGGGAGAAAACGAAGCCGCCCCCTTCTCCCCACATGACATAGGAACTCTGAGTGTGATCGAGGCAGCTGCCACAGCCACGGAGCAGCGGGAAGATTCCTTACCGGGGCCAGAAAGCAGCAGCGGCGAGAGGAAGCAGACGCGAGGGGCGCCTGGCGGTGGCGAGGCCCCTCTGTGCTGGGCCTGAGGGACTGGGGGACGGGAGGCCGTCACTCAGCAAGTCTCCGGTCCCGGCTCCCGCTGCCGGGCCGGGCTCTGGGGCAGCGGCCTGGGCAGGCGCCCTGGGCCCCTTAGGACGTGGCCAGCATTCCCATCCACTCGGGGGAGGCGGCGTCATGGTCTGGCTTCTGACGGGAGACACTGAGGCTGGGCCACTCGACGTGGCTGGCCGGAGCCACGCTGGCTTCAGTCACCGTTCACCTCCACGCCCCCTGCTCACACGGACCCTCTCGTGGGCCGAGCCACACAGAGCGCCTCCCTCTTCAGCCTGTGGATAAGGCTGGTCTCGGCTGGTCTAGAGGAGGCGGAGGCTTCTAAGCTGTGTGACCGGCCGGCGAGGCTCAGGGGCCGAGTGTAAGAGCCAGGAGGTCACCGCTGGATTCCCGGTCAGGGCACAGGCCGGGGCTGTGGGCTCCATCCCCAGTGGGGGGCGTGCAGGAGGCAGCCAACTCTCTCTCATCAGTGATGTTTCTCTCTTTCCCTTTCCTGTCCTCTCTGAAATCAATTTTAAAAAAATTTTTAAAAGAAAAAGAAGTGTGTGTGTGGAGCAGGCGGGTGTCTGGGGGAGGGGCGTTAGGAGCAGTGAAAGGCACTCTTAGCGATGTGTGGGAAGAGAGTAACTGGGACGCGTTTGCCCAGAAACGCCTCCCTGACATCGCAGATGAAGGCCCACGTGGGGGGTCGGGCGCGCCCTGCGGAGGTTCTGTGGCCGGAGGTTCTGTGGCCGGACGTGTGGCCAGCAAGTCCCTGGCCACCAGGCCGATCCCCGTGCTCCCGGCCTCACTGTATCTCACGGAGCGATTCTGTCCCGGGGCTGACAGCGTCATGAGGTTGGAACGAATCCCGGGACCAGGAAGGAAAGCACTTAAAGGTTTGCGACATCTGTTTTTATTAAACGTCGACGTCGTTTATCAAATAATATTTATAGCAGCCCCTCCTGCGGGGGGCGGGCTGGGCTCAGGAGACGCCTCCGTGATTGGCTGAGGTCACCACAGCGCGAGCACCGCCTCCTGCTGAGGCCGCTGGGCGCAGTGCAGGCGGGCGCTCCGTCCAGGCGACGCTGGGGCCGTGCCCGGGCAGTGGTGTCCCAGCCCGGGCACAGAGTCCCGACTGCGGCTCAGACTGCACACACTCGGACCACGTCCCTCAGCCGCTCCAGTTCCTCATCTCCCATCCTTTACAGCAGCCCCCAGAAAGACTCTCACTGTTTATAAGAACGTTAGCAGCCCTGGCCAGTGTGGCTCAGTGGATAGAGCTCAGCCTGCGGACCGAAGGGTCCGGGGTTCGATCCCAGTCACGGGCATGGTTGCAGGCTCCTCCCCGTGCAGGAGACAACCCTGAAAATCAATGGGAAAATGTCCTCAGGTGAGGATTGAAAAGCAAACGAAAATGTTTGCAGAATCCAGCTCGCACACCACGGAGGTCCAACCCGGGGGCCCCGGCTCTCGGCCATCCTCCCGTGTCCGCGCTGGGCAGCAATCCCCGGTGCGAGCCGGCACACGGCCCACCCGCTCCCCCAGGACGGTCACCGGCTCCTTCCGCTGTCCCAGGACCAAGGACGCTGCCCCCGATATTCCCATCGGTTCTCCCAGTGGACACGCGCAGAAGTTTCCAGAACTCTCCTCTCTGAGACTCCCTCAATCCACTCTCTGCTGAACCCCATTGTGTGTGAGGCCTCAGCGCCTTCCTCCTCCTCCCCCTCGCCCGGCGGTGGCAGCAACTCTAGATGCTGAGCCGCAACCTGAGAGGGTCCACGCCGGCCTCTCCTTCCTCGCCCCTCCCCCCTGCACCCCGGCCGGCGGGCTCAGCGGGTGAGCGTGGACCCTGAACCAGGAGGTCACAGTGTGATTCCCGGTCTGAGCACAGGCCCGGGTTGCGGGCTCCATCCCCAGGGAGGGGCGTGCAGGAGGCAGCTGGTCCATGTTTCTCTCTCATCATTGATGTTTCTCTCTCTCTCCCTCTCCCTTCCGCTCCGACATCAACTTTTAAAAAAAGAAAGAAAAAGGTACCTGAGTGTTTGCACCATTTGACCCCAGGGGGCGCACTGCGGTGCTGATCGGGATGGCGGTTTCCAAGACTTCTTGAGTTTGATCCCCTCAAGCTGCGCGGCACCTGGAGCCCTCCCTGCTGAGACCCTCATCAGAACGACAGTGCGTCTGCAGTAACCTTACACAGCTGACACCCCACCCCATCAGCACCCCACCCCACTCCACCCCACCCCACCTCTCCCCACCCCACCTCTCCCCACCTCACCCCACCCCACCCCACCCCACTCCACCCCACCCCACCCCACCCACCCCACCTCACCCTACCCCACCCCACCCCACCCCACCCCACCTCACCCCACCCCACCCCACCCCATCTCACCTCACCCCACCCCAGCCCACACACTCCACCCCACTCCACCCCCATGTCTTCACTTGTATCGGCCCGCTCTGTCCCCCACTTGGCCTCTTTGGGGGAGAACCCCCCCCACCCCAATGCTCTCTCTCTGTTTGCTCTCACGAACACACGCCACCTGCTTCTCTCGCTGCCTTTGTCCCAGGTGTGAGGCCGGCACGTGCCCGGGGCAGGACTCCGGGCGCCGGGGTTCCTGGAGCCACGGGCTCCTCCTCGCCCCGCGCCGAGGGCTGGGCCGCGGGGCCATGTTTGCGCTATCACTCAGCACGCCCGCCAGCTTTATTGACCGGCTCCGGAGAAAAATCGGGGGAACCGTTTTCTGCTCCAAATCATCCTGAGCGCCGGGCAGGGACGTGCTGTTTTATGAGCGCACCCAGGGCCTCAGAGCTCCCGCAAATGGAGGAAAGAGAGGGACTGTGGCGTCTCCGGTGTCATTAATGGCGCATTTGGATCGGACTTGACACTTGCGGACAAGAGACGCCAGGGAACGCGGCCTGAGCAGCAATTCAGAGCCTCCATCCACAGAGCAGAGAGAGAGGAGAGAGAAGAAAGATGGGGGGGTAAGAGAAGGGAAGGAAGGGAAAGGAAGGGAAGGAGAAGGGAGGGGAGGGAAGGGGAGGGGAGAAGAAGAAAAGAGAGGAGAGGAGAGGAGAGGAGAGGAGAGGAGAGAGGAAGGAAGAGAGGAAGGAAGAGAGGAAGGAAGAGAGGAAGGAAGAGAGAGAGAGAGGGCCCTGGTTGAGTAGCTCAGTTGGTTAGGGCCGTGGTTGGCAAACTGCAGCTCTCGAGCCACACACAGCTCTTTGGCCCCTTGAGTGTGGCTCTTCCACAAAATACCACATGCAAGCACACACGTACAGTGTGATTGAAACTTCGTGGCTCATGCGCAGAAGTCGGTTTTTGGCCTGGGCGAGTCTATTTTTAAGAAGGGCGTTAGAACACTCAAGGGGCAGAAGAGCCGCATGTGGCTCGCCACTCTGTTGACTAATGAGTTTGCCGACCACTGAGTTAGAGCATTGTCCTCATGCGCCAAGCTGGTGGGTCCCCTCCCTGGTCAGGGCACACACAAGCACCAACCAACGAGGCCTAAGTCAGTGGAACAACAAACTAACGCCCCTCTCACCCTCTCTCTCTCAAATCCATAAAAACAACCAATGCAGAGAGAAAGAGCCCAGGACCCGCACAGGCCCCCGGGCCGCCAGCAGGACCCTGAGCTGAGCGGGCGGCCTCGGCTCGGACCAGGGAGGCCTCTCCCGCTGGGTGTCTGCGCCCCTGTCAGCGGAGCCTGGCTGGCTGCTGGGGTCCGCCTCCCGCTCTCGGTCTGGCCGGGAGCCGCTGCTCCGGGGGCTCCGGTCAGTGAGAGGGGGATTGTGAGGCCTCGGCTCTCGGGGGGCAGGGCGGGTGGGCTGGCACAGCAGGGCCTGGGGGTGGGATTCTCACCCCTCAAACAGGGCTGCCCAGCGGGGCCGGGAGGTGATGGGTGTGACTCACACCTGTGAGCAGCGGCCCCCCTGTGAGCCAGTCCCGCTGACAGGAGGCGCCTGAGGCCCGCGCACCGCCTCCGGCCTCGGTTCCGGTGCTGAGGCCGCACAGAGGACGCTGGGAATCTGCGGGCTCCCGGGGAGCTGGGAAGTGGAGGGCCATTTGCCCTAATGAAGCTGTTAATGCGGCTCCCAGGGACGCAGCCCAGCGGGGGACGGGCAGCAGCCGCGGGGGCACCCGGCCGCCCTGTGGGTGGGGAGCAGGCCCCACCGCCTCTGCCGCTCGGAGCCAGCCGCGTGCTGAGCCCAGGGAGGCGGGACGCCCCGCTCCGGGCTTCCACTCCGCGACCCGGGCCGAGCGGGGGGTGCCCTCCTCTGTCTGCTGCCTGCACGGCCTTCACCACGCTGCTCACGGCAGCGGACTGAGGACCGCGAAACCTTTTTAAAATATATATATTTCCATTGATTTCAGAGAGAGAGAGCATCCTTCGGCTGCCTCCTGCACGCCCCCCACTGGAGATGGAGCCCACAACCGGGGCCTGTGCCCTGACCCGGAATGGAACCGTGACCTCCTGGTTCCTAGGTTGATGCTCAAACACGGAGCACGCCGGCTGGGCGATCACGAAGCCCTCTGACCCTCTTGTTAGCTGCCCCCCACAAAGCCGGGACGATGGGGCGGAAACCAGGACATCCTGGTCCTGCGGTTCAGACCCCGGACCTCTCCTCCCTGAAGACACAGCGAGGCCGCAGCCGCACGGCAGCTCCAGGCCCAGGACAGCAGCACAGCAGACACGCGGCGCCCTGGCTGCCTCGGGCCCCGCCACATGGCCCTGGCCCTGGCCCTGACCTATCGGTGGAGACCAGGACCCCGGAAGCTGAGGAGTGATCTACAGAGACCTCCCCCGAGAGCTCCCCCAAGAGGCCCCCTGCGGGAGCGAGAGCGCTCAGGACAGAGGGCCCGGGATGAGCTCTCCCCGCAGGAGCGCGCCCCACCCATCCGCTCCCCTCTCCCCCCCCAAGGCACGCACCCCCCTCCCCGACCCATCCGCTCCCCTCTCCCCCCCCAAAGCATGCACCCCCCCATCCGCTCCCTCTCCTCCCCCCCATGCACACACACCCCCCTCCCCTGACCCGACCCACCCACTCCCCTCTCCTCCCCCCCAGACACGCACCCCCCCACCCATCTGCTCCTCTCTCCTCCCCCCACAGGCACGCACCCCCGCCTCTGAGGGACCCTGTGAGGCCAGCAGCTGGGCAGCGAGGGCAGCGGCAGCTCGTCCCGGGCGCACCCCCCGGTGGTCCCCAAGGCCCCTTCTCTCCGAGCAGCCCTTCCGGGTGGACACCCCCTGTCCTGCCCGCTTCTCCTTATCGATGCCGTCTCCTCCAGCCGCCATCCGGCCATCCGAGCACACACTCACCTTTGACCTCCTGAAACCCTTCTCTCCTGAGCGATGTGTTCGGGCTGGGAAGCCTGCCTGGGGGCCTGGAGCTGGGGACGGACCGGAGGGAGGGGGCAGAACGGGGGCTTGTGCGCCTGGCTCTTCTCCCTCTGGCTGCCAGGAAGCTCGCCTCCCACTGGGGTTTCCGGAAGCTGCCGGGGTTCAGGGCCGCGGTGCTGAGCCTCTGCCGCGGGGAGGGTGTGCGAGGACCCCCTCCATCCGGTCTCTGCAGGAATCCCGTCTCGTTACGGAGCGGGCGGGACATGCTGGGGACACACAGAGGTGGGCTGGAGAGGCGGCGAGGCCTGCCTGGCTGGGCGGGCCGGGGTGGGGTGGGGGGGTAATTCGGTTCCAAGACCGTCACGGAGATGAGCTCCTGGCATGGCTCCAGTGGGTCACCACTAACCGCTCCCCTCGGGAGCCCTGGCGACTTCGGAGTAAAAACCCTCTTAAAGCGAAAGGGGGGCCAGCCCTCCCCCAGCCATGTGGAGCACAGAGCCCTCAGCCTCCTGCTGGGACGAACAGGCGTCGGCCGGTGGGGCTCAGGGGCCGAGCATCGACCTATGAACCAGGAGGTCCCGGGCAGGTCTCTGCAGGGCCCAGGCACAGGTTGTGGGTTCGATCCCCATTAGGGGGTGTGCAGGAGGCAGCCGATCCATGATTCTCTCTCATCATGGATGTTTCTCTCCCCCCCCCCCCCTTCCTCTGAAACCAATAACAATACGTTTGAAAAGACTAATGAGAGCCATCTGCCGGGCTCCCTCTGCGCTGGGGGCCGTGGTGGACAGTCAGAGCCTTTACAGCCTGTTCCTCACAACGGCCTGCCCGGTGGTGCCGTGACCCTGCTTGTGCATGAAGATGAGGAGCTCTGGGGAGGGGAGGCTGTCACCAAGGTCACGGGCTGGCCAAGGTCAAGGGCCGGCCAAAGTCACGGGCTGGCCAAGGTCACGGGCCGGCCAAGGTCACGGACTGGCCAAGGTCACGGGCTGGCGGTGGAGCCAGGCACATGCCGGACAGAAGGCCTATTCAGCGGCAAGCGCCTCATCTCCATAGCCCTTGTCACACGTCACCGTCACCACTGTCACTGCGGGCTCTGCCTAGAGACCTGGGGCGGGGACACATCACTTCCTGCAGACGGCACGCCCCAGGATCAATGCCGGGGCGCGGTGGTCAGTCCAGCATGTGGTCACAGATGCACACGCACATACACACACATACACACACACACACACACACACACACTCAGACGTGCACACAGATGCACCCACACAGAGATGCAAACAGAGACACACAGACACACAGAGAGAGACACACACACTCAGACACAGACATACACAGCCCAGGCAGGGGCAGACAGGGGCAAGCAGGGGCAGACAGGGGCAGATAGGGGCAGACAGGGGCAGGGAGGGACAGACAGGGACAGGCAGGGGCAGACAGGGGCAGGGAGGGACAGACAGGGGCAGATAGGGGCAGACAGGGGCAGGGAGGGGCAGGGAGGGGCAGGCAGGGGCAGGGAGGGACAGACAGGGACAGGCAGGGGCAGGTAGGGGGAGGGCAGGCAGGGGCAGGCAGGGCAGGCAGGGGCAGGTAGGGAGAGGGCAGGGGCAGGCAGGGGCAGGGCAGGGGCAGGGAGGGACAGACAGGGACAGGCAGGGGCAGGTAGGGGGAGGGCAGGGGCAGGCAGGGACAGGCAGGAGCAGGCAGGGGGAAGGCAGGGGCAGGCAGGGGCAGGGAGGGACAGGCAGGGGCAGGCAGGGGGAGGGCAGGCAGGGTCAGGCAGGGGCAGGCAGGGGCAGGGAGGGACAGGCAGGGGCAGGCAGGGGGAGGGCAGGGTCAGGCAGGGGAAGGCAGGGTCAGGCAGGGTCAGGCAGGGGCAGGGAGGGACAGGCAGGGTCAGGCAGGGGCAGGCAGGGGCAGGGAGGGACAGGCAGGGGCAGGTAGGGGGAGGGCAGGCAGGGTCAGGCAGGGGCAGGCAGGGGCAGGGAGGGACAGGCAGGGGCAGGCAGGGGCAGGTAGGGGGAGGGCAGGCAGGGTCAGGCAGGGTCAGGCAGGGGCAGGGAGGGACAGGCAGGGGCAGGCAGGGGCAGGTAGGGGGAGGGCAGGCAGGGTCAGGCAGGGGCAGGTAGGGGCAGGGAGGGACAGGCAGGGGCAGGCAGGGGCAGGCAGGGGCAGGCAGGGGCAGGGAGGCACAGACAGGGGCAGGCAGGGGCAGGCAGGGTCCTGGCTGCGTGGCCTGCTCCCCAGCCTCCCATGGAGGAGGGGAGAATGAGAGACAGAGACATGGAGGCTGTGGGGTTGCTGTCCCAGGTCACCGTCAGCATGTCCGATGTTACCCCATGACTGGGAGGTGGGAGGGCCTGGCTGCCCTAGAACCAAGGCCTCATGGGGGCTGGGCTCGGCCACAGACCCACCCACCAGGTGGCTCGGGGCCTGTGCCAGCCGCTCCCAGCCTGGAGGGAGATCCTCGGCTCCTCGCCCCCTGAGAAGGCGGCAGAGTCCTCTGGGAATGAGCGTGTCCCGGAGGGGGGGGGGGGGAACCATGGCCTCTCAGGGTCCCGTTCTCAGGAGATCCCAGGCCTCCAGGAGGCAGTGGGCACAGGGGCTGAGGCCCAAGCCTGCTTGTCTAGAACATTCTTTGCTCCAATAAAAAGGGAAGCTGGGCCCGGCCGGCATGGCTCCGTGCCTGAGCGTCCACCTGGGAACCAGGAGGTCACGGTTCGATTCCCGGTCAGGGCACAGGCCCGGGTTGTGGGCTCCATCCCCTTTGGGGGGCATACAGGAGGCAGCCGATCCATGATTCTCTCTCATCATGGATGTTTCTCTCTCTCTCCCTTCCTCTCTGAAAGCAATAAAAATACTCAATTAAATGAATCAATACCTCTCGCCTGGGCTGCATCCTCAGTGCCACCGAGCCACCCTGGAGCGCTGGGGAGGGTGAGGAAAACACTCCTGTGCTTACTTCTCTCTCTGGGACCCCCCCCCCCCCCCCCGCCTCCGCCCCTGGCATTCACCTCTAGCAAACCCTGTGCCGCCGCAGCGAAGCCGCCCTCTGGGAGGGGCGCGCCCGGGCATGGAGAACCCGCTTGGACACCACTTTCCTTTCACCCACCGCCCTCACCTCCGCTCACGGCCCCCGCTTCCATGTCATTCCTCCGACACGCGTTGGCATCGGAGGCAATTAAACCCTCTCTGCCTTCTCCGTGCGGGGAAAATGAATTGCTGCTTTTTATTTTAATGTAAATAAAACGAGCTGTAATAACCTCCAATTAGCGCATTAAAATGAGTCGGAGATTTGTTTTATCATTTTGTTGTCGGGGGGAGGAAGAGGCGAGAGCCTCCTATTAGTGACACAGCGGAGCCGCGGTCCGCCGCGAAGAGCGGGGAGCAGCTATCGGAACGCCGCGGCGAGGCTCTGACAATTAATCTCACGCCAAACACGCCATTGGCGGCCCAGCAAACATCGGACGGCGTGCAGTGGAAGCCAGACCCGTGATTCTCCCCAGACCGGATGTCAGGGACACACTGTCGTGTGCGGAGCGGGGCTGGGGGAGGGGCACGGCCTGAGGTCCTGTCTTCTGCTCTCAGTGACGCTGCGACCTCAGGGGCGGATGGAGCTTTGCCAGCTGGAGGGGTAAGGGGGCCGCTCTGCCGAGGAAGCCACCGAAAAGCAACCGAGTCAGCAGACCACGCCGAGGCACGCGTGCATGTGTGTGCGTGTGAGAGCGTGTGTCTGGTGTGTCGGTCAGAGTTGGAAATAAGAAGCCACGAGCCGTGCGGGAAGAACAGGCTGGGACGGGACGCCCTGCAGCCGCGGGGACGTGTGGGCGTGGATGGAGGGAGGCAGAGGAGCCCAGCGCAGAAACGGGTCAGTGTGAGAGGTTTTGTTTCTCGGTCCGCACTGGGATGCCGTGCACGGCACCCGGGTTCACTGGGAAGCACCGGGGCCCTGGTGAGCCGTAGCCATCAGCGCGGCGCCTGGGCTCTGGTCTCACCCTCGGCCACGTCTGTCCCCGGGGGTGGCAGCAGGAGTACAGCACCCACAGGCTCCTGTCAGTCCTGCCCCTGCCCTGCCAGCACATGCACACATGCTCAACACTGAAGACATGGCATCCACATTCAATCCTGCACACATTCAACAACACAGCACACATGTTCAACACTGAAGATATGCCATCAACACGGCATACACTTAAACACTGCACATACATTCAATAGCACAACACACACATTCAACACAGACGACATGCCAAATACATGTCACACACATTCAACATGGCCCACGTTCAATATGGCACACATGTCCTCCACAGGGCTGGATTGGAGCTCCCTTCTGCCCAGACCCTACAGCTGGCTCCCAAGAAGCTTAGAACCAAATCCCAAGAGCTCACGAGGACCCCAGGGGCTCCACCCACTTCCCGTTCACCTCACCCCCATCCGACCTCCCCCCACACTGACCTTGGCGCTCTCTGTACCTCCTCCGGGACTCCCACATTCTGGAACCTTCTTCCCCGGGACCCACAGGCCTTGCTGGCTCGCCATCAGCACCTTGGCCAGCAGCATGCTCTCCTGAGGCCACGCCGCCTTCGTTACCGGCGAAGGGACCGCACTATTTCTCTCCTTCATGCTCGCGCTGCCTCTCCGGCACCGTTAACTCTGGGGGCAGGGCTCCTGCCGATCCGTATGCTGCGTGCCAGGTTCCGCCCCGAAGCCCGGAATGATGGCCGGCACACGGTCAGCACCCGGTCAGCAGCGGCGAGCTAATGAGGGCCGTGGGGACGCGGTCGGTAAATCACAGATTAGATTAGCGCCGGGCCGGGCGGAGCGGGCCTTCGGAGCGCCGGCTCATTCACGGTGATTCATGGCGCGCACCGAGGGGACCGTGCGTTCCCTCCGCTGTGTTTTAGGGGATAATGTCCGAGCGCAGGGGCTGGGACTGAGTGACTGCCAGGCAGTGAAATCTTCGCACAGCAGCGTCTCGTGGAGGGGGGGCCCTTCTCCCGGGCAGACCGGAGCCACAGAGCAGCCCGCACCACGCCAAGGCCACGCTCCAGGAGGACATGGCCCTGCTCGGTGGTCAGTGATCACGGAGCACTGCACACGCATTCCTCACTCAGCAGGCCAGGGCGAGCTCCCTGGGGCCCCTCTGGCAGATCACCCCAAACGGGCCGTATGTGCTCTCGGTGCTGGAGGTCCAAGGTCCGAAGTCAAGGTGTGGCCCTGGCTGGTTTGTCTCAGTGGATAGAGCTTCGGCCCTCAGACTGAAGGGTCTTGGGTTTGATTCTGGTCCAGGGCAAGTACCTCAGTTGCAGGCTGGGTCCCCAGCCCTGGTTGGGCACATACGAGGCAACCAATCGATGTGTTTCTCTCAAATTGATGTTTCTCTCTATATATCTCCCCTACCTTTCCACTCTCTCTAAATAAAATAAAATAAAATAATAGAAAAAAAAATTAAGGTGTGGACAAGGCGGCACGCCTTCTGTAGGCTCCTGAGAGGGTCTCTCCTGCCTTGTCCAGTGTCTGGCGGCTGCCCAAAGTCCTTGGCTTGAGGCCACATCACCCTGCTCCCTTCCTTCTCTGTCTGTCTGTCTGTCTGTCTGTCTGTCTGCCGTCTGTCTTCCTCTGCGTGTCGGTCACAGGGATACTTGTCATGGGATCCAGAGTGCAGGATGAACTCATCTCAAGACCCTAAATGTAATGGCACCTGCAAAGACCCTTTATTAAATGTGGGAGCCCTCGGGATTCGGTCATGGACACCTCGGGAGCATTGTCTGGCCTGTAAACTGGCCATTGCGGTGCTTTCCTGCACGTTTTGGGTGGGAAGCTGAGTCCTAGAGGAGTTGACAGCTCACCAAGGCCACACACAGAGTCCCAGAGCCCGAGACAGACGCTGTTCCATGTCCCTCATTGCGGTCACCGCTCCGAAAGGACCACCCCACTCAATTCTAAATCTAAATCTGCAATTCTCATTCTAATTTTTTATTTTATTATTTTTTAAAATATATGTTTACTGATCTCAGAGAGGAAGGCAGAGGAAGAGAGAGAAAAACATCCATGATGAGAGGGAATCATTGTTCAGCTGCTTTCTGCACGCCCCCCACTGGGGATCAGGCCCACAGCCCGGGCCTGTGCCCTGATTGGGAATGGAACCGTGACCTCCTGGTTCACAGGTCAGTGGTCAACCCCTGAGCCAGGCCACCCAGCCTTGTTCTAACTTTTCAGATCCAATTTGAGACCCTTCTGCCACCAATGCCATCAGAATGTCACTGAAGGCTCTTCAGAGCCTTATGGATGCCAGGAGACCAGCCCCAGGACCAGCCAAGCCCAGGCTCCACACAATGCGGTCCCAGTGCCCACGCTCTGACGTATGCTGGCCCTGCCCTCCGGCCCGTCCATTCGCTCGGAACTGAGACTCACGGGGGTCAGAGCTTGGGCGGCCACCCGGAGGCAGGCTGCAGCGAGCCGGACGGAACCCTCCCCTCCGCGGCCGGAGGAGGCACGCCCTGGTCCCGGACACACTGGGTCTCTTGTCCAGATGCTCCGAGGGGAGGCCAGACCCATGGACAGAGCAGCACTGTCCCCGGAGCCCACGCGGTCACTGCCGGGGCCAGGGCCTCGATAAAGGTCATCCATTGAGGGCCGGGGAGGATGCGCACACTGCCAAGTTCACGGCCTTCACTCAGAGGCCGGACATTTGGGGCCCACTCGCCGGACAACCTCCCTGGCCCGGGGCACACAGCCACTCACCTACCCCCTGAGTCAGTGCCCAGAGTGACCACAGGGAGGAGGCCACCTTCCGGCCTCGCTGCGGCCCCCACACCGGTGGACGTCCGTTCTACGTCCCCCTGGACACGGAGGGGGCCTGCACTGTGCGCCCTCCACAGACAGTGTTAGAAAGACCCATTCATGTAAGCGAGGTAAACCCGGCACAGTTCCCCCTGGTGGCCAGGTGAAGAAGATCCATTGGAAGACAAGGTCATGGCCCCTCTCTGGAGCCTAAACCTTGGATGCAGCCCTGGCTGGTTTGGCTCAGTGGCCTTCGGTCTGAAGGGTCCCGGGTTTGATTCCAGCCAAGGGCACAAGCCTGGGCTGTGGGCTTGATCCCCAGTGGGGGGCGTGCAGGAGGCAGTCGATCAGTGATTCTCTCTCATCATTGATGTTTCTCTCTCTCTCTTCCTCTCCCTTCCTCTCTGAAATCATAAAGATATATATATTTTTTAAATCTCAGATGCAGCCCCTCCTGCCTCTGCCGTGACGCCCTCTCACGGTGCCCTTGTCCCTCTGGGTTCAGCGCAGCGGCTGGGGGACCTGGAGAACCCCAAGAAGGTCCCCGGCTGAGGAATTGGGATGCGGTGTCTGTCTCCACTGTGACGGCATCTTTGCAGGGACCTCAGAGGCCGCCGCTGCGCACACACTCCTGAGAGGCTTTTCCGGGGATTTAGGCGCCACTTAACACTCTCATTACGGCAGGAGGGCGCCTGTGGGGTCCAGCGCTTTTCTCGGCGCTCCCCGTCCCCGGGGCCTGGATTTCAATTTGGAGCTTTTCGCTTGGAAAGCGTGCGGGCGGCTCAGCCTCCCCTCCCGGCGCTGGCTCCCAGACCCAGGCAGACGCTTCATTTCCAAGTCCGAGGAGGAGGGCGTGCCCGCACACCGCCTGCCGGCCTGGCCCCGGGGACAGCGGGCGGGGGCGCGGCGGGCCTGTGGCGGGCGCCCTCTCCGTCTGCTGAGCACATGGAACAGCGGCCACAGCTTCCTGCTCGGTCAGATGAGGGTGAACCAAACCCAGGGCCACCCCCAAACCCTGATCTCATCTCTCCGCAGTCCCGCTCGCCAACCATCTGTCAGACGCTGTTAGAAACTGACACATTTGCAGCCACGGATGTGGACACTCGGAACACGCTCAGCCACCACCACGGCCACGGAGGCTGCCCTGCCCAAGGTCACAGGGAGCAGCTGCCCAAGGTCACAGGGGAGTGGCTGCCCAAGGTCACAGGGGAGTGGCTGCCCAAGGTCACAGGGGAGTGGCTGCCCAAGGTCACAGGGAAGCAGCGGCGGCCCAAGGTCACGGGAGAGCGGCGGCAGGCCTGGCGGCAGGCGAGAGGCACCACGGCCCCCGTGTTTCCAGCCTCGGCAGCCGTGGGCGGGGCGGCCCAGCGCGGCTCCTTCCCCGTGGGGGGACCCTGCAGAAGCCGCCTGTGTCCCGTGACTCCTCTGGACGCCGGTGACCTCAGTCTCTGCCTTTTTACTTTTTAAAATTCGTCTTATTGTTGAAGCATCACAGATGCCCCTCTTCCCCCCATCGGCCCCCAGCCCCTCCGGCCTTCACCGCCTATTGCCTGTGCCATGGGTGAGGCTCACACGCATGCGAGGTCTTCCCACCCCACCCCCTTCCCTCTGAGACAAGCTGTGCCCTGGCCACCAGGCCCCGGTGTCCCTCCACCCTCTCCAGGCCCCTCCTTCCGACTCTGCATTTGGGACACACCGGGGGGCGGGGGGAGAGGGGTGCTCCGGCCGAGGCTGGCTTTGTCTGTCTGGGAAGAGAAGCGGAGCAGATGGAGTCGCTGGTCACTGCCTCCCGGGACCGGATGACAAATGAGCTGTCCCCCGGCTCAGCACCAGGCCACAGCCATCACGGCCCCAGCTCCCCCAGCACCGCCGTCAGCACTCCAGCCCTGAGCAGCGGTGTGGGTCTCAGGCACATGAGGCTTAAACACATCCGTTCATCTGGCCACAGAGAGGGGCTGTGTGACCGCCTTCATCTCACTGTTACCGGGGCTGGCGGGCGGCAATCAGGACGCCACCACAGCCGGGCACCGTGTGGCACAGGCAGTGCGGGCCCCTGTCCGCAGCTGTGAGGCCGGGCGGCCTCCACGGACCTGGCTTCCCACCGAGGGCGCCTGCCTCACCGAGAGCCTCAGCCTGTGCGAGCCCGCTGCCCGGCCGGGTCCCTGACACACAGACCTCCCACCCCGTCCTCCCCACACACCGGGGAGCGCACACGCACTCTCTGCAGAATTGGGGTGAGCGTCCTTCTGCCCGAGCAGGGGTTGGGGCTGTAACCCCATGGTCACCGGTGAGGAGAGCTGTGTGTCTGAGGGCGGGGAGGTGAGGCCCTGGGGTTTGTGCTGTAGGCGAGGTCTCAGGGGCACTGGGGACAGGGCACAGGCGGGGACAGGGCACAGCGGGGACAGGGCATAGGCAGGGACAGGGCACAGGCAGGGACAGGGCACAGGCAGGGACAGGGCACAGCGGGGACAGGGCATAGGCAGGGACAGGGCACAGGCGCCAGGGACAGGGCACAGGTGGGGACAGGGCACAGGCGGGGACAGGGCACAGGTGCCAGGGACAGGGCACAGCGGGGACAGGGCACAGGCAGGGACAGGGCACAGGCAGGGACAGGGCACAGGCAGGGACAGGGCACAGCGGGGACAGGGCATAGGCAGGGACAGGGCACAGGCGCCAGGGACAGGGCACAGGTGGGGACAGGGCACAGGCGGGGACAGGGCACAGGTGCCAGGGACAGGGCACAGCGGGGACAGGGCACAGGCAGGGACAGGGCACAGGCGGGGACAGGGCACAGGCAGGGACAGGGCACAGACAGGGACAGGGCACAGGCGGGGACAGGGCACAGGCAGGGACAGGGCACAGGCAGGGACAGGGCACAGACAGGGACAGGGCACAGGCGGGGACAGGGCACAGGTGCCAGGGACAGGGCACAGGCGGGGACAGGGCACAGGCGGGGACAGGGCACAGGTGCCAGGGACAGGGCACAGGCGGGGACAGGGCACAGGCGGGGACAGGGCACAGGCGGGGACAGGGCACAGGCAGGGACAGGGCACAGGAAGCAGGCCTCCGGCCACCGAATCTGCCGGAGCCTGGACCTTGGACTTGCAGCCTCCGGGACTCCGAGAGGCGTCTGCTGTCCACACCCCAGTCCACGGTGCCCCGTGCCCACAGCCCGGGCGGACGGCACAGCCTCTCGCTGTCCTCGCTGCCACTCCCAGCACAGCCGTCCCTCATTCTCTCTCGGACAGTCCCTGCCGCTCCCCTGGTCACCCCGGAGGCGTGTCCTGCCGCTGCTGGCTGAGCCGGGGCGGCGGGGACAGCCCGGCATCGGCCACCACGTGTCAGCCCAGGTCTCAGAGCAGCGGAGGCCAGGCACACATGTGTGTTCATGTGTGTGCACACCTGTGTGCATACTTCAGACCTGAGCACCGGACATGGTTTGGCCTCACGCCGGGGCTTTGGCCTGGGGTTCGCCGTCTCCTCGTCTGCGGCTCTGCGCCTGGGAAGGAGGGAGGAGTCGGTGGGAGCAGCACGCAGACCAGACGGGACTCCGCCGCGAAGACACGGCTGCCCACGGGGTCCACCGAGTACCTGCCTGCCGCCCTGCGCCCTTCGGGCTCCCACTCGGGACGGGGCTCCACACGGACAGCCGCTCAGAGCCGGGTGGGATGGGGTCCGTCCTGAGTGGGCCCGGGGTGCCCCCAGCCCTCACACCCAGAGCGAGAGGCTAGGAGAGCTCCACTTCCTGCGGCCATGCGGGGCGGGGCGTGCTTCCCGGAAAAGGGACCCGCCAGGCCACGGTCTCCTGGTGACTTATTTGCCGGGAGCAGCCACGGCAGTGATTGTGTCTGACGCGGAGCTGAAATGCACAGAGAGATAAACGGCTTAATTTGAGTCAATATTAATTTAGTGCAATTTGCTCTAACTTTACTCCACAGCAAATGGAATTACTCGGCCCGGGAGCCATTTGTAAACTTTTCCCCGCGCAGAGCGCGGAGCAGACCGCGTGGCTGCGGGGTCGGGCGTGGCACCGTCCGGCTCCGGGTGCAGACACACGGTCCACGCAGGAAGCTCCCGGGGCCCCCAGGCCTCACCAGGGCCCATGAGGCCCGTGGCGTGTGCCACACGTGACAGCCGTGGCCGCGTGGGCGGCCGTGAGGAGCCGGTGCCGAGTGTCCTCTGCCCGCATCGCCTCCCCGGGACTCGGCTCCTGGCCCGCCTCCCTCACTCCCTCCCCGCCCGGAGCAGCGCCTCCCGGGGTGCCCGCCCTGTCCCTGCCGGCCCCACAGAGCCGGCCCTGGCTTCCCCCCGGAGTCCTCCACGTGGACAGCACGGTCCCCGGAGGAAGGCATCACACCGCACCCGGCCTTGGGCACAGAGACGGCTCCTGGGGAGGGCTCTCTCGTTTTCTCAGGAATGAGCCAGCCCTGGCCGGTGTGGCTCAGTGGTGTGGCTCGTCCTGGTCAGGGCACCTGGCCGGGGTGCAGGTTCGACCTCCTGTCGGGGTGCGGGCTGGAGGCAGCCGATGGATGTTCCTCTCTCCCTCTCCCTTCCTCTTTCAAACATCAATAAAAATGTTCATCCAGAGAGCGGAGACGGATGGAAGGTGGTGTCTCTTCCTGGTCCAACACCTCACTTCCTGTTTCAGGTTTTATGCGTGGACAGCGCTCTGAGCCTCCACACCCGCCTCAGACACGGGGCCCAGGGGGCAGCTGTGTGCTCAGGGGCTCGCCTCCAGCGGAGCCGGACGCACCACTGTGGCCCGGTCAGCGGGCCCTGCCCTGCGCCCTGCGGGCTCCCACGCGGGACGGGGCTCCACACGGGGCGGGAGAAGCTCTGTAAATGGGGCTTGGGGGTAATGTCGTGTCCCCACCCCGTTGCCAGCTGAGCGGGGAAATCCTTTTTAAAAATATATTTCTTTATTGATGTCAGAAAGAAAGGAAGACAGAGAGAGAGAAACATCACTGATGAGAGAGAATCATGGACCGGCTGCCTCCTGCAGGCCCCCCACTGGGGATGGAGCCCACAACCCGGGCCTGTGCCCTGACCGGGAACCAAACTGGTGACCTCCTGGTTCATAGGTGAGCCGCTGGGCGGCTGCGGGTGGCGGTGTGGGTGGGGGTGTGGGTGGGGGTGGAGGTGCGGGTGTGGGTGTGGGTGAGGGTGCGGGTGGGGGTGTGAGTGTGGGTGTGGGTAGGGGTGTGGGTGTGGGTGGGGGTGTGGGTGGGGGTGGGGGTGCAGGTGTGGGTGTGGGTGAGGGTGTGGGTGGGGGTGTGAGTGTGGGTGGGGGTGTGGGTGTGGGTGAGGGTGTGGGTGGGGGTGTGAGTGTGGGTGGGGGTGTGGGTGTGGGTGGGGGTGTGGGTGTGGGTGGGGGTGTGGGTGGGGGTGGGGGTGTGGGTGGGGGTGGAGGTGCGGGTGTGGGTGTGGGTGAGGGTGCGGGTGGGGGTGTGAGTGTGGGTGTGGGTAGGGGTGTGGGTGTGGGTGGGGGTGTGGGTGGGGGTGGGGGTGCAGGTGTGGGTGTGGGTGAGGGTGTGGGTGGGGGTGTGAGTGTGGGTGGGGGTGTGGGTGTGGGTGAGGGTGTGGGTGGGGGTGTGAGTGTGGGTGGGGGTGTGGGTGTGGGTGTGGGTGTGGGTGTGGGTGGGGGTGTGGGTGGGGGTGGGGGTGGGGGTGAGGGTGCGGGTGGGGGTGTGGGTGGGGGTGTGGGGGTGGGGGTGGGGGTGGGGGTGCGGGTGGGGGTACGGGTGGGGGTGTGGGTGGGGGTGCGGGTGTGGGTGGGGGTGTGGGTAAGGATGTGGGTGGGGGTGGGGGTGGGGGTATGGGTGGGGGTGCGGGTGAGGGTGTGGGTGTGGGTGAGGGTGTGGATGTGGGTGCGGGTGCGGGTGCGGGTGGGGGTGTGGGTGGGCGGAGGCAGGACTTCCCGGTCCGGTCGCACTGGCGGCAGAGCGCGGACTGGCTGAGGTGAAGGTGCAGAAGCCGGCAGCGGGGGAGGAGGGAGGGGCCGGAGAAGGCCTGTGCCCGCGCCCGGGAGGAAGAACTCTCTGGAAAAGCAATTAGGAGCTGCATGGCCCCTCGCTGAACTGGTGAGCCCTCCTTTTCAGAGCGCTCACTCGTGAAATTGCGGCCTAAGAGACAGAGCCACCGCGGGGCGGAATACAGATCCGGCGTTGGAGGGGCTGCGTGCCGGTTCGAGGGGAGGGGCTGCGGGCACATTAGCCGGATACCTGGGGTTCGGTCCCCGCCCCCCGCCCCCCGCCCCCCGCTCTGTGCCAGGTTCTGCACATCCCACTCATCCTCGTGCCCCGAGAGGCACGCTCTTTACCTGGACACGGCGATGGTAACACCGCCCTCTGAGCTCAGCCGGTCCCGTGCAGGGAGCCAGCCAGCAGCTGCCGGAGGCTCAGCCAGTGAGACCCCCGCCTCCGGACCTCCTTCGCCAAGGTGAACCAGGCGGGATCTCAGCTCCCTCGGCGCAGGCTGAGGCCCGTTGGCTCAGCGTCCTTGCTCTGTCCGGGACACAGGCTGTGCCCGGGGAGGTGGCACCGGCCGCGCCGGGCCCGCCATCCATCCTGCCGGCGCCCGCGGAGAGCAGCCCGGAGACTCCTCTCCGCATGAGGGGCCGGGGTCATCGCCGCCATCACGGGCACCGGCCGTGACAAACGGCCCGGATCCCCGGGAACGGCTCCTGCAGGGATGCTGAGCGGGCGGAGCACAAGGTCGCCGGCGCCGTGGCGGGAGCGGGCAGGGCTGGGGAGTCGGGCTGCCCCGCGTGTCCCTGCGCGGACGGGGGAGGGTGTGCGTGTCTGCGGGGCGTGCACGTGCCCCCGGCGTGCCCGGTGCATGCCGTGACCCCGCAGGACGAGGCGGGAGTGGGTGCGGGACCGCAGTGAGGCCCCCGGTGTCAGCGTCAGGCTCGGGCAGCCCCCTCCTCCCAGACGCCGGCACTCGGGGCCGGGCTGGGCGGGTCAGTCTCCCCAGCGCCTCTGCACAGGAGGGGGGTGCGACTCAGCTTTGTGTGCTTCTTTTTAAATATATTTTTGTTGCTTTCAGAGAGGAAGGGAGGGGGAGAGAGAGACAGAAACATCCATGATGAGAGAGAATCATGGACCGGCTGCCTCCTGCACGCCCCCCACTGGGGATGGAGCCCACAACCCGGGCCTGTGCCCTGACCGGGAATTGAACCGGGACCTCCTGGTTCCTAGGTCATCGCTCAACGGCTGAGCCAGGCCGGCGGGCGATGGGACTCCACTTTGAAGCGAGGGATGCTGTGAGCGTGGGACTCGGGTGGCTCCGAGCTGCCTCTGCTCGCCCGTTTGGGGGGAGGTCCCACTGCCACGTGGACGTGGTCCCCGTTCCAGATTCCAACAGGACAGCCGGGGGAGGGCTCTCTCGTGGGGGATGCGGGAGCCCTCACGCCTTCCGGGAGCTTCCCGGTGCACGGAGGTTCGCACTGGCCCGCCAGAGGGTCCGGAAACACGGCCCGTCACCCGGTCGCGTGGAGAGGGGCCGCCGGGAGCACCGGGTGCCGGGGCCGAGGAGGGACCGGGAGCTGCATGGCCGCCTGCCGAGGGGGCTGCCGGCCCGCCCTCCGGGGTCGAGGGGCGGAAAGGCGTGGTCCCTCAAGAAGGCGGGGTGGTCCCGGGAGGAGCAGTGGGGTGACCGGTGAGTCGGGCCGCTGGGCGGAGGGGGTTCTGTCGCCCACACTGGCTCCGTGGCAGCTCGGCGGAGCCCTCCTGGGGCGCCTCGTCCTTCTCTCCCAGGCAGGACACACACACACACACACACACACACACACACACACACCCCGTCTGTGGCGGAATCCACCGGCCTCTGGGCCCAGAACCAGCACCCCTGCCGCGCCTGCATTGTGGGGACCCCAAACAGAGCCCGGCCTCTGTGCCCACGGCGTCCGCTCCACGGCGGCGGATCCCGCCTGCAGCCCTCACAGGAGAAAGGCGTCTGCCCCACGGGAGGCGCTCGGCGGAGCCGTCTGCAGAGCGAGCGGCGGCTGAGGACAAAGACGCTGACAATGGAGGCGCCGCTCGGACACTGTGTCCGCTCCCAGGGCGCCGTGTGCTCACACCGGGAGGCCGTTTATTTTAAACCCGCAGCCTCTGCGTGTGGTGGTGCTGTGGCCGAGGACACTGCGGGAGGTGGCTGCGGGACGGGCCCCGCGGCAGGACGCCGAGTCCAGCCTCCGCGGTGTCGGCCTCCACAGACACACGGGCCTCGCCTTGGAGCCGTGATCAGAGGGGACAGAGGCCTCCTGCTCCCTGCTTCACTGCCCCGGGAACCCCATAATGAGAGGCGGGACCCGCCCGCAGCCACAGGCAGGAGGCCTCGGTGAGACCGGACCGGCCTCCGCCATGCACCTGCCCTGGGGGGTGGGGGAAGGGGGAGGGGATGGGAGGGAGGGGGAAGGAGGGAGGGAGGCGATGGGTGGGGCATCCACAGAGCAACAGCGAGAACAGAGAGAACACGGACCCTGCAGTTGGTGTGGTGCATGGGTTTCCCCAAACACGCTTCCTGTCCTGTGCTCGGGGGTGTCTCCACCCCAGCTGGGACACCAGGGCCCAGCCCCTCCTGTGCAGACTGGGGGTGTCTCCTGTGCAGAGTGGGGGTGTCCTGTGCAGAGTGGGGTCTCCTGTGCAGAGTGGGTGTCTCTCCTGTGCAGAGTGGGGTCTCCTGTGCAGAGTGGGGAGCCACCATGATTCTCTGCCCACGGCCGGCCCTGGGTGATGTTGCGTGCAAGGGGGCACAGGGGGCTCTGGCCCGAGGAGTCCGGATTCAGATGCGCGGTCACCATGCTCCTGCCTGATCGGGCCTGAAGCTGAGGAGGTTCTGTGGAAGCCTGTCTGTGATGTGGGGGAAGGGAGGGAGGAGGGAAGGAAGTAATGAAGAAGGGAGGGAGGGGAAGGGAAAGAGGGAAGGAGGGAGGGAGGGAGGGAGGAAAGGAGGGAGGGCGGCAGCAGGGCCTCGGTGTACACACCTCGAGGACGGGAGGAAAGAGGGGAGGCCTGGAGAGGCAGAGGGACACCGGGCAGCATGCTGCCTTTGGGCTCTGATGCTGTGGGGCTCAGAGGAAGACGGGGACGGGAGAGGGGGAGGGCGGGTTCCGAGAAAGTGGGGCCCACTCTCCTGACAAGTCCCCGCCGTCCTGAGCCAGCGGCTGCTGTGTCCTGTGTCTCCGTGGGACGCCTCAGGTTGAACTGAGCTTTGGGTAGGAACAGGGACGCAGGCACGCTTTTCCGTAAATCACCCTCTCGCTGCGGGAGGACCAATTACACCCACACCGTCTCTTCCTGCCTCCGTCAGCGAGCCGTGCTGGGCCCGGGCGGGTGACGGGACACTGAGGCCCTCGTCTCTCTCCGAGCGGCCATCCGTCTTCCCGACAGAATGAGGCAGGAGATGTCACCGTCCAGAGGGCGGGTGAGGGACGTGCAGCCGGGACAGCTGATCAGTGCCATTTGCATTCTCGGTGGCCATTTGTACCCATCACCCCGCCTCCCAGGCTCTGGCCTGTGAGTACCTCCCTGCCAGTTCCCGTCCAGGAACCAACAGCGCCGGAGGCTGCTGCAGAGTGAGTCACGGCCTGGCTGTGGGCGCAGAGCGGGGTTTAGTGGGAGTTTTATTTATTTTTATTTTATTTTATTTTTTTTTATTAAATTATTATCTGTGTACATATCTTACCATTGCCCCCCAAATCAGAAAATTGCCCTGGCTGGTGGGGCTCAGTGGAAAGAGCATCGGTCTGCAGACTGAAAGGTCTCAGGTTTGATTCCGGTCAAGGACATATACCTTGGTTGCGTGCATATCCTCGGTAGGGGGTGTGCAGGAGGCAGCTGGTCAATGTTTCTCTCTCATTGATGTTTCTAGCTCTCTATTCCTCTCCATTCCTCTCTTTTAAAAAAACAATAAAAATATATTTTTAAAAAAAAGAAAAAGAAAAGAAAGAAACATCAATGAGAAACATTGACCAGCTGCCCCCTGCATATCTCCTACTGGGGATGTACCCGCAACCAAGGTACAGGCCCTTGACCGGAATCGAACGTGGAACCCTTCAGTCCGCAGGTCGATGCTCTATCTACCGAGCCAAACCAGTCAGGGCTTAAATGCTTTAAAAGGGATGATTTCGAAGTGAAGGGAAAGAACGTCCAAGTCAACCGAAAAAATTTGAAGACCAACAATGACAGCATTATTGGATGAAGATGCGTGTCAAACTCAGAAACAACTTGCAGGAAGATTAAATGTTGTTCAGCAAACAATTTCCGATCGTTTACAAGCAACGGGAAAGATGTTAAAGGAAGGAAAACGGGTGCCACATCAACCGAACGAAAGACAAATAGAAAACCGAAAAGTCATCAGTAAAATGTAGCTTCAACGGCACAAAAGTAAGTCGTTTTTGCATGGAATTGTGACTGGCGATGAAAAGTGGATTTATTTTGAGAATCCCAAACGCACAAAATCATGGGCTGATCCAGGTAAACCATCAACATCGACTGCAAGGCCAAATCTCTTCGGAAAGAAGACAGTGCTCTGCGTTTGGTGGGATCAGGAAGGTGTGGTGTATTGTGAGCTTCTAAAACCAGGTGAAACCACTAATACTGAGCACTACCGACAACAAACAATCGATTTGAACCACAATTTGATCATAAAGCCACCAGAATGGGCCAGAAGACACAGAATGTGATTTTGCTTCATGATAACACACCATCACACACTTCAAAACCAGTTAAAGACACGTTAAAAGATCTTGCCGGGAAGTATGAATCCACCTGCTGTGTTCACCAGACCTCACTCCTTCAGATGACCACTTGTTCCGATCGACGGCACATGCACTGTCTGAGCAGCACTTCAAAACATACGAAGAAGTGGGAAATGGGGTCTCTGAATGATCTGCCTCAAAACAAGACAGTTCTGTTGGGACGGCACCCACAAAATCTCTGAAAGATGGGGAAATGTCCAGCTAGCGATGGACATCACTTTGAATAAAGCACTTTTGATGTTTCTCTTGAAATTATCATGTTTTCTTTGATTACAAAATCCGAGTTACTAACCAACACCCTTAGTGTAAGAAACCCACTTAAAAGCGAGGACGCATTGGGACATACAGGGATGGAAAAAGGCCACACTGAGCAGGAGGAGCCCTAGAATCGCGTGGCGGCTTCACTGCCGTCAGACAAAACCAGCCCAGGGGACCAACAGCTCCCAGGCAGAACGGAGCCGCCTGTTGGCAATTTCCCGGGCGGGCACAGCAATTTCCATCTGTGTTCGCCTGACAGAATTGCCTCACAACTTAGAGAGCGGAGGCTGATGGGATTACAGACGCGGATGAGCCCACTGGATACGCGGAGATGCCTGCCCCCCTCCCCCCGACCCCCGCCTCACGTACGGAGCGCTTCCTGAGGCGTGAGGAACGGACTGGCGTCACTGACACGTGTGACATCTGGCGTGTGTGGAGGAGGCTTATCCCACAAGGGGAGGGGGCACCCCCCGCCCGCCCCCTTTTAATCTCCGCCTGAGTAGATGCTTAGGGGGGGAGGAGGGAGGGAGGGAGGGAGGGAGGGAGAAGCATCGAGTGGTTGCCGTGCATGTGACCCCTGACCCGGGGCTGAACCCTCACCCCGGCCTGGTGCCCTGACTGGGGATTGAACCGGCAACCTTTCGGTGCCCGGGAGGGTGCCCAGACCCGCCGAGCCACCCCGGCCAGGCCGAGTGGGCGCTTCTCCTACAAACAGAAAATTTACAAAAACCCATTCTGCCGGGGGCGGGGGAAGCCAGGGGCCCTCTCTGTCACACGTGTGTGGATGGCATGTAGACGTCGCATCTCTCTGGAACCACGTCCTGAACCAACAGAGGGCCAGGCCGGGCCCCGCATGTGGGGAAACCGAGGGTCTGCAGCGGTGACAGGGGGCGGGGCAGCCGCTGGCAGGCACCGAGGCCCCCGTGCGTGTGCCGGGCCCGGAGCAGGCGTGGGTTTCTCTCACACCGAGTCCCCAGTGCATGTGCCGGGCCCGGAGCAGGCGTGGGTGTCTCTCACACCGCCGCCCGGAGCAGGCGTGGGTATCTCACACCGCGTCCCAGCTCCGCCCGGCGGCATTGCGTCTGCGCCTGGGAGGGGTGTGGGGGTGGCTCAGGGGCACCGGGTCGCCCGCCCCGCCGAGCGCAGGCTGCCCCGGCCGCAGGGGGTGCTGGGGGAAGTGGGCCCCTTGCCTTCCTTCCGTGAGTGACGGGGGCGGGTGCCCCTCCCAGGGCCGCTGCACACGCGGGTTTCACGGGCCCTTCAGGCTGATGCCCGCCGGAGGGGGCGGCGAAGGGCTGCGCCCGCTGGGGCTTTCCACAGGGGAGGAGGGGGTGCGGAGGGAAAGGCGGGATGTCAGCAGGAGCCCTCTGGGGCCGGCAGGGCCCACCGATGAGCTGGGAGGTCAGGGTTCCATTCCCGGTCAGGGCACAGGCCCGGGTTGTGGGCTCATCCCCAGCGTGGGGCACGTAGGAGGCAGCCCGTCCATGCTTCTCTCTCATCACGGATGTTTCTCTCTCTCCCTCTCCCCTCCTCTCTGCGATCAATAAAAATCTATTTAAAACAATACAGGGTTGTGTTCACAGAAGCGGAGGCCTGGTGCCTCCTGACGCCCGAGCAGCTTTGAAGAGCAGGGAGACGGGAGGTGGGCTGTGCCCACGGAACCACGCGGCCCGGCCACTGAAGCCACTGACACTGAAGAGCCTGCTGGGAGGCAGCGGCAAGCTGGGCCAGGGCCCGGGCTGCACCGGCTGGGCCGGGTGAGGCTGTCTGCCGGAGGCACCGGGACTTGAACTCGGGTCTGCAGAGCCATGGAGCCCACTGCCCCCTCTCCCCTGATGCATAGGAATGTCCTCCCTAACTGACCCACCCCCTGCTGGGTGGGCGGCCCCTGCACCCCCAGAGCCCAGCTGCATGTCCCCCACAGGCCGTCCCCGGCTGGGAAGACCTGTCCCCCTGAGACCACAGCCGGACTGAGGGACACTCTCCTGATGGCCGCAGCCTGGCTGACGGGGGGTGGGGGGAGGGGGACTCGTGCGGTCCACCTGCCGGAGGCTCCAGAGGGAGCGGGCGGCCTCAGAGCAGAGAATGGCTGTCATCGCACGGCCTGCTTACCCCGCGGTCACTGCTGTGCGTATCGACCGGAGCCGGTATGACGGCCGGGGCGCGGCTCGGCGGGCGGTGCGCCGAGATGTCCCCTCGGAGAGCGGGGTTGTGACAGATCCGTCCTGGCAGCTCTCATGTCTGATTTCCACTCCGTGTGACACGGAGCCGCGACACAGAGCCAAACAGAGGAGACGGGACGGGGGATCAGTGCCAGGTATCGATCTCCCGCCGAGGGGAGGAAGAGTCTATTTAACGTGAATAAGCGGAGACCGCGCTGCTGACATGGCTCCTGCACCGGCGCCGGCGGCTCTGGGCTCCTGGGCCTTTCTCCGCCTGGGGGCGGGGGGAGGGGGCCGGGGGAGGGGGACAGGGAGGGGAGGGCGGGGTGAGTGTGTGGGTCGCCCCGGGCTGTGCTAGGTTCTGAGGGTTTGGTGGCTTGTGTCGTTAGTCTAATGAGGAGAGTGCGGCTGGGGAGGTCCTGTCCCGGGTCCGCCTGGGGCCTGGGACCGTCCCGCTGGCCCCTGTGCAGAGGAGACGCCGCAGCTGAGGCAGGAGGCAGGTCCTTCCCGCTGGGATTTTCCAAAATGGAGGAGGCGTGGCCGTGGAGGGAAAGGTGGGGTGTCAGCCTGAGGCGGTGTTGGCGCCTCTGAGAGCCTCTCGCTGTCAGGGCGGAGGATCCTGCTCCTTGGCAGAAGCGGAGCAGAGCCTCATGCCCACCTCCCAGCGGGCTAGGGGGCCAGGCCTGGCCCGTCACTACCTCCGACTGGGGCTCTCTGGTGAACGGCTACTTGCGGAGTGGTTTGGGGCTCGGAGCCTCATCTCCCACCCACCCCTGCTTCCCCTGTGGGTGGGGGGATAGTGGATGGATGGATGGTGGGTGGATGCTGGATGGTGGATGGTGAGTGGATGGTGGATGGTGGATGGTGGAGAATGGATGGTGGAGAATGGATGGTGGATGATGGATCACTGAGCTCAGGCAAACACACCGGATCCAAAACTCAAAGGCGAAGACCGTGGAGGACACCTAACCCAGGCGGGCACCTAACCCAACTCGGTTTCCCTGGGCCAGAGCCAGGTGCCCATCCATCAGGGGCCACCAGCGGCTGCGGGGCGGCGGGCCCAGCCTTGCCCAGCGTGGGTGCTGCCTCCCTGCGTGGCGTCTTCCTTCTCCCTCAAAGCCTCCTGCTCTCTTCCTTTCACCCTCTCTTCCTCCACAGAGACCTCTGACTGCGTCTGCGGTCCGTCCACACAGCCCAGGGTGGACGGAAAGGGGCCACGTGCTAACCCCACAGGCTCAGGGGGCCTGCACGGAGGCCTTGCAGACTCAAAGATGGAAACTCACCACCAACGATGGTCTGAAAGGAATTAAAACTCTAACGAAGAGCAGTTCATGCAGGTAGTCACGTCCCAGGCCGGAACCCTCTCTGACCGAGATCAGCTTTGATCTTACCTGAGCCGAAGGCCTTTTTGCATCTAGGGTGACACACCTGTGGGATGTCAGGGTAGCTTCTCTTTTTCCGACCACTCAGGGGGGCCCCACATTCCCTCCTTGTTGTTGTTATCACGTTAAAGGCTGACTGTTAACACCTGTGTCCTGTGCCCAGCTGCGTACAGAGCATGTGCCTATCATTTTACTCTTCCTCCAATCCCAGACGTCTCCCGCTGTGCTTTGTCCCGCCTCCCTGCTCTACCGCCAAAGGGTGTCACGTGACCCACCTCCTCGCCTCCTTGGGCTGCCATGCATACACCCGGGTGCAGAACTGCCTTCTCCTCCTTAGAGGTTCTGCTTCCTGTGGACCGTTTGGCTCAACTAAACTCACAGACATTCTTTGCAGTTTGAGTGTTTCTCACGTGAGCACCAGCGGACCGCCCAGCTCTGCGCACGCCCACGAAATCCCTTCACCCCTGAGGTCACACTCACGGGGCCGGGGTAGGACTCAGGACCTGCGGGGGCATCAGCTGCTCACCCACAAGCCACCCACACCCCCTCGTTACAATCCAGTATCTCCTCCCCCAGAGAGGCCCTCACTCTCTGTCCCCCGTCTGCCTCCGGCCCCAGACCCACACCTTCGGGGGGAGTGGGGTAAAATGACCCCAGCGAGTTCTGAATGTGCCCGGAATGCTTCCTGGGTGGCTGTCAGTTCTCCTAAGAGCCATTGCCTGGCACAGAATCGCTCGGCACACCGCAGGCTGGTGGGGAAACCAGGTCAGTAGGGCGGGAGCCAGGAACCTGGGGAGTGAGTGACCCACTTAACCAGGCAGCACCCGCTGCCAGTCCCCGGGCCACACCGGCCGCCGGCCGCTCCTCACCTTGGCCGCCCTCAGGTGCTGGTGGCGTGGCTGCTGGGCCCGCCTCGGCTCCCGTGTCACTTCCTGCGAGGGGTCTGGTCCAGGTCAGAGGCCAAGTTCCAGCACGTCGGGGGCATGGGGACACGGTTGCGTTGGCAGAGCCAGTCCAAGCAGAGCTGACGGGGGAAGGGCTGTCAGGGCTGCGTCCTTCCCCCACCCCCGGGGGCAGCGGGGGGGGGGGGGGGGGCAGGCAGGAGCAGAGTCCCCGTGGGAACCAGGGAAGTGGGCTGGGCATGCGCCGGGGGAAGGTGTGCAAACACAGAGGCACACGTGCACACACACGTGGGCAGTGCTGGGAGCGGCCGCTGTCACCTCCTGGCTCTCTCCAGGCGCCAGCACCTGCCTGGCCCGTAGCTGGGCTCTTTGTTCTGCGCCCTTACACCGGTCCCCTCACTGCCCTGGAGGGACCGGCCTCCACTTCCTGGATCAGGTGGCTGGTCCAGAGGACTCGGGGAGACTGCAGACAGAGCCAGAAATATGCCAGGGAGAGGGGGCAGGCCGGGAGAGGGGGCAGGGCCGGGAGAGGCGGCAGGCCTGGGAGAGGCGGCAGGCCGAGGAGAGGCGGCAGGCCGGGGGCGGAGGCCGGGGGCAGAGGCTGGAGATTAAAATGGCCCACGTGTCAGGCGAGAAACAGTAGCTCCTGATACCGACCGTGTGGAGTGGGAGCCCCTTATATCACCGGGAAACGGCAGTTTTATGCCAACGCGGCCGCCCGTCTGGAGGTGAAGCCGGAATAACTCACGTCATTCGCGCTGTCCCAGACCGGCCGGCAGAGGATTTCCGGGCCTCCTCCGGCATTAGAGCCAGACCTTTAAAACACAGATTTAGGAGAACACTGAACGGTCGCCGCTCCGGGGATTAAGTGCCGGCGCGAACGGCCAGATGGATGGTCCCAGGGCTTGCTGCCCTCCTCATGTCCACATGCCTCAGCCTAGATCCGCCCTGGTCCACACGCCTTCCCCACACGCATGCACACACAAGCAACAAGCATACACATATACCCACACAGAAACACACACATACACATACATACATATGCAAGCACATAAGCACCAAGCAAACACATAGACATGCAAGTACACACAAGCACATACACATGTGCACACACATGCACACACACTCATACACACCCTCTCTTTTTGTTCTCGTTCTCAGTCACCATTCCTTTGCTCCTTCAGCCTGCTCCCCTGGGCAGGTGCCACAAAGCCCACGGTGACCCCAGGGAGCGGAGCCGGAGGCCTGCGCCCCTGGCAGCCAGCGCCCGGCCCTGGGAGACGCCCCTCCCCTGGAATAAGGGCGGGGGTCCCAGAGGACAAATGGGGAAGCAGGACCCCCGGTTTGTGAGGAAGAGGACAGCGATCTGGGATTGTGGAGCGCTCAACTAATGCACGCTCCTCCACATCCTCCAGCTGTCAGTACGAAGCTGTCACAGACGGACGAAGGCCGGCAGACTCTTAAACTGGACCCGAGCCCATGGACACGGTCCCTGCCAGCCATCGGTGTGCTCCTCTCACTGCGCTTTCTAAGTGCGCTCACACCTGCCTCCCCGTGGGCAGGCACACCCCGCACAGAGCCAGCCTCCCCCTGGATGCAGCCTGAGGCCGTCTGTGCATCCCTCTGCCCCCCAAACGCCCTCCCGTGTGTCTCTCCATGAACTGGGGACAGGAAACTAGGGGTCTGCGCCTCCCATTCAGGATCGCACTGCAGCCGACCCCCCACCAGTTAGCTCATAAACCACAATTAATGCCTTTTAGGTGTGAGTGCTTCCTTTATTTATTTTTAAACTTCTTATTTCCCAGTGGCAGTTCACATTCGGTGTCACTCGGCATGAGTTCAGGTGTACAGCAGAGCAGTTAGACAATCATACAAAGTGCCCCCGATAATCCCCCCTCCCACCTGGTGCTCCACACAGTTATTACATTACCATTGATTATATCCCCATGCCCCTCCCCCACCACGCCCTGGCCCCCTCCCCTGCCACGAGCTGCTGCCTCCAGCTGCCTCCTGGCGAGCTCTCTGAGTCACACACTGTTATCCCTCAGAGCTCACCATGATGCCCTGTTGCTGCTTTATACTCTTGGTGATTAGAATGAATGAATGGATGGATGGATGAATTAATGGATGGATGGATGGATGGATGGATGGATGGATGGATGAGTGGATGGATGGATGAATGAATGGATGGATGGAGGAATGAATGAATGAATGAATGAATAGATGAATGAATGGATGGATGAATGGATGAGTGGATGAATGGATGAGTGGATGGATGGATGGCTGGATGGATGAATGGATGGATGATGGATTGATGATAGATGGATGGATGGATGGATGGATGAATGGATGGATGAATGGATGGATGGATGGATGGATGAATGTATGAATGGATGAGTGGAAGGATGGATGGATGGATGAATGGATGGATGATGGATTGATGATAGATGGATGGATGGATGAATGAATGGATAGATGAATGAATGGGTGGATGGATGGATGGATGGATAAATGGATGGATGATGGATTGATGATAGATGGATGGATGGATGGATGGATAGATGAATGAATGGGTGGATGGATGTATGGATTTCTGGCCCCTCCAAACTTCCATAAGGAGCCAATAATACTGATATCCTGAGCTTGAACTTCTGGCCTCAGAACCGTGAGAGAAAACATGTTTTCTGTGTTACACCCCCCAGTCACTTGTTAGAGCAGCAACAAGACCCTCATACACCATCACCCCTTACAAGGCCGCAGTCCATGACTGGCCAGGGTGCAGAAGGCACAGGACGAGTGGGCCTGACTCGAGAGCGTTTACAAGAACCCCCCAAAACAAACCCCGTTACTAGGGGTGGGCTGGCCTGGGTCGCTGGCAGCCCTGGTCACTGTGGCCCTGGACCTCCTCCTTCTCCAGGGCCCAAGCACCAGCCTGTTTGTCCCCGGAGCACGCTCGGCCCTCGGTCCGTCCGGCTGCCGGCCCCGCGGTCACAGAAGATGCTTCCAGCAGCCTCTCCCCGCACCCGCTTCTGAGCGCGTGAGGCAGGCCGGCCGCTGTCTGCGCCGCATGCCTATGTGTTTACGGACGTTAAGGAGGCCCCTCGCAGAAATGCAGATGTGGCCACTAACCACAATGTGCTTTAGGCCCACGCAGGCCCCTTTGTAACGGCCTCCGGGTGCGTATCAGAGGAGATTTCAGACCCAGCGGCTGACCCGCCAGCCGCCGCCGCCTGCCCGCGCCGCTTTATTGAATAACAAAGTGTCTTATTTAAAGCCGGCTATTGACGGCCTGCCCGCCGAGGCGAGAACGTTCCAGAACACGCTGTGATGTGTATTATTGGCCCAGTCCACCGCCGCGCTGTTGTCAGAGCAATTCCCCTTTTATGTGCGGGAGCCTACAATCCCTCAGAAGGCACGCCGCGTTTGTTTTGGGGGGTTCTTTGCACACCGGGAAGCTGCGTCCTGTCCTAACGAGGCCGCGGCTGACGGCGGGGGAGGCACACGGGGAGGACGGGAGGTCTCCGCTGGCGCAGGGCCGCCCGCAGCCCATGGGGCCGAGGGTGCGTGCGAACCCGGGGGCTGGTGTCCACAGAGACCTGGGCGCTGCAGGGCTGGGAACACCCACCCACACACACACACACACACACACACATTGGGGGTCAGAAGTATTGAGAGGAGAACAGTGGATTCTCCTCCAACATAAAAGGAAGAATAGTGGGGAGTCCACAGGAATTTCTGCCCGGCCGTGTGGCTCAGTGGTTGAGCGTTGACCTATGAACCAGGAGGTCACGGTTTGATTCCGGTCAAGGGGACAGGCCCCGGCTGCAGCTGGATCCCCAGTGTGGGGTGTGCGGGAGGCAGCCGACCAGTGACCTCTTCCATCATTGGTGTTTCTCTCCCTCTCCCTCTCCCTTCCTCTCTGACATCAATACAAATACATTTAAAGAAAACAATCTCCAAGGCAGAGTTCCCTGCTTCCCCGCCCACAAGCCCCGGGCACTGGCCACTAAGTTGTGTCCTTTAAATTCACGGGGCAAAGTCCTCACCCGCCACCCCCAGGGGGCCTGTGCGGAGACGGGGCCTCTGAGGAGGTCAGTAGGTAAACTGAGGCCCTAGGGTGGGCCCTGACCAGTAGGCTGAGGGTCCTCAGAGGAAGGACACCAGAGAGCTCCGTCTGTCTGTCTCTCCCCCAGGCGAGGGCCCAGGGGAGGTGGCCGTCTGTCTGTCTCTCCCCCAGGCGAGGGCCCAGGGAAAGTGGCTGTCTGTCTGTCTGTCCCCCAGGCGAGGACCCAGGGAAGGTGGCTGTCTGTCTGTCTGTCCCCCAGGCGAGGACCCAGGAAAGGTGGCTGTCTGTCTGTCTCTCCCCCAGGCGAGGACCCAGGAAAGGTGCCGTCTGTCTGTCTCTCCCCCAGGCAAGGACCCAGGGAAGGTGGCCGTCTGTCTGTCTCTCCCCCAGGCGAGGACCCAGGGAAGGGGGTCATCTGTCTGTCTCTCCCCCAGGCGAGGACCCAGGGAAAGTGGCTGTCTGTCTGTCTGTCCCCCAGGCGAGGACCCAGGGACAGGTGGCCGTCTGTCTGTCTGTCCCCCAGGCGAGGACCCAGGAAAGGTGGCTGTCTGTCTGTCTCTCCCCCAGGCGAGGACCCAGGGAAGGTGCCGTCTGTCTGTCTCTCCCCCAGGCGAGGACCCAGGGAAGGGGGTCATCTGTCTGTCTCTCCCCCAGGCGAGGACCCAGGGAAGGGGGTCATCTGTCTGTCTCTCCCCCAGGCGAGGACCCAGGGAAAGTGGCTGTCTGTCTGTCTGTCCCCCAGGCGAGGACCCAGGGACAGGTGGCCGTCTGTCTGTCTCTCCCCCAGGCGAGGACCCAGGGACAGGTGGCCGTCTGTCTGTCTCTCCCCCAGGCGAGGACCCAGGGAAGGTGGCCGTCTGTCTGTCTCTCCCCCAGGCGAGGACCCAGGGAAGGGGGCTGTCTGTCTGTCTCTCCCCCAGGCGAGGACCCAGGGAAAGTGGCTGTCTGTCTGTCTCTCCCCCAGGCGAGGACCCAGGGAAGGCGCCATCTGTCTATCTCTCCCCCAGGCGAGGACCCAGGGAAGGTGGCCGTCTGTCTGTCTCTCCCCCAGGCGAGGACCCAGGGAAGGGGGCCATCTGTCTGTCTCTCCCCCAGGCGAGGACCCAGGGAAGGTGGCCGTCTGTCTGTCTGTCTGTCTCTCCCCGAGGGAAGATGGCTGTCTGTCTGTCTCTCCCCCAGGCGAGGACCCAGGGAAGGGGGTCATCTGTCTGTCTCTCCCCCAGGCGAGGACCCAGGGAAGGTGGCCGTCTGTCTGTCTCTCCCCCAGGCCAGGACCCAGGGAAGGGGGCCGTCTGTCTGTCTCTCCCCCAGGCGAGGGCCCAGGGAAGGTGGCCGTCTGTCTGTCTCTCCCTCAGGCGAGGGCCCAGGGAAGGTGGCCATCTGTCTGTCTGTCTGTCTGTCTCTCCCCCAGGCGAGGACCCAGGGAAGGTGGCTGTCTGTCTGTCTCCTAGGGAAGATGGCTGTCTGTCTGTCTCTCCCCCAGGCGAGGGCCCAGGGAAGGGGGCCGTCTGTCTGTCTCTCCCCCAGGCGAGGGCCCAGGGGAGGTGGCCGTCTGTCTGTCTCTCCCCCAGGCGAGGACCCAGGGAAGGTGGCCGTCTGTCTGTCTGTCTGTCTCTCCCCCAGGGAAGGTGGCCGTCTGTCTGTCTCTCCCCCAGGCGAGGACCCAGGGAAGGGGGCTGTCTGTCTGTCTCTCCCCCAGGCGAGGACCCAGGGAAGGTGGCCGTCTGTCTGTCTGTCTGTCTCTCCCCCAGGGAAGGTGGCTGTCTGTCTGCCTCTCCCCCAGGCGAGGACCCAGGGAAGGTGGCCGTCTGTCTGTCTGTCTGTCTCCCAGGGAAGGTGGCCGTCTGTCTGCCTCTCCCCCAGGCGAGGGCCCAGGGAAGGTGGCCGTCTGTCTGTCTGAGCGGCAGGCAGCGGGCCCTCAGCAGGAACCGCCCCTGCTGGCACCTCGGTCAGGGACCTCAGCCGCGAGCCTTCAGGAGAAATGTCTGTGGGCTGAGCCGTCCCGCCTCGGCATCAGCCGGGGCGTCTGAGGGACGGGGACAGGGTCAGGCCCCTGCCCCCCGGGCCGCCTGCCTTGGCCGCGTTAACCGGGGGGCCGTCCTTGGCTCCGAGACCTTCCCGGCCGGGATCCCACGACACACGGAAGCCCTGGGCCAGGCGGGGGGGAGGGCTGGGGGTCCCCCAGCTCAGTGCATCCTGTGCCCGGACTGGGCCCGGCCGGCCCACACCTCTTCATGGCTGGCTCCAACACCTAGCACCGTGGTCCCCAAACTGCGGCTCGCGAGACACCTGCGGCTCTTTGGCCCCTTGAGTGTGGCTCTTCCACAAAAGACCACGGCCTGGGCGAGTCTATGTGGAAGAAGTGGCGTTAGAAGAAGTTTAAGTTTAAAAAATGTGGCTCTCCAAAGAAATGTCCATCGCTGTGCTGTTGATGTTTGGCTCTGTGGACGAATGAGTTTGCCGACCACTGGGCTAGCACATCCATCACTTTTATTTCCTTTTGGGATATTTGCATCCCCCCCCCCGCCCCCCCCGCAGTGCACAGGCCATTCGGGTGGCCAGGCCTTGTTTGGGGCCAACAGAGGTGGGGGCCCGGCGGGAAGCAGGTGCGGGGCCGCCCCAGCCCGGGGCCGCCGCACCCACGGCGATGGGGTGCAGGGCGCCTCCTCCCTCCTCTCCCGCCGGGAGCAGGCTGGCTTCACCCGAAGCTCGGCGCAGGCTGGCCGAGGAGCAGGTCCGGCTGCTGCTTCCCTGGCCACGCGGGAGGCCGCCGGGCTCTTTACGAGGCCAATAAATCCCGCCGCTTTATCTGCCATCAGGACGACGTTAGCAGGAAGCCCTCCGAGGGGCATAAATCGGCACACCGAGGACGCGGCGCCAGGCCATCGAGAGGCCGCTGACGGCCGCTGCGCCTGGAGGGCCCTGCTCCGTGGCCAGCGACCCGCCCTGGTCAGCGTCCGCAGCTCTGGGCTGGCGGCCGGTCTAACGGGGCCGTGAGGGACGGAGCAGCACCGGGCGCCCGGGCACCGGGAGCTCAGACTGTCCCACAGGAGGCTCCGGAGGAGGCAGGCGAGCTGGCCGGGCAGGAGCTGGGGTGCGGGTGCTGGGCTGGCCAGGAGCGCCCACAGGACCCCACACTCTGCTGCTGAAAGAGCTATGCCCCCAACCAGAGGGTGTCTGCCCAGGAGCCCCCCCCCCCGCCCCCCCAGAGGATTTCCACCTCCCGCGGATGCCAGCATGGTGCCTGCAGGTCACGCCCTGGGGCGGACTCCCCGGCGCCCAGGCAGGAGGCGGGTGTGAGGACACACAGTTCGCTCCTGGAAGAGTTTCCGGGTCTCCTCACTGGTCCCTGAATTAGGCCCAGACCTCCAGGCCAAAGGTGGGGGGAGGGGGGAGGGAGTGGTCACATGGCTTCGCTGTGGGGCTCACACTGAACCCAAACACAGCTCCAAAGGGAGAGAGCCAGCCCCGTGCATGGGCTGCTGGGGGCTGGCCACCATGCTGGGCCTTGGAGGGCCTGCAGGGTGGAGGGGAGACATCCTGTGCTGGGCAGGTTGGTGTCACACGGTCTGGGTCACACGGTCCAGGCCACATGGTCTGGGTCATACGGTTTGGGTCACATGGTCTGGGTCACATGGTCTGGGTCACATGGGGTCTGAGTCACACAGTCTGGGTCACATGGTCTGGGTCACAGGCCAGCGTTAGCGGCCAGCCCTCTGAGAATGAAGGTGAGAGAGCTGTGCACACACTTTCTGTTCTCAGGGGACACGGGAAGCAAGAGAGACGGAGCGAGAACACAAAGCTGGTAACGAACAGGCTGTCACAGACGGCGTCACTTCTGAGAAGGGACCAGTGGACCAGACGGGAGGGGTAGGAGCCGTCAGAGGCGGCGGTGACAGGGACAGCTCCTGCTGCCGCAGGGACAGACGGGGCCCTGCCTGTCTCCGCGTTCCCGAGGGAGAAGGCAGGGAAGAGAAAGGCTGTCGGTTTTCCAGCAGGGAGGAAGGACGCGCGCTCAGGCTTGAGCAGCCCAGCCCCACGGGAAATGAAAGAACCGAATCCACACGCGGTAAAGGCATCGAGCTCAGGCCACACCGACAGGAAACCGCCAGCTCCTCGGCGTCACAGACAGAGGGCGCCTCCGCTCTGAGAGCAGGAGCTGCCAGCCCGCCGAGGAGCGAGGCCCGGGGAGCGCTCTGAGCAGACACGCGAGGGGTTCTCGTGTGGAAGGGACCATCGTGACGGAGCACCTCCATATCCAGTCCCCCCCCCCCCCCCCCGCCACACACACACACACACCCGCAGTCTCCAAAGCGGACCCCAGGAGTGGACTGTTCCCCCGGCCCGGTTGCTCAGTGGTTAGAGCAAGCACGTCAACTTGGCAGCCGCCAGCCATGAGGGGGTTAGAGTGACGGCCCTCGGACCAAAGGTTCTCAGGTCTGAGACCCGGTGAAGGGCACGCAGCTCCGCGGCAGGTTCAGTGCCTCTGTGTGTGCCAGATGCAGGGCCCCCCAAAGACCTCCGCCTCCTCCATCAGCTCTGTCCCCCGCAGACAGAGGGAGACGCTCAGAGGGGACGCGGGAGCACAGGCTCACACCCCCTCTGTGACGCGTGTCCCCGTCCGGCCTCCCGGGGCGTCTGAGCGCGTCTGAGCGTCTGAAGGCAGCTGTGGGGACCCGCCTCCCCCGGCGAGCAGGCCCGCAGCCATCCGTCCGCCTGTAACAGGACAGCACACATTAGCGAGGCTGCCATCTCCGTTCGGCTTGTTTTTCTGCCGTTAACGGACGGGTCATCCCTCCTCCTAATGAGGAGCCTCTGCCGATAGGCCCCTCCTTAGAGCTCCGATACCGAGGGCTGCAGCACGGCCGTCTCTCCCTCCCCTGCGGGGAGTGCTCAGGGCAGCCTCCTCCTCCCCTCAGGGCAGCCTCCTCCCTCAGCCTCTCCCCCTCCTCCCTCATCTCCTTAGCCCCTCCTCCTTCCTCCCCTCCTCCCCCTCCTCCCCTCAGCCTCCTCCCTCAGGCCTGCAGCCTCCTCCCGCTCTGTGTCCTCACACACCCGGGGCTGGGCTTTGGGTGCAGTTGGAGGAGCCGCTGGCCTCGGCGCCCGCTCTCAGGAAAGCTGCTCAGGCCTCAGGGCGGAGAGCAGGTTAGTGGCAGGAGCCCGGCTGTGCACACCGGGCGCTGTGCCGGCCCTGCTGCCTCCAGGCCTCCCTGAGCCCCGCCCCCAGCATGCAGTTCCCGATGCCTGAGGGCCCACGGTGCCCCCACGGGGGTCAGGAGAGCCTGCTGGCAGCACGGCTCCTCTGTGCCCACGGGTGCCCACGGGTGCCCACGGGTGCCCACGGGTGTCCATGGGTGCCCACGCGGTGTCTGCCCGCCGGACGTCTGAGTGCTGCTGATGGGAGCGTCTCCCCACCGGGAGCTCCCCTCTGATGACAGGATGGCCGTCACAGAGGCCCCCTGAGGGGAACGGAGCCGAGGAGCTTTTTGTTTGTTCGTTTGTTCGGTGTGCCTTCTGGGGCTCAGTCTGCTGAGTCCGGGCATTGCCCACCAGAGGACAGGGTCCCTGCAGAGCTTGGAGAGCACCCGGACCGCCCTGTGCGCAGCTGGCTTTGGAAACGATCGGGGAGGTGACCAGTAGCCATCACGTCTGTGGCCCCGGCCCGTGTGGCTCAGCTGGCTGGAGCGGCACCCTGTGCCCCGGAAGGTCACTGGTTCAATTCCCGGTCAGAGCACCTGCCTAAGTGACCGGTTCCATCTCTGGTCAGGGCGAATGGGAGGCAGCTGATCAATGTCTCTCACCCCTCTCTCTCTCACCTCTCTCTCTCTCTCTCTCTCTCTCTCTCTCTCTCTCTCTCTCTCCCTCTCTCTCTCTCTCTCCTGCAGCCAAACCACCTGGGAGCCCAGCCCCCAATGCACCCCCCCTCCCCCCCCGCCAGCGCCCTAGCACGGCAGCTGCCAGCCCGGTCGGAGGGCGGTGTGCAGCCAGCATCCGCCAGGAAGATGGAATTGCGCACCTGTTTCCCTGCAGAGCGAGCAGCGGCCGCAGGCTCAGGACTCAGGGCCCGGGGTGCGCTGGGGGAGGGCTGGGCCTGAGGGCCCGGGGTGCGCTGGGGGAGGGCTGGGCCTGAGGGCCCGGGGGGCGCTGGGGGAGGGCTGGGCCTGAGGGCCAGGGGGCGCTGGGGGAGGGCTGGGCCTGAGGGCCAGGGGGCGCTGGGGGAGGGCTGGGCCTGAGGGCCAGGGGGCGCTGGGGGAGGGCTGGGCCTGAGGGCCAGGGGGCGCTGGGGGAGGGCTGGGCCTGGCCTCCACCTGAGCAGGCTCCCTGGGAGGAGCTGCGGCCGGCTCATTCCCCCAACAGGACCTCGGCCATGGAGGGTCCGGTCCTGGCTCTTCCTGAGGCTCATTAGCAACCAGACCTCAGCCCCCTCCCCCCATGTCTCCCCCCGCACCTGCCTCACTGCCCCAGTGCCACCTCCCAGGGCTCCTGGGGTACAGACAGCCAAGGGCTGGTGGAGGTTACATCTGCCTGGGGCTCAGTGACAGGCATGGAAGGAGGAAGGAAGGAAGGAAGGAAGGAAGGAAGGAAGGAAGGAAGGAAGGAAGGAAGGAAGGAACAAATGAGCAAAGGATGAAGATTGAAGAAGATTGTCCCCTCAATGGCTGATGCACGTGCCCACCCCCCACCCCCGGAGCAGAGCAAGGCCTCTGGGGCATCGTGAGCTGGGCTGTGGAGCAGGGAGGTAATTTTAGCGCAGTCCTAATTACCGTCAGCCACGTAATGAGTGGGACAAGGCCCAGTGCAGGCTGGGAGACACGGGGACGTGGCCCACGTGGGACGGGAGCACAGTGAATAGTCGTAGTCGGGGCCGGGCAGGGAGGGCCGGGCAGGGAGGGGAAGGGCAGGGAGGGGAGCAGCAGGTAGGGAAGGGGCAGGGAGGGACACAGGCTGGGCGGGGGCATAGGCAGGCAGCCACCCTCCCCGAGCTTCAGTCTTCTGCAAAACTGAGGCAGCGAAGCCACGGCCGGAGACCCCTCCGAGCACCCTCCTTCCCAGCCGCTGGGACGCGCAGAGCCCTCCACAGGCGTCACTCCAATGGGCAGTCTGTGCGGCCACAGTGAGGCTCAGGGCTGCGGACGTTCTAGTTAAACTCCAGCTCTGAAAACCGGGGAAGCCCCGCCAGGCTCTTCTGTGAGAGCGAGGGGAGAGTGGGAGAGTGAGGGGAGAGTGAGAACGAGGGGGGATTTGCATAGCACACAGCAGAGACCAGCCTGGGCAGCGGCTCAGACTGAGGCTTACCGGGCTCTTAGGAACCATCTCGCTCTGATTCCCTCCACGAATCGCTTCTGTTCCTGGAGCTGACACGCACTAGCACGCTCATCTGAGCGTGTGCGGTGGCTCTGAGCTGCGGGGTTGGTGCTTGCACAGCCCTAGGCGAGCCCCGGCCAGTGTGCAGGGAGACAGGCCCTCAGGCGGAGGCCGGGACCGGCTCAGGACCGGCTCAGGCCCGCGAGAGGCCCGGCGAAGGAACAGTGTGTGTCCCAGCGACCCAGCACCGGAAGGGCCCCCAGGAACACCCAGCTCCCCGTCTCCCCGTCTCTCCGTCTCCCCATCTCCCCTGGTCTGTGTGATGGAGACTCAGCCCCGAGACCGGGGAGCAGGGAGCGGGAAGGGGGTGTATAGACAGAAGTTCCAGGAGGGACAGCAGTGGCCGGGCCGATGTGGGGAGCTGGACGAGGAGGCAGCAGACGTGAATCCACCGCCATCACCCTAGCTCCTGGCAAAGGTGCTCAGAGCCTCACCGCTGCCCAGAGGGACGGGACCTGTGTGTGTAAGCGCCGCCTGGCCGTCCCATGTGGCCATTGCAGAGGGGCGTGCATTCTGAGTCCACCGCTCAGGTGCTTGGGTCCGTCCGGCCCGCCCTCTACAAGGCCGACTCGACCTTCACAGTGATGGCAGCCTCCCTGTGACCCGTGAGGAGGTTTATTTATGATCTTGGAAGGGCTCTGAGGAGGGAGCAGAGGGAAGAGGGAGGGTCATGGCCCGGCAGTTTGTGGCGGGGTCATGTTGTCTGGCCCTCTGGTTCACTGGGTCTTCTGGTTCATCTCAGTGTGAGAGGCTGGGGGTGGGGGGGGGGTGGGAAGGGGAGCTGGGGGGGGGGGGGGAGAGGGGAGCTGGGAGGAGGGCACGGGGGGAGAGGGCTGGGGGGCCGGGGGGCTCACCCACCCTGCCACCATCAAGCGGCCTGCAGCTCCTGGCTGGAGCTGACGGAGGAACAGCAGAGCCGAGAGAGAGAACGCCAAGAACTCTGTTTGTGTCTCGGTTAGGATTCTGCCTGGAGCTGAAAATCTTCCAGGATGTTCAGTCGCATGAGCCAATACGTTTTATTTTTGCTTAAGACAGTTTCTATCGAGTTTTGTCACTTTCAATAGAAAGGATCGTAACTGACTCAATATGCTCTCATTTTTTTTTACAACTTAAATATAATGTGAAATCTGAAGATAAAGTTGTCTTTTCATCACGCCCGAGGCTGAAAACAGAGAAAAGCAGACGAGATGTTCAGCATCATGCGGCTCCCTTTCTGCCTGAGCCGATGGGCTGCCCTGCCTCCAGCCCAGGCCCCGAGCTATGCCGCTGCCTCGGAGGTCAGCTTTGGCTTACCCCCAATCTCAACATAGGCAGGAGGCGGCTGCTACTCCACATGCTCTCTGCCCTGGTTAAAATCGACTACCTCCCGCATCGCCGTGCAGCCAGACCGCAGAGACAATTTACTTTGATCCATTTTAAAATGTCTGACTTGAGCCCTAACCGGTTTGGCTCAGTGGATGGAGCATCAGCCTGTGGACTGAAGGATCCCAGGTTCGATTCCAGTCAAGGGCATGTACCTTGGTTTCGGGCACATGCCCAGCAGGGAGTGTGCAGGAGGCAGCTGATGGATGTTTCTCTCTCATCGATGTTTCTGACTCTCTATCCCTCTCTCTTCCTCTCTTTAAAAAGCCAATGAAATATATTAACAAAAAATAAAATAAAATAAAATAAAATAAAATAAAATAAAATAAAATAAAATAAAATAAAATAAAATAAAATAAAATAAAATAAAATGTCAGACTTGGATGTCAGTAGGAGCCTGAGCAAGAAAAGATAAAAATAGGCACCAAGAGCCAAAACCGGTTTGGCTCAGTGGATAGAGCGTCAGCCTGAGGACTAAAAGGTCCCAGGTTCAAATCTGGTCAAGGGCATGTACCTCGGTTGCGGGCACATCCCGAGTAGGAGGCAGCTGATCAATGATTCTCTCTCATCAATGTTTCTAACTCTCTATCCCTCTCTCTTCCTCTCTGTAAAAAATCAATTTAAAAAAATAATTACATATAAATAGGCACCAAGAATAAATATCAACATGGATTCTTTATGACCACGGCAGTGTGCTTGGGGACGAGCCTCTTCAACCGGAAGAGGAAATGAGGGGTGTCAGCAGGAAGGGAACCCCACCTGCAGCGGCCTCTGCCCAGCTCTGCCGGTTCCTCGGTCCTCGGTGCCGATCCGCTCCTCACCACGCGAGCTGTGTCCCTGCGGTTCCCGCCCCCGCTGCCGAGTGAGCCAGCGTCTCCCCGTTATCAGCACGGCTGAGCTGCTCGGCATGTTAACATCCCGTCTCCTTTCAGCCGCCACAAAATCACTTTTGTTTTAATTCATTGATTCAAATTGGAGATGGTCGCCCTCCAACAGGTCCCGGTCTTACAGGGAGAAAAAAATGATTATGAAAAGTTATGTATCATAATGTCAATTAAGACCGGCTAATGAGGCAGAACCGCCGCGGTCTGGACGTGCCCAACGAAGCCGCGGAGGACCGCGAGGAGGTTATTTACGATCTTGGAAGGTGCCGAGGAGGGAACAGAGGGGAGGGGGAGGGACAGGGGGAGGGACAGGGGGCCAGAGGGACCCGGCCTCCCGCCCAGGACCGGCAGTGTGTGGTGTGACGGGGTCATGTTGTCTCGTCCTCTGCCCCTGCCCGTGAGGGGACTCAGCCTCAGCACGGGGCGATCTGACGGAAAGCCATGGGCGCCAGCGCCCGTGCTGCCTGCCCGCCCTGCCCGCCAGGCACCGCTGGGCCCTTCACCATCGCATCCCGCTGAGAACGCACAGCCTGTCCTGGCCGCTCACCGCGGAGGAGGCGGGAGCACAGGGAGACGCCGCCACTCCGCCACTCTGTCCGAACCCCACAGCCGCGGGGGACAGCCAGCACCCAGCCTGCCCTCGCTGCCCACACCTGCCCTGCTGGCATTTTACCCCTGGGACAAGGTGAGGAGCCCACGTCCATGCAGTGCTGGACATAACCGCTCTCACAGGGCACTTGTCAGGATGTGTCCAAGAAACAAAATAATGGGACCATTAGGAGAGGAAATGGAAGATTCCAGTCCAGGATTCCGGACTAAGAGGGACGCACAAAACCAATTATGGCAGACGTTCTTTATTGCTTCTTCCTCCCACCAGGATTTAAAAACAAACCAGATGACTAGGCCGCGGGGCTGTGATATATTTAAACTCGTAAAGCGTCTGATGGCGTCTTGCGGAGTGTTACGGGGGATTATTTCAATCAGCGGGCCTGGGACTCGTCACGCGTGAAAGGAGGTTCCCGCCTGTGCTGGGGCCGGTGTGCGGCTGGGAGAGCGTCTGGAGACCAGTGCTCTGGTCCCAATCAGCTTCTCCACCAATAACTGGGATAAGCAAGTGGTTCTGGGGTGTAGGACTACCACACCATTGCAGTGACTACCACATCAGCACCAGTCACCACATCAGCACCAGCTACCACATCAGCATCAGCTACCACATCAGCACCAACCACCAAACCAGCCACCAACCACCCCATCAGCACCAGCCACCACACCAACCACCAGCTACCACATCAGCACCAACCACCACATCAGCACCACCTCCCACATCAGCACCAGCCACCACATTAGCGCCAGCCACCACATCAGCCACCAGCCACCACATTAGCCACCAACAGCACAGACACCACCACCACCTTGTCACCAACCCCACAGCTCCATCAGAAACCACCACCACACAACAGCCACAGCCATCACCAACAGCATTAGAACAAGCACCCAACACCATCACCAACTCCCAACACCAACAACTGCATCACCCGGGATTACTGTGACCACCACCGCCCCAGGAACAGTAACACCAGCCACTACCATGAGGACAACCAAACCCTAACCACACCATTATGATAACTGCAACAACAGCAAGACCGACCACTGCAGCCGCAACCACAACCCAAACCACAGCAATGTCACCACCAACCACCACCACCATAGCAACCACTGCAACCACCACAGCCACACCCACCACAAGCCCTGCAAACTCCCATCCCCATCCCCCATCACCATAGCAACCATTGACACGACCGCCACATCCACCACAAGCACTGCAAACCCCATCACAACCACCACCGCCATCACCATAGCAACCGTTACAATAACCACCATGACAAAATCAACAACTGCAGCCACTGCCACCACACCCCCACAAGCGCCAGGATAGGACGCCTGCCTGAAGGTCAGATGGGCCCGCCGGGCACACAGTGGTGGTGGTGCGTGGGGGCAGATCTGTACGGAAACTGGGCGTGAAGACGGGAAGGGGGTGGTCCCGCCGCCCGCACGGAAGGCGGCGTACAGACACACACCTGCTGTGAACGCCACTGCGAACACTCGGGCAGGGTCTGCTCTGAAGATTGCCAACCAGGCCTCCCCAGAGCTGCGTCTGTCAGCCCCTGACCTGTGCTCGGCTACGGCCAGCAATCCGGGCGACGCCCCCGCGGCCGCACATTGCAAGGACACGGGTGGGTCTCGGTCCAGCCGGCGCCGCTGGTCCTCCGAATCCACAGCTCTTCCCTGAGCCACGCGCACTCACCAGGTGTTAATTGTTGGCTGTGCCACCTGCGTACAAGCAGCACGTGTCTGTCATTTCACTCCATCCAATCCCAGAGGTCTCCGGCTTAGCTTTCTCCCGCCCCCCGACCTACCACCATGGCTTTCAGGTGACCCACTACACGTCTCCTCCCTTGATGGTCACGTAAAAACCCATGAGCAGAACTGAGCGGAGCATGTTGTCTGTCGGCGGAGGTTTGCTTCCCAGAAATTGGTTGTCAGTTTGCCTCAAATGGACTAAGATACTAGTTCCAGGGTGTGTGTTTTTTACTGTTCAGATAAAGTTTAGGATCAGTTGTCAATCCCCTGCCCTCCAAAAAAGCTGTCTGCTTGGATTTTGATTGGGATTACATTAAATCTGTAGATCAATTTGGGGAGAATTAACATGTTAACAGTGAGTCCCTCAGCCATCGAACAAGACGTTTCTCTCCATTTATGCAGGTTTTTCATGTCATTCAACAATGTCTGGTAGTTTTCTAATGTATGCTTCTTGCCTGTATATGAGTACACATATAGAAGCACACATATGTCCCCAAATATGTACCAATTGCACATAGCATATAGAATGTTCGGTGTATATAACGATACCGAATTAATATACAATATATCCTTAAGTATTTTCCTCTTTTGCTGCTATGGTAAGTGATGTCACTTTTAATTCTAAGTTTTCATCTGTCTATTGCTATATATGGCGATAAGACTGATTTTTGTCTATTGACTTTGTCTTCAGAGAAATGAATAAATTTAGCAATGCTTTTGGGAGTTTCTTTTTGGATGTTTTACAGACATAATCATGTCATCAGTGAATGAAGACAGAGTTACTTACTGCTTTCTGTCCCATTAGCATGCTCTTATTTCATTTATATGTCTCCCTCCCTGGCCAGGACCGCAGTTAAGTAGTAAATAGGAATGCTGAAAATGGACACTCTTGCCATATGGCTGTAAGTATTTGGACTTTTATTTTTTATTTTTTTAAAAATTTATTTTATTGATTTTTTACAGAGAAGAAGAAAGAGGAATAGAGAGGAACATCGGTGAGAGAGAAACATCGATCAGCTGCCTCCTGCACACCCCCTACTGGGGATGTGCTCACAACCAAGGTACATGCCCTTGACCGGAATCGAACCCGGGACCTCTCAGTCCGCAGGCCGACGCTCTATCCACTGAGCCAAACTGGTCTCAGCTATTTGGACTTTCCATCATTGTATGATTCCAGCAGTAAGTTTTGTTTTGGTTCTTTGGGTTTTGATTTCTGATGCTCTTCGTCAGTGAGGCCCTTTCCTTCTCTTCCTACTTTTCTGAGAGTTTCTAGCATGATCAGCATTGATTTTTGTCAAAGGCTCTCTCTTCATCCATTGAAAGTATCACATTTCTCCCTTTAATATTAAACGGCATCACGTTCCAGCTGGTATTACCCTTTTTTACATATATCCCTGGATGTTATTTGATGGAATTATATTAAAGATCTTTAATATATATTAATGAGGGATATTGGTCAGCTGTATTTTTTTTATTAAACAATTTTTTTTACTTAATTTATTGGGGTGACTCACATCTATGGATCTCAGGATTCAGATTCACCAGCCGAAGTCCAGTCTCCTTCCATCACCACTCACCCCTCCCTCCCCCACAAGCCCTCTCTGCCTCCCGTACCGCCTTTCAGCCTGTTGTGTTTTCATTGGTTTTCAGCTCATCTATTTTTTTGTTCTCAGCTCACCCATGAGCTGCGGGTACTTCCTCTTCCAGTTTGTGAACTGGTGGTTGTGTGGCGGGTTTCTTCAGGGCTGGTGTCCTCCAGGGTGACAACACCCGTTCTAAGCCCACGGTGGGGTGTTCTCAGTGTGGATTCTGTTGCTTGGCTGGGTACAGAGCCGTCCAGATCTCTCCTTCTCCTGTGTCAGCATTAGGAATTTGCACCTTGTTCACTGTATCTAAGTTGCTGGACTTATTCATGGAAAGTTGTTCCTTTGGCCCCTTCCTGCCTTTTGTTCTCTGGAGGAACTAGGTCCCTGTCATTTTCATTCTGATGTGTTTTTTAATTCGTCCAGCTGGAGTTTATGATTTTCAGGGTGTGTTTTTAAAAGTCATATTTTCATTTCATTGATTTCCCCCCCCCCCCCCCCCCGCCTAGTATTTGCTAATATTTGAGGTTCTTGATTCCCACCCTCATTTTTATTTCCTCACTCTTATTTGTGGTTTAGTTGTCTTTCTTCTTTCTTTCTTTCTTTCTTTCTTTCTTGATTCTTAATGTGGAACAATTGGATCACTGGTCTTGCAACTTGATTTTTTTCTCATATTAGCATGCGAAGACATAGATTCCACCTAAGCACTGTTTTACATGCATCACACAAAGTCATTATTTTATCAAATATTTTTCTGAACCCCTTTTCTCTTCTTCTGGGACTCCAATTGTACATGTGTTATCCTGCCTGATTTTTTGTCCTGTGGGTCACTAAAACTGTGTAATTTTTTGTTCAGACTTATTAAAAGGTTAATATTTGAATTGGATGGTTTCTATTGTATATCTTCAAGTTCACTTATCCTTTCTTCTGAAGCATTTAATCCAAGGTTAAGCTGATCCAGGGAATTTTTCATTTCAGACATTTTGTTTATTAATTTTAGAAGTTCTGTTTAGTATTTTCCTATCTTTTATTTTTCTCTTTATTTTTGGACTTTGCTTTCATTCCCTGGAGCATACTGATCATTATGCTTTTAAGGATCTTGGCTGTTAATGTCATCCTCTCTGTGATTTCTCGGTCTGCTTCTATTAAATGCATTTCCTCCTTGTAACTGGTCATACTATCCTGCATCTTCACATGTCCAGTAATCGTTTATTGGATGCTGGACATTTTGCATGTTACATTATTGAGCGTCTGCATTTTGTTATCCTTTAGAATACATCTGGTTTTGTTCCGGCTGCAGTTACTTGTGAGTCAATTTGATCCTTTTGAAACTTAAAAAAAAATAATTATATAGGACAAGTCTAGAACAGCCTGGAGTCGATAGCAATTGGCCCTACTCATAAGGCATCACTCTGGGGGTCTGTCCCAAGTGTCACGGATGTTAAGTCGTATCTTTCCACGCCTGCTGAAGAGAACTCAGAATCCCAGGACTCCCGCGTGGGTTTCAGGAACTGTTTGCCTTCAGCTCCCTGCCGGTTCTTTCCCCAGCCTTATGGAGCTTCGCCTTATGCTGCCTCGCATTTAGCAACAGCCTTCCGAGGCCCCCAGCAGATTCTGGAGCTCTGTTTTCCCCGTGTGACTCCATCCCCTGCAGCGAAGGAGCTCTACCCATGGCAACCTCAGTATCCCCAAGCTCCCATCTCTCCCTCCCCCCATGAGACTGCTGCTGCCTCCTCTGGCCCCCTCCCTGCCCCCCAGTCCGGAAGGCACCTCCCAAGACCCAGAAGAAAGCAATCGCCCCCTCTGCTCCTTCTCTCACAGCTCACGGCTCTGCAGTCCCAGCCCTCGGATGTTTCATGTTTTACCCAGCGTCCTGGCTGCCGGGGACAGGGGTATAGATCCGCTGCTATTTGCTTTGGATTGGCGGGAGCAGATATTTATCTTCATGTTGACTTTGGAGTCAGTGAACCCAGCGCAGCCTTTCGCTCAGGATGTGGCCTTGCATCGCTAATTACCCGGAGGCCAGGCTCTGCCGCCGCTGCCTCCCATCATTGCGCTGAGTGGACTCCTTATCGCCCCTTCCATCGGCTGTTCCTCCCCCACCCCGTGTCTCTCAGCTCCCAATCGTGGTCATCTTTAAACATTAACGTAATCATCTGTCTCCTTCAAAAATCAATTCCAATTTCAGGGCATGCCAGCGAGTCCTCACAGATTGTTCTCAATCCACTCCTTTCTCTCCGTTTTGCTTGCAGCCTCTCGGGGACATGCCCTCACCAGTTCAGCACTGTCTTTCTAACTGAGAGACCTAGGAGCTCTGGCCCATTTGGCTCAGTGGATAGAGCATCGGCCTGCAGACTAAAGGGTCCCGGGTTCGATTCCGGTCAAGAGCACATGTCCGGGTTGTAGGCTCCATCCCCAATAGGGGGCGTGCAGGAGGCAGCTGATCAATGATTTTCTCTCTCATCATTGATGTTCCTATCTCTCTCTCCAACTCCCTTCCTCCCTGAAATCAATAAGAATAAATGAGAGACTAGGAAGGGGCTGGTGATGCCACACACACCAGAATGCCTCTCGGTGATCAGTGTGCCCGGTGCACCCCGCATGCTGTCCCCTGGGTGTGTAGGGAGCGACAGTAATTTCCCATGATGCTTTGCTCATCTCTGACCTCCCCACGTGCTAGTTCCTTTCCTTGGCCCACCCTTCCTTCCCGCCTCCGCCCCCAGCACCCCTACCCCTGGTCCCCACCTTCTCCCCATCCCCAGTTCTCCCAGGAAACGCCCTTTCTTTGGGAAAAGCTTCCTTCTCCTCCGTCTCTGAACTCTTTCACTGAAAGAAGTTATGACTTCCTCCCGCTGCCTCGGTCTCCCCCGGGAACCTGCAGGCGATGGCTGCCTGTATTCCAACGGGAGCCGAGAGGCACCCGAAGGCTTCCCGCAGCTCCCGCGTCTCCTTGGCAACGATGTCGACGTCACTACAGCAGCTGATACTGGCCGACTGTGTACCTGCTCCTTTGGATTTGACACATAATGAGGAAACCGAAGCTGGAGGGGGACCAGGGAGAGAGAGAGAGAGAGAGAGAGAGAGAGAGACAGAGACAGAGACAGAGAGAGAGAGACAGAGACAGAGAGACAGAGAGACAGAGAGCGAGCGCTGAGGAGCTGCAGGTGTCTGACCCTGGGGCTCATGCTCAGGCTCAGGCGCCAGTGATGGAGCAGCCAGCTGAGTGGCCTGTAGGGTCATCCGCCCCACTGAGCCCAGGCCATGCCCGGAAGAGGGAGGAATAAAAGCGGAAATGCATTTTTGCTTTAAGGCACCACGTTTGGGCGGTTTCTTATGCAGCGAGGACGGCCTGTCTAATGCAATGCTCCGTCTAGCCCAGTCGGCAAACTCATGAGTCCACAGAGACAAACATCAACGGTGCAGCGATGGAAATGTCTTTGGAGAGCCAATGTTTTAAAACTTAAACTTCTAACGCTGCTTCTTCAACACAGACTCTCCCAGGCCGTGGCACTTTGTGGAAGAGCCACACTCCAGGGGCCAAAGAGCTGCATGTGGCTCATGAACCACAGTTTGCCGACCACGGGAATGTCCTCAGACACCCACTGGGATGCTCGCGGGTGGCTGGGCCACGGCAGGGGTTTGGGGGGGAGGAGGGAGTGGGGGCTGTGGGGGCTGAGTGTCCCAGGCCGTGCGTGTGTGCGTGTGTGCGTGGTGTGTGTGTGTGTGTGTGTGTGTGTGAGACAGCATGATGCAACGGATGAATGCCAACCGAGGGAAGGGTGCCCACCCAGAGCCGCTCCCTTGGGGGGCAGAAGCGGAGGCACAGAACACAGGAGTCCGGGAGGAGGACTGAAGCACCACCATCTTTGGCGAGACCAGATGAAAGGTGATGAGGGAGGCCTCCATGCGGGGAGGCCTCCATGCGGGGACAGGCAGGGGCAGGAGGGCAGCCGGTGTCCGCTCTGCGGCCCAGGCCGAGAGACCTGACTGGCAAGGCTGGCTCTCCCTGTGTCCCCGGCACAGGGCCCCACAGCCCACCCCGGAGGCAAGCCCAAGGCTGCCAGCGCTCAGAGAAGGAGCCCGCAGGTCCTGCCCCGCCCGCCCCGCCCCAGCCCGGAGGGTGGTGCTGGCTCTCCGCCCGGACACAGAGAGCCCCTGCTCCCCTCCTCCCCCGGCCCCGCCCTCCCAGCCTTTCCCGGCCCCGGCTCCGGAACGAGGGGCTCGTTTGCCTGGGAAAGACCTGGGAGCCGGTCAGACAAGCCCCTTCGGCCCCGATGCATCGCCTCGGCCTGAGCGGGAGCCCGAGGCCCGTGTCCCTCCTCCACGTCCCCCCGGAAGGCCGGGCCCCATTGACATGCAGCCTCGGCCGCGTCTCACTCCATGGCCCTGCCACGTCGCTGTGATTTAGGCGCTAATTCCAGCCCCAGGCGGGCAGCGTGATCCGGTGCTCATTACCTCCTGCATAATGTTTCCGAGGAGGGCCCGCGGGGCCGGCCCTCACTCACCGCGGCGCCTGGGCAGGGAGCCAGCGGGGCCGGGGCGGGGGCGCCGGGGTCCGCCTGGCTCCTGGAGCCGCTGGGGCCTGATCCCCTCTCACGGGAGGACGAAGCTGGGCCAGGGACCCAAGGCTCATTAACACCCCTCCCCAAGGTGACCTGGCATAATGGGGGTCGCTCACAGAATGAATCACCTCCATGCAGGACTGTTACAGAGCAAAGGGGGCTCCTTTTCAAACCCTCGGGTGCTCCCCACTCTCAGCTGCTTGGTGATGCCAGTGCCACCCAGTCTGCGGGCGTCAGCGAGACCCGCCTGGGGCCTGGGGGCCGGGGACTGGGGGCTGGGGACTGGGGGCTGGGGCCTAGGGGCTGGGGACTGGGGGCTGGGGCCTGGGGGCCGGGGACTGGGGGCTGGGGCCTGGGGGCCTGGGGCCTAGGGGCTGGGGATGGGGGTCTGGGGGCCTGGGGGCCTGGGTGCTGGGGGCCTAGGGGCTAGGAGCTGGCAGCCTGGGGGCTGGGGGCTTGGAGGCTGGGGGCCTGGGGGCTGGGGGCTGGCGGCCTGGGGCCTGGGGCCTCGGGCCTGGGGGCCTGAGGGCTGGGGGCCTGGGGGCTGGAGGCCTGAGGGCTAGGGGCCTGGGGCCTGGGGGCTAGGGGCTGGGGTCCTGGGGGCCTGAAGGCTCGGGGGTCTGGGGGCCTGGGACCTGGGGACCTGGGGCGCTGGGGGCCTGGGGCCTAGGGGCTGGGGATGGGGGCCTGGGGCCTGGGGCCTGGGAGCCTGGGGGCCTGGGGGCTGGGGGCCTGGCCGCAGCTCGGTCACCGTCGTCATAAAAATTCACCTGGATCGGATGATGCTGTGAGAACCATGCGGGTCAGAGAAAGACGAAGGTCACAGATCCCACTCCCACGTGGTACTGAATGAACCCAGTGAGTGGTGAGCGGGTGGACCCAGAGCCATGGCGGCGTGGGCTAGAGGACGGGGTCTCGGGGGGAAGGTGGGGAGGGGAGATTGGCTGGGAGGTGATCAACCACAGACCTTCATGCGGACAGGCCTGGCCCGCGCCACGAACAGTGGGGGGTGGGCGACTGGGTAGGGGGAGGGAGGGCTGGAGGAGTTAGCCGGGAAGGGACATCTGTCAGACTTTCAACAACGAAGGTTTACAACCAACACCACCCATCGCTAGTGGTGTTCCCTTTCCATGGTTCGCTCGGCAGGGAGGGGGCGGGCAGAGGGAGGGCTCTCTCTAAATTCATGTGATGCACCGGGCCGGCGTGGCTCAGGGGGTGAGCATTGACCAGGAGGTCAGGGTTCGATTCCCGGTCAGGGCACAGGCCCGGGTTGCGGGCTCAATCCCCCATGGGGGGTGTGCAGGAGGCAGCCCATCAGTGATTCTCTCTCATCATGGATGTGTCTCTCTCTCCCTCTCCCTTCCTCTCTGACAGCAATAAAAATGTACTTTTAAAAAATAAGAACTAGATTCCCGTGAGGAGCCTGGAGATTGAGCGCTCCTCCAGTTCTCTGGGACACGGGAAGGGCGGCGGACGCTCCGGTTTCCGGTCTGGGCTCGGAGAGGGGCCCCTGGAAAAACCCAGCCCAGAATCGGGCAGCTTATATGAGCATCTCATTCACCAGCCCCCCCGCCCAACCGACAGCCCCCCACCCGGTGTCCACACGCACCCCCCCCGCCCCCCCGGCACCCACAGGCCCCACCCCTGTGCCCCGTGCCCACATGCACTCCCGGCCCCACAGGCCGGGCAGCCGCGCTGGGTGGGAGCAGCGGGGGGAGCGGCTGGCGGGCTGTCCCGCGTCATCGGAGCCGCCTGGATGCTCCGGGGGCTTTGCTCGGTGGAGTTCAGCCGGCAAAGACGCATGGAGAGCGAATTGGACTTTTAAAAATGAAGCCCACATCGCAGCGGCTTCTGGCGCCGCCTGGGGAGGGGTTGGGGGCGGAGTGGCTGCGGCTAGTCCTCACAAGGTCAGCCTTCCGCGAGCCGTTTCCGCGGAATTACGGGCACCGGAGGGTCCCGGGTGCCCCTTCGTGCTGTAACTGTGCGCAGTGAGCTGGCTCTTTGGAAAGTGTCAGGTGGAGAGGGGACCGCCTGGCCCCCTCCCAGCCATCCACCCTCGGTAGCATCGCTCGTGTCCGAGGAGACGCTCAGCAGCCAGGCCGTCTGTCCATCCGCCCAAGAGCTTCCGCAGAGCCAGCGAGGGCGTGGTGGGCGCCTGGCCTTGGCGGCTGACCCGCTTTCCATGCGATCATTTTAACGGAAGGGGCTGTTCCGGCCCCAGCACCTGAGCCTGGGTCTCCCGGGAAGGCCAGACAGGACGGCTCCCCGGAGCTGCCAGAGGAGAGAAGGGTCACATGACTCCTGCTTTCCAAGAAAACACTTTCCTGGAGCCCCCACTGGCTGCGTGTCTCCGCCAATCAGTTCCATCCTAAGTGCCCACCTCTCCCGCACCCACGACTGCCGGGCACCCCGTGTTCCGTCTGCCCGGGGGGCCGGGCCCCGGGCTGAGCCAGGCCGTTCCCTGCCGTCCTGGCTGGAATCGTCCTTGGATGGACGGAACGCCGCCTCCGGAGCCCAGGGTCCGTCTGCTGAGGGCCCGTCACCCTCGGGCTGCGGGAGAACACGCACCCACATGCGGGAGAACACGCACCCACATGCGAGTGAAAACGCAAATGGAATGTCTGTGGGCCATGGCCCCTCTGTTCACAGAGTGCGTGGCCCCTTAGGGCCCGGCCACCCCCCCTCACCTCCTGCGTCACGGCCTGATCCGGGGCCACAGCGGGCACAGCTCAGCCGCCCGCCACTGCCCACGGGCTTGACCGCCCCGGGGACACTCAGAATGCGGGTGTGGGTGTGGGAGCTCGTCAGAGCTGGAGGGCCCGTACTGGGCGGCCGCTCCTCGGCGAAGGGGCTCCAGCTGGCACACAGGAAGGCTCTGCTCACAGCTACCCCCACACCCACCGCTCACCTCGCGGACCCCGGAGAGGGGCTGGGTGAGCTTGCGGTCTGCGACCTCCCCACAGCATTGGAGTCAACATTTCCCTTTGGCTGACGATTGGGGTGACCTGAGACAGGACCTGTGTCTGCCACTGTTTACCTCACCCTTGGTTCCAGTGCAAGCTCGACCCCGAAGCGCCGGCCCCGAAGCCAGGCCTCACCCCCAGCCCCGCAGCCACGCCCCTCCCCGCTGGGAGCGGAGGCTGGGCCTTGCTCACAGGGCCCGCCCGCTCAGCGCCACCGGAAACCCCGGGAGAACGCGGCGTGTCAGGACACGCACTGGGCCCCGCGTGGGGAGAGCAGCTGCTGGCGGCGCGGGAAGCGCCAGCGGAGAGCACCCAGCGCCTCAGACGAGAGTCTGGCTCGTGTGCGTGGGCTGTGCCGTTGACAACGGAGGACAAACAAACAATCCACAAACAATATGGCTCAGCAGACCCACCGCACAGCAGCCGAGAAACGCATGAGTCACCGCGGCCGGGAGGACGGCGACGCCGAGGCCGGTGCTGCTGAGGGAGCCGCCTTCGGGGCGGGTGTGAGGACCGGCTTCGGCTGGCGAGCCCCAGAGAGGCGATCTCCCTGGCACACAGGAGTGGTGTCCTCTGCACACGCACACGCACACGCACACGCAGAGGACGGCCGGACGGCCCAGAGCCCGGGCTCGGAGTCTCCCCACCGTGACCTCAGGCTGGCGGGGGAGGCGGGGCGATGGCCCTGTGGGTGCGGAGGTGCACGTACAGGGGAGGGGGAGGGTGTCAGTCACGGGCCCCCCGATGGCGTGTGCTGATGCCACTGAGAAATGGAACCTCAGGAGACCCCGCCCGGCTGTGCACGCTGCCCGCCCCGGCCCAGCGCAGCCCCGGCTCCTCTGCCAGAGACGGCCCGGCCCGGCCTCCCGGTCCGCGAGGATCACAGACCAAACAGGGAAGCAGCAGAAGAGGTGGCCGGCCCGGCCGGGTGCTCAGGGGCTGAGCATCAACCTAGGAACCAGGAGGTCAGGGCTCCATTCCCCGTTAGGGCACCTGCCCAGGTTGTGGGCTCCATCCCCAGGAGGGGGTGTGCAGGAGGCAGCCTACTGATGATGATCCTCTCATCACTGAAGTCTCTCTCTCTCCCTCTCCCTTCCTCTCTGAAATCAATAAAATATATATATACACCAGTAGCCCTGCGCATGAATCCGTGCTCCAGTAGCTCCCTGTGGGGCCTGGCCGCTCCGAGCCCGCTGCCCAGAGGCTCTCCACAGCCCAGAGGCCCATCCTCGGCCGGGCACGGAACGCTTGCTAGTTGCCGCGGTGACGAAGCAAGCATTCTGCCAGGCCGCTCATGCCACCCGCTCTCAGTGGCTGGCCCCCCGGAACTGGGGGACTCTGGCAGAGATGAGAGGACTGGGCGCCGGCCATCTTGTGGCTAAGGGTGCCGCCATCTTTGTGACTGAATGATGGTTAATTTGCATATTGCCCTTTTATTAGATAGGATGTCCTATATAATAAAGAGCAAATATGCTAATTAGACTGGACAGCAGAAGGACCGTCCAGACGACCCACTCTGGGGGCTGAGCCGGTAAAACAGGAAGCCGTCCTGGCCGTGGTCAAGCACCTCCCATGAGCACTCGGAACTCGTAAACAAGTGTTTGCAGCGGAGTTTCAGTCAGGTGGAAAGGACAGCAGGTGCGTGAGGATTGGAAGGGGCTGAGCCTACACGTGGACGTGACCACAGGCGGAGGGCTCCCCAGACCAGGCCAGCTGCCCTGCACGCAGAGGGCCTCCGGTGGGCCAGGGACCACGGTCAGTACTTACCCAGACAGAGGGGACCTGGGCCCCGGAGGGATCAGGGTGTCACCAGCCCAGCCAGTGAGTGGGGAGAGGTTCACGGTCGGCCTGACTGCTAACCTTTTACCCAGATTGGTGTGCGCACACCCTCCTGGTGAAATCCATTTGCCCATGGGCCACTTATAGGAGAGAAGCCACACACACACACACACACACATACACACACACGGGATTTGGGCAAGTCCTCTCATGGGAGAGGTCCTCTGATGGTGCCCCAGCTCCCACAGCTCCCCCTACTGGCAGCAAGCTGGGCACCGGCACCTTTAGGGGTGCGGCTTGCGAGGGTGCCCCCGCCAGGGCCAGGGCAGGCTCTGCATGGCTGTGGGTTGGGATCCGTGAACAGGCTTCGGTGTGGGGGCCCTATTTCCACCGGGAAGCCACATGGGGAAATCGTGGACCGCCCCACACACACACACACACACACACACACACACACACGCAACAATGGAAACCCAGTGGCCCTGTGTTTGCTGTGGCCTCCCCCCGAGACTCAGGGTCACCCCTGGGCTCCAGCGAGAGCCGGCGGCCTCTGCCCACGCATGTGCGGGGAAGGCACAGAGCGCGCCGGGCCTGGCTCACGTGGGAGCAGCCCGGGCCCCGCCCACGGAGGACGCATCTCGTTTTCCAACCACCTGGGCCCGCCGCCACTGCCCAGCCCTGCTCCCACACACGCACGCACACGTGGTAAGGATGCAGCCTTTCACGTCCGGAGCTGGAAAAGCCTTTAATTGGGTCTACGCTTGGAGAACACGGGGATGGCCAAGACCCGCCCCCGCCCGAGGCGCGCCCGGGCCCGGGGCAGCGGCTGCTACGGAAATACCCACATGGCTCTTGGTAGCTTCTTCCAACGGTCAGGTAGAAAACGGTAACATGACGTGTGTGCGTATATATACGTCTATATAGATGTATGTATATAAAACCACGGCCTTCCTTCCTCACCCGGCCCGAGGGGCGCACCGCGTGCCAGGGCCTCTCACCCACCACCGGCAAACGCGGGGCGTGCCACTGGGGGGCCCGTGGGCCGAGGAGGGGGTCCCCCAGGACGGTGGCAATGAGGGACCCGGACCCCTCAGACTGCGTGTCCAGTATATGCATATATATATATGTGCGCGTATACGTGTGTGTGTGTGTGTGTGTGTGTGTGTGTGTGGGTGGGTGTGTGCAAGGTAGAAAACACCAGTGTATCCCGTCCGTACTAAGCAGGTTACATAAATCAGGTTTGGTGACCGGTTAACACTTGTTTTTTTAAAAAGGAACATCGAAGATATTCAAAAAATTGCTACAGTACAAAAAAGTGTGTGTGTGTGCGCGTGTGTGTGTTTATATAGTTATATACACCGACATTCCCCAGAAACACGGCTCTCGGAAGGGGTGCCCACGCCAGCGTCCTGCGAGGCTCCCACGCGGGCGGGCGCCGCGGCTGGGCGTCCGCCAGGCCCCCGGGCCCCACATGGCACATATTGGTATTGTTGGCACAGTCAGCGTCGTGGCAGCGCCCGCGTCCCGGGGCGTCCCGCCTCCGCTGGGCCCGCTGCCCGGCTCCGGTCCGCCCGGCGTCTCCGCCCTCGGCCTCCGGGTGGCGGCAGGGCAGCCTGTGGGCGCGAGCTTCTCTATAAAAATATATTTGGCCTCTAGCGTCCGTCCTGCTGGAGCCCCCGGCCGGGCCGCGGGTGCGGGGCCTCCCGCAGACAGTCCGGTTTGAGGGTTGGAAGTGGGATTGAGTTTTGTACAGGTCCTCCCACGGGATCCTGTGCAGGAAGAAGACAAGAGGCGGTTACGTGGCGGCGGGCGGAGGGCCAGCCTGTCCCTGTGCTCCCGGCTGACGGCCACCCGTGTCCTCAGGACAGGAGGGTGCCCGTGGGCCCGGACACACCCAGAACCCCAGGTGGGAAGGGGGCCCGGGCCCAGGATCATCACGGAAGCCACAGAGAAGCCGGGTCAGCTCCCGGCCAGGAGGGTCAGGGCTCCGCATGGTCACCCAGCCGGCCGGGCACTGAGGCGTCCCGGGCACGCTCAGGCCTCCTCCAGCTCCTCCCCTCCTCGAGCTCCTCCCCTCCTCCAGCTCCTCCCCTCCTCCAGCTCCTCCCCTCCAGGGCCGAGTGCGGGCCCGTCCTCGCCTGCGGGGGCACCGGGGTCCCGTGGTCTGCTGCTCTGCTGGCCCCCTCGGAGGGGTTTTGGGGAGCAGTGGAAACCACCCACTGGGCCCCCAGGGGTGACCTTGCTGGGGAGAGGTGGCCAGGGCGGCGGACCACAAAGACGTGGCAGGTGCTACCCAGCAGGGTGAGTGCCTCGGAAGATGGGCCCACAGCCTCCCTGCCTTGGACAAACCCCAGAGCTGTGACCCTGCAGGACCTGAAGGGGCCGGGCACCCAGGAGGGACGGACGGAGGGCCTTTTGGAAGACGGACAGAGGGCCACTGGGGGGCAGGAGCCTCTTTCTAACCCATAGGCATCTGTTGCTACCCAACATTAGAGAGAGAGAGAGAGAGAGAGAGAGAGAGAGAGGGAGAGGGAGAGGGAGAGGGAGAGGGAGAGAGAGAGAGAGAGAGAGAGAGAGAGAGGGAGAGGGAGAGGGAGAGGGAGAGGGAGAGGGAGAGGGAGAGGGAGAGGGAGAGGGAGAGGGAGAGGGAGAGGGAGAGGGAGAGAGAGAGAGAGGGAGAGGGAGAGGGAGAGGGAGAGGGAGAGGGAGAGGGAGAGGGAGAGGGAGAGAGGAGAGAGAGAAAGCGGACATGCTAACCTGAGCCTTAACTTGCTATTTTTGCTATTCTAAGAGCAGTGCTGGCTTCCTCGCCCTGCAGTGGCTTTGTTTGGTTACGGGGTCCATCAGCCCCTACACCAGAAGGTTGCAGGTTCGATTCCCAGTCAGCGCACACACCTAGGTTGTGGCTTTGATCCCTAGTTGGGATACATATAGGAAGCAACTGATCAATGTTTCTCTCTCCCTCCCTCTCTCTCTCTCCAATCAATAAAAACACATCCTTGAGTGAGAATTAAAAAATAAATAAAAGCAGGGCGGGCTTCCTGCAGAGATGAGTGGGTTGCTGCACCCCAATCAGGCCGGGAGGCAGGCCGGAGCCTGCACCCGCCCCTCCGGGCCTGGCTGTTCCTGCAAATCCCTGCTGTGCGCTCAGCTCAGGGGGGGACTCGGAGTTTCTGCTCCAGAGGCTCTGCTGCTGAGCCCCAGCTGGGCACCGACCCCGAGAGGGACTAGGGAGGGACGGGCAGCCCAGACAGAAGCCTGAACCCCAACACCCCGACACCCCGGCCGGAGAAGGTCACCTGGGACAGGGCGGCCCCACAGAAAGCCATGTGCTGCCCTGTGACCCGAGAGTTGGGGACCCAGGGTCAACTCTGACTCGGCTAACCCGACCCCACTGGCTCCATGCCACGGACGGTTGGGTCACGGGCTAAGGACCGGCGTCTGCTTTTGCAAAACCGGGAGGACAGAGCGCCTGGCCGCGGGGTGATTCACCCCGGGCAGGGCTGCTCCCCGCCGGGCCCTGCTGGGCTCTCTCAGGGAGAATGGGCTCCTGAGGGTCTGAGTGGCCCTTCCACGGACAGAGTGGCCGGCCGGCCGTGTTTTGGGGGACAGAGGTCAGGGCTCCGGTGGTTTGGAAGTAACAATCCCCAGGACAGGTCACTCCGGGGCTTCTGGGACCTCCGCCACGTCCCAGGCTCCGGCTGGGTGGAGCGGCCCTCGAAGGGAATGGAACGGTCTGGGCGCTGAGGGGTTTTCTGACGATGACTGTATGAAAAGTGACAGGAAATGAGCCAAGAGCCGCCCCGGGCCTGAGTCTGAGGCCGCCGTCCTGGGCGCGGGAAAGGCCGTGGCGTCCTCTGGTCCTGCCGGGCACCCGGACGAGCTGGCCGCGGGGAGCTGGCCTGAGGCGTCCGGGCCAGGCTCCAGGGGCCCATCTCAGAGGCCGAATCCGGGGACAGGGCGACACTGCCAGGCTGGGAGCCCTGCCACCTCTGGGGCGTCGCCGACCACCCGCCTGCAGGGGGCGCCCTGGGCCCCGTCTGGGTCCCCGACGTGCAGTGGGTCTGTGGGAGCGGACAGAGGGGTGGTGACAAACGGACCCATCTTCCTAGAAAATGTGTTTGCTGAGGCTTCGCGGTGAGACCGTAGGCGAACCCCCCCCCCCCCCCGCCCCCGCCCCACCGCCTCCCGCCCGGCTCCAGGACCTTCATTACAGCCTCCGTGGGAACTGCTGTTTGTGTAAGGGTGACAGCACCGGTAAACCTGAGCCCTCCTCCCTCGGCCCTCGCCGAGGCGCATGTCCAGGCATTCATTACGGGAATCGGGGCGCCTCGGGCCCGAATGCGCGGCTCCCGGTGAGCCATCAGCGGCTGCCGGGCACAGGGCACAGAATCCTGAGGCGTCCATCAGGGCTAACAAGGCGCCTCCCTCCCCCCCGCCCAGCTCCCGCCTGCGGAAACGGGAACCGGGGTGGCCCGATGGAGCCGCGGCTTCGGCCCGCAGGCCGGAGGCTGAGGGGGCAGGCGCCCTGCGGTCCTGGGGGCACTTCTCCCCTCACCTCCCCGCCGTCCTCAGCCAGTGGGGGGTGGTCTCCGGACAGGGGGGCGTCCCCTCCTGTAAGCCGGGCTTTCCCAAAATAGCTCCCTGGGCACCGTCAGGGAGGGGGGCCATCACCTTGAGGCTGGCGGTCTGGGGTGACCTGCCCACCCCCACAGCCGGACTCGATGGAGCCTCTCTCCCCCCGCTGGGGGACAGAGAGTGCCCTAAACTGCACCTGCAGCCGACATTCCTGAGCACCTACCCGGGCACCTGACATGGACTGTGCACTGAACCGCCAGGCAGCACCTGCCCGATACCCTGAGCCCCCAATTCCTAGGTCCCTAGGCCCCTGATCACGGGCCTTACATGAGACCACCAATCAGAGCACGCCGAGCGAGCGCCCTAAGCCCCATCCCTTCCCGTTCCTCCCCTCCAAGGCGCCTTCACCCTGCCCGTGTGCGCCCTTCCTGCGGGAGGCAGCCCGCAGGTCCTGCCTGACCTCGGGCACGTCACGTGACCCCTGTCTGGAAAGGGGGCGCTGGGAGGACGGAGGGAGTTTGCAGATGCAAAGAGCGCTCCCGTGAGCGGCTATGCGAATGTCTATGTGAGGGAACCGTCCCCGTGGTGGGCGCTACCTGCAGCCAAAGGCGGGCGTGCCTCCGTGGGTGTGTGGCCCGCAGCCAGGGCGGCCGGGGTGGGGGTTGGGGGGCGGTTCCTGGGACAGGCCGGACCCTCCGTTCGTGAGCGAGGCCCCCGGCTGGTCTGGCTGCAGCCAAGGGAGCCCCCGTGGCCCTGAGGAGGGGTCTCCCCGAGGCAGACAGGGCGCAGGCGTCCGAGGGCTGGGCCATGCCGTGCCTTCGGCCTTGAACCTGCCGCTTAGCCACTGCCCTCACGGCCGCCTGTCCAGGCATCGGCGCCAGAGCTAATGTCCCGGCCATGCAGGCCCAGCCGCGGTGGCCTCCAGGGGGAGGGAGGACACGGACAGAAACAGCTCCGGTGAGGGGTCGGGGTGCCTCAGTTACCCTCCCCCCCCCCCACACACACACACACTCTGGGATGTGGGGGCGTTGCTCACAGGGCAGCGGGGAGCCCACAGCCCAGCCCTGCCAGATGCTCAGAGACGTCACGGACGGTGGGGGGGAGGCAGGGGCTGAGCGGCACCTACCGTGACACAGACACGCGGCGTCCACCCCGCCCCAGGAGGTAAAAAAGGCTTGGCCAGTCAGCAGGAGATCTCGAACCACTTCTCAGACACGAAGGCCACGGGGATGAGGTGCCGATCCGAGGAGGAGGGTCTGCGGACGGGAAGGCGCGGGTTTGATGGCTGGGCCGGGCCGACGGGGGGTGGGGGGCAGGCCCTTGCTTTTGCTGGACCCTCAGGGTCCCCCCACCCGGTCCACAGCCCCGTCCGCAGCCCTGGGACCTCATTGAGCCCAGGAGCCGGCAGGGCGGGCGGAGCTCACCGGTTCCCGTTGAACGTGGACTTGTACTCGCCCACGGAGCGCAGCGTGTCGTCGGCGTAGGCGGGCACGGCGGCGCGCACGCACTCGTGGGAGCACTGCAGGCCCTCGCCGTAGGCCGTGAAGATGTCCAGGCTGCTGGGCACGCGCGGCGGCGGGAAGTCCGTCAGGTTCTGGCAGCTCTCCTCCTGCTGGGCCAGCTTCCGCGGGCGGCCGTTCCGCCGCGGGTTCCCGCTCTGCGCGCAGCTGGGGGCACAGGGGTGTGGGCCCGGGGACCAAGGGGCACCCAGCCCCAGCCCCCGCCGTGGCTCCACGCTCGCCACACCCCATCTCCACTGAGCGGCGACTCCCAGGCCCTCAGATCAACCGCCATCCAGCCATCAGCTCTTTTTTAAGAATAAAATTTGAATTTTAAATGTGTCCGATATCACTCTCGCTGATCTGGCTCAGTGGATAGAGCATCAGCCTGGGGGCTCAAGGGCCCTGAGTTTGATTCCTGGTCAGGGCACAGGCCAGGGCTGTGGGTTCAATCCCCAGTAGAGGGCATGCAGGAGGCAGCTGATCAATGATTCTCTCTCATCATGGATGTTTCTCTCTCTCTCCCTCTCCCTTCCTCTCTGACATAAAAATATATATATTTTTTTCAATGTGTCTGATTTTGTAGGGAGGACTAGGAGGTGAGGGTTGAGCCTTCACTGATCCCCTGTACCCCCTGTCCACCTTCACTGACCCCTGCGCCCCCCTGTCCACCTTTACTCACCCCTGTGCCCCCTGTCCGCCTTCACTCACCCCCTGTGCCCCCCTCTCCGCCTTCACTGACGCCCTGTACCCCATCCGCCTTCACTGACCCCTGTGCCCCCTGTCCACCTTCACTGACCCCTGTGCCCCCTGTCCGCCTTCACTGACCCTCTGTCCGCCTTCACTCACCCCCCTGTGCCCCCTGTCTGCCTTCGCTGACTCCTGTGCCCCCTGTCCACCTTCACTGACCCCTGTGCCCCCTGTCCACCTTCACTGACCACCTGTGCCCCCTGTCCACCTTCACTGACCCCTGTGCCCCCTGTCCGCCTTCACTGACCCTCTGTCCGCCTTCACTCACCCCCCTGTGCCCCCCTGTCCATCTTCACTGACCGCTGTGTCCCCTGTCTGCCTTCACTGACCCCTGTGCCCCCTGTCTGCCTTCACTGACCACCTGTGCCCCCTGTCCACCTTCACTGACCCCTGTGCCCCCTGTCCGCCTTCACTGACCCTCTGTCCGCCTTCACTCACCCCCCTGTGCCCCCCTGTCCACCTTCACTGACACCTGTGCCCCCTGTCCGCCTTCACTCAACCCCCTGTGCCCCCTGTCTGCCTTCGCTGACTCCTGTGCCCCCTGTCCACCTTCACTGACCCCCCTGTGCCCTCTGTCTGCCTTCGCTGACCCCTGTGCCCCCTGTCCACCTTCACTCACCCACCTGTGCCCCCCTGTCCACCTTCACTGACCCCTGTGCCCCCTGTCCGCCTTCACCCACCCCCCTGTGCCGCCTGTCCGCCTTCACTGACCCCCTGTGCCCCCTGTCTGCCTTCACTCACCCCCCTGTGCCCCCCTGTCCACCTTCACTGACCCCTGTGCCCCCTGTCCGCCTTCACTGACCCCCTGTGCCCCCGTCCGCCTTCACTCACCCCCCCTGTAACCCCCTGTCCGCCTTCGCTGACCCCTGTGCCCCCTGTCCGCCTTCGCTGCCCTGAAAACCAGCTTTCTAGCAACTTCCGCTTGTGGATGCGGGGCACTCCCCCCACAGCCCTGTGGCGTCGGCGGCCAGCAGGGGGCATTGGGGAGTCACCCTGGAGGAAGCTGGTGCGGGAGGAGCACGTTGGCGCGGGAGGGGCTGTGGGCGGACGGGTCACCGACAGCTCCCGCTTCCAGGGGGCAGGTGTGTGCACAGTGGGGCCGACCTCACAACAGGCCATTTCCCGGAGGAAACCGGCAGACAGGCCCGGGGCACAGCGGTCACCGGACTCACCGAGGCGGCCGCGGAGGAGGGAGGGTGAGGAGGCTGGGCCAGCCCGGGCACCGGGCGCCCGGACAGCGAGGCCAGGGGGCCGGCGAGGCCAGCACAGCCGCTGCCCAGGCCGACGCGGGAAATGAAGGGGAGGGCAGGGGCCCAGTGTGTGACTTGGTGGTTGAGACGTCCCGGCTGGCGTCCCGGTCCGGGCACTGCCGGGTGGAGGCTTGATGCCGGGAGGGGCGTGCAGGAGGCAGCTGGTCAGTGACATTCCTCTCATATTGATGTGTCTCTCTTATCAGTGTCCCTCTCTTTCTATCCCTCTCCTTTACTCTCTCTAAAACCCTCTCTCTGACCCCTGTACCCTGCGTGGGCACCCAAAGGCACTGGCTCCGGGGAAAAGGGTGCAGAGAGGCAGTGCCTGCTGCCTGGGCAGGTGCCGCTCTCAGCCAGCCTGCGGGATGGGCTGCGGGATGGGCTGCGGGATGGGCTGCGGGATGGGGTGTGGGATGGGGTGTGGAATGGGGGTGTGGGATGGGGTGTGGGATGGGGCTGTGGGATGGGGGTGTGGGATGGGGTGTGGGATGGGGCTGTGGGATGGGGGTGTGGGATGGGGTGTGGGATGGGGCTGTGGGATGGGGGTGCGGGATGGGCTGCGGGATGGGGCTGTGGGATGGGGCTGTGGGATGGGGGTGTGGGATGGGGTGCGGGATGGGGCTGTGGGATGGGGGTGTGGGATGGGGGTGTGGGATGGGGTGTGGGATGGGGGTGTGGGATGGGGCTGTGGGATGGGGCTGTGGGATGGGGCTGTGGGATGGGCTGTGGGATGGGGGTGTGGGATGGGGTGTGGGATGGGGCTGTGGGATGGGGTGTGGGATGGGGCTGCGGGATGGGGCTGTGGGATGGGGGTGTGGGATGGGGGTGTGGGATGGGGTGTGGGATGGGGTGCGGAATGGGCTGCGGGATGGGGCTGTGGGATGGGGTGTGGGATGGGGCTGTGGGATGGGGGTGTGGGATGGAGTGTGGGATGGGCTGTGGGATGGGGGTGTGGGATGGGGCTGTGGGATGGGGGTGTGGGATGGGGTGTGGGATGGGGAGGTGGGATGGGGGTGTGGGATGGGGGTGTGGGATGGGGCTGTGGGATGGGGGTGCGGGATGGGCTGCGGGATGGGGCTGTGGGATGGGGCTGTGGGATGGGGGTGTGGGATGGGGTGCGGGATGGGCTGCGGGATGGGGCTGTGGGATGGGGGTGTGGGATGGGGCTGTGGGATGGGGGTGTGGGATGGGGCTGTGGGATGGAGTGTGGGATGGGGCTGTGGGATGGGGGTGTGGGATGGGGCTGTGGGATGGGGCTGTGGGATGGGGGTGTGGGATGGGGTGTGGGATGGGGGTATGGGATGGGGGTGTGGGATGGGGCTGTGGGATGGGGGTGTGGGATGGGGTGCGGGATGGGCTGCGGGATGGGGCTGTGGGATGGGGGTGTGGGATGGGGCTGTGGGATGGAGTGTGGGATGGGGCTGTGGGATGGGGGTGTGGGATGGGGCTGTGGGATGGGGCTGTGGGATGGGGGTGTGGGATGGGGTGTGGGATGGGGGTATGGGATGGGGGTGTGGGATGGGGCTGTGGGATGGGGGTGTGGGATGGGGTGTGGGATGGGGTGTGGGATGGGGGTGTGGGATGGGGTGTGGGATGGGGGTATGGGATGGGGGTGTGGGATGGGGTGTGGGATGGGCTGCGGGATGGGGCTGTGGGATGGGGCTGCAGAGTGAGAGGGGCCAGGGCCTAGCACAGAGAAACAGCCCCCGGCTGAGGCCTGCCGCCAGGGGGAGAAGTGGGATCATTTGTGTGCACCTCCCCCCGGGACGCCCACACCTCCATTCCAGAGGAGAAGGGCGGGGACCCTTACCAGTTTTTTAAGACAAGAGTTGTGATCAGAGCAGCGATGACCATGATGAGGGAGACGGTGATGGTGACGATCTGATGGACAGCCAGACCTGGGAACAGAGAGGGGGAGGGGAGATATGAGACAGGGTCACGTGATGAAGGGGTCCAGCCGGGGGCACACCGACCTGCCCTGTCCATCGGCCACCAGCGCCAGGTCCTGTCTGTGAGCGTCTGCCCACGCCCGCAGGGGGCCACGGGGATGGCTGAGTGGGGGCTACACAGGCCCCAGCCCCCCCCCCCACCACACCCGGGGCCGGCAGGGGCCGTGGGCGCCAGGGCTACCCTCGCCCCGAGTCCAGGGAGGGGCGCCCCAGCCCCTCTCCTTCCCAGAGCCCCTCCAGTCGGTGGTGGGGGCCTGGCTGGCCCCCCGCACCTGCAGAGCCCTCCCCTGGGCAGTGAGCCCTGGCTGGGCCAGTCCTGCTCCTGGAGCTGAGCCCCGGGCGGGCGGCCTGCACGTGGGGCGGACCCGACGGACGCAGGAGGAGCTGGGAGGCCCAAGACTTAGCAGGGAGCGGGGAGGCGGCCGGGCAAGCTGGGGACAGCTGGATCCTGGGAAATGTCCCCCGCTTTCCAGACTTCACTCCAGCAGGCGCACTGGCTGCTGGGGCGTCAGGGAACCAGAGGTCCCAGTGGGGGCTCTGGGGTCGCCCTGCTGTGTGTGCCTGGGGGAGGGGGGCAGAGAGGCCGGCCCCTCCAGAGCCAGGGCAGCCAGAGCCCCAGCCACGCACCCCACCTGCAGATGCCAGAGGAGGGGAGTTCTGTTCTGTCCCTCTTCCCCTGCCCCCCTTCCTCCCCCAGCGAGAACCTTACTCACCTGGCGTCAGGTGACAGAGGCCCCGAGGGGCAGCGAAAGCCTGCGGGTGTGGGCACACCCCCCATGAGGTGCTGGTGCCCGCCCTTCCACCTGAGACCTGTGAGCCCGTCTCTCCCCACGCCTGGCACCCAGTCCTGAGGGCCCTTAGCAGAGCCCCCCTTCCCCGCACCCACCACACCCCAGGAACCTGACCCAGCAGGCCCCGCGGGGAGGGCCACGCGTGTGCGGTCCCGGCGGAGGGCGGCGGAATGCAAGATTTCTCTGGCGGCCTCCCAAGGTCACGGTCTCACAGCAGATGTTACCTCTCCACTGGGCACCTGGGTACAGTCCTCGAGGGGATTGCTGGGAAATAACTCCGAGCTGGCATAACCGGGACACGACTCTCTCTCCCGCCAGCCCCTCTTCCGTCTGCCGGGGGCGGTGCCTCGCTGGGCACCGAGCGGAAAGCTGGGCCTCCCTCCCTCCTTCCTTTGTGACCCAGGAGCAGGAATGGAGCACCTGCGGCCCCGGCAGTGCCAGCTCTCAGCCCCCAGCCGCGTGCCACCCTCCGGCGCAGCCGCCCGGGGCCCATTATTTATAGTGGCAGCTCTCACTGCCGTACACCGGTGCCCAATTTAGGCACATCTGTGAGACAGCGGGATCTGCTCCGGGCCTGCCAAGTCCGCCTGCCAATTGGGTAAGCTTTCTGCCATATGGACCACCCGCACCGCAGCAGCGATGGAGTGCCCCCGGCCCCCGTGATCCTGTCTGCTCACCAGTTCCCTTAGACTCGAGGGAGACACGCTGGCAGAGGGGACCGAACAGGATGCCAGTTTAATGGACAAGCAGGGAGGATGGCAGCTGTCTCCCCTCACCCTCCAGCCACACACGCCCTCCGGCCCAATGGAGGGACCGCCCTGCTGTCTTCGAAAGTAGGAGCTCATTCCGGGTCTGTACTTCCTGTGACGGGATGGAAGCTCCTGATGATGATGATGATGATGATGATGATGGTAATGGTGATGGTGATGGTCGTGATTACGGTGATGATGATGATGATGGCAATGGTGATGGTGATGGTGGTAATGATGATTGTGATGACAGTGACAATAATTTTGGTGGAGATGATGATGGTGATGGTTGTGCTAACATTGGAGGGGATGATGGTGATGATGGTGGTTGTGGTGGTGGTGATGATGGTGATGATGCTGGTGATGATGATAGTACTAATGATGATGATGCTGGTTATGGTGGTTAAATTGTGATCGTGGTGATGGTGGTGGTGGTGGTGGTGGTGGTGGTGGTGATGATGCTGATGGTGGTGGTGGTGATGATGGTGATGATGATAGTACTAATGATGATGATGCTGGTTATGGTGGTTAAATTGTGATCGTGGTGATGGTGGTGGTGGTGGTGGTGGTGGTGGTGATGATGGTGATGGTGGTGGTGGTGATGATGGTGATGATGATAGTACTAATGATGATGATGCTGGTTATGGTGGTTAAATTGTGATCGTGGTGATGGTGGTGGTGGTGGTGGTGGTGGTGATGGTGGTGGTGGTGATGATGGTGATGATGTTGGTGATAGTGATGGTGGTGGTGGTGGTGATGGTGAAGGTGATGATGGTAATGATGCTGGTAATGGTGATGGTAGTGGTGGTGGTGGTGATGATGGTGATGGTGGTGATGGTGGTAGTATTGATGATGATGATAGTGATGGTGGTGGTGATGGTGGCAATATTGATGATGATGAAAGTGGTGACCAACTGGAGGTGATGATGATGGTGATGATGCTGGTCCCAGGCCCGCTCAGTATGTGACTCACCCAGTAGGTGTGTGTTATACCATTTAACCTTGGCAACCTCTCAAAGGCAAACACTGTCCTCCTACATGGAAGGGGAAATGTCTGGGCAGGTCGGTGTGAGTCCCTGGGCTCCCTTCGGGTCTCACAGTGTGTATGCTTCTGGTGCAGACTTAATCTCAGCTTTGGCTTTCACCAAGACTGGCACTGCCTCCCCTACATTCCCGGGGCGGACGAGCTTCTGAATCATGAAGGCAAGTATTTCAGTCTCACCACTCCCCCCAGCCTCACCCCTTCCTCCAGCCTCACCCCTTCCTCCAGCCTCACCTCTTCCTGCAGCCTCACCCCTTCCTCCAGCCTCACCCCTTCCTCCAGTCTCACCCCTCCCCCCCCCCCGCCCACCCCCCAGCAGACCGCTCTGGAGTGCTCCAGGGCCAAAGCCCCTCAGCCATTGGCAGGTCACAGCCCAGCCCCATGGCAAGATCCGGGTCTGTTTCTGGGGCCGAACCCGCCCTCCTGGACGCCGATGGAGGTGGTGACATGAAGATACACTGAGGGGAAGGAGCCCACAGGAGCTGGGGATGGGCTCATGTACGAGGCAGGCCAGGCGGAGGCGCTGAGGGTCCCCTCACAGAGCAGAGCGCCCAGCGTCCATCCCCAGGGGCCTCCCTTCCTGCGGAGGCCCAGGCGCGGCCAGATTTAGACCTTCAACCTGTCACCGGGGGACCGCTCTGCTGGGCGGCGTGTCTGCCACAGCCACGTCCTCGAGAGCGAAGGTCCGGGAGCAGCTGCGTCGCAGTTGTTCAGCCCCCGCCGTTCCCCCGTGGGCGAGGACCGGAAGCAGCCGGCCCGCCTCAGGCGGAGGCAGGAACCTGAGGTGCAGGGGGATTGTTGGCTCCAAGGAAGTCCTGCCCACAACTCAGCACTAAGAACGGAAACCCATCGTTAGCCGGAGGCTTTTCCCTCCCCATCAGCACAGGCTGGCTGCCTTTTGAGGTTTCCACTGTCAAGGTGATTTCAAAGGCAGCTACAGCCTCTACCTTATTTTTAAAAAATATTTTTTATTGATTTCAGAAAGGAAGGGAGAAGGAGAGAGACAGAGACATCCATGATGAGAGAGAATTATTGATGGGCTGCCTCCTGCATGCCCCACTCCGGGCTTTGAGCCCATAGCCCCGGGCCTGTGCCCTGACCGGGAATCAAACTGGGAATCAAACCGGAACCGCTAGGTTCATAGGTGGACGCTCACCCACTGAGCCCGTGGCCGGGCACAGTCTCTATCCACCGAGCGGGGCCAAGCCACCCGCGCCGGGCACTCGCCACCTGGGCTGTCCCCGCGAAGCCGGCTGTGGGCGTGCTGTCCCTGGGGGTGACCCTCTCCCAGGAGGGCCTGGTTAGACAGGGGTCCTGATCTTTGGAGACCGGAACTCAGGGGAGGTTCCAGCCAACCGCCTCAGGAGTGTTCCAGCCGCAGCCGCTCCGCGTCCTCCGTGAAGGCGGGAGGAAACGGCATCTTTTGAAAGTCAGGAAGGCTCAGCTCACAAGATGGCTGTCCGGGGACCTCACCCCACCGCCTGTGATGGGGATGCCCCGCCCCACACAACTCCCAGTGTCCCTCCCTCCTCGCTCCTCCCTCTCCACTGCAAACCGTGTGCCCTCCAGTCAGGGCTCTGGGGGGATCCATCCTGCAGGGGGGACACCGGTCCCATAAACCCTCTGACCCTGGGCAGGGCGACTCCGGGGCGGACCCGGGCCCACTGCCAGGAGGGCTGGGTGCGGGAGACAATGAGGTCACCTTGACAGTGTGTCCACTCTATGCCCCCAGGAAAGGAAACATACAGCTCTGCCCTCCTCCCTTCAAGGTCAACATTCACCCCGTCTTCCAAGTGTTTGCAGTTCAGCCCCGGTCCCCGGGCAGCCGCACGCCAGGTGGGGCTCCCACTCCCTCCCACAGACAGGTGCTCCGTTCCCGCTAACCCAGGGCTCTGCTCCGGTAATTGCCACCGTATCCGTGTGCGGGGACCAGCTGCCGCCGGGCCATAAATCATGGGGCCCGGGATGACGGATGGGGACAGAGGGGCTCTGACGGCCGTATTTGCGGGGGTTTGTCATAAGATCGGGCCCCAAAGAGTGGGGGACAAGCCGTCCATCTCGGGGTCTGGACAGTGTTTGATGCAACGCAGGGGATCCAACGTGGACCACAGTCCCTTGCAAAGGCCAACGCGCCCCACGCCTCCTTCTCCAGCCCGAGGGATGGAGGGGGAAGGGGGCTTCTGGCAGGTGCCCTTGGGAAGGAGGGACCACGGCCCGAGCATCGGCTGAGGCCAAGGCCGGCGCTGCTGTGCCAGGAGCTCAGGCTCCCGCGCAGGACGCCATGCGCCGGGGGTGGGGACGGGGACGGTGACCAGGGGCGGAAGGGTCAGGGACGGCTTCTGGATTTCAGACTTGGGAGGTGACACGGAAGCCACGCCCTTTCCGCAGAGGCTGAGCGGCTTCACTGCACATCCAGGAGGGGCCGCCTCGAGGACAGGGTGGGGCTCCCGGCGTCCACAGCGGGACAGGCAGGAGGCCAGCCCCACCGTCCAGAGGACACGCACATGTTCACGCACACATGCACGTGTGCACACCCGCATGCATGCACACCCGCCCACAAGGCGCACGCATGCGCACATAGGTGCACGCACGCTGAGTTTACTGCTCATCTCGTTTAAGAACTGCAGATAAGGCTGCTGTGTTCGCAGTGGTAATGGCCCGTGTCCTCCCGCCTCTCCCAGCGGCCGGGAACATCTCACAGAGGGCCGGGGCCGGAGGAGGTGCCGGGCGGCTGGCGTGCCGGTGTCACCGGGCCAGGCCCCGGGAACAGGCTGTCACCGGGACTCGGGCCCAGGTGCCAGCTGAGCCCGTGACCGCATTACTCACTGTTGAGACGGAGTCTATATTTAGCCCTGAAAACGGTGAATGGATCAGAGGGCTAAGCTAAGGGGAAGGCTCCCCACAGTGCCCGCAGCCCCGCTCCTCCGCCCGGACACGCCTGTCTGCAGGCGAGGAGCCTGGTGCAGCCTCCGACCGGCTGGCGCACAGTAGGGCGCACAGTAGGTGTGCAGAGCGGCGGCCCTCAGCCTGGTTAGCAGAGGCTCTGGCCCGTCCTGGGGCGGGACAGCCGGGCTGGCGCGCGGGCTCAGTGAGGGCCTGACACGGCAGGCAGCTGGAGGCTGGGCGCAGAGCAGGCTGGGGTGGGGGGGGAAGGGGGGCACACTGCCCCTCGGGCTCTCAGCACCTAAAGGCTCGGGGGGCGGGGGAACAGAACCGCTAACTCTCACAGCCACCGCGGTCTTCGTGCCGCCAGCCGCCATCATATTAACAACAACAGACAGACAAGTAGATGCACCAAACGGTCCCAATACCCCGGCCCAGCCAATGGCGTGCATGGCCCTCCTGCTGCCCTAGGGGGTCCCCTTCCCCCAGGATGGGTGGTGATGAGGCTCCGGGCTGTCCCTGCTCACCCCAGCTCCCAGGGAGCCCCTGCCTGCCGCCGCCAGCCACCTGAGGGAGGGCCTCGCCCACCGGGACTGGCCTCTCCCCGCAGCGTGCCCAGGGCTGCGGCCCTCAGGGGGAGGAAGGGGGCAGGTGGCCTTGGGCACTGTCCTTGCCACCACCGGGAGGGCAGGGAGGAGGGCCCAGGGGTGGGGCCAGGGCCGGTGGCTCCGGATGGAAGAGGCAAGCCGACAGGAAGACGGCAGCTTGTGCTTTGCTGGGGGCGGGGGGGCGTGAGACACCGAGTCCCTGCTGGGGGGACGGCCCCTCGGAGGGGAGCAGGAGAAACGGGAGCGGGCGGTGTGCAGTGCAGCGTGGGACTCAGAACGGGGCGCCCCGGCTCGGGAACAGAGAGCCATTGTGCTGCCGCCCCCAGAGCCGCAGTCTCGGGGCGCGGAGGCAGGCGGGGGCCGCAGGGCGGAGCCGGGCTGCACCCGGAGGAGGACGGCCCGGGAACCCGGCGCCCAGCTCCGTCTGCATGGCCCACCGGCTGCAGAGCCGCCCCTGCACAGGGCCGGCGCTCAAAGTTTAGGCTTCTGGCCCCATCTCCATGGCAACCCGTGGCAGCAGACAATGGGTGGGGCTGCACCCAGCGAGGCTCTGCCTGCGGGCACGGGCACCCACATTGCAGACGACCTTCCCGTGTGAGGAGGTGCCCCCTCCGATTCTTCCCCACGCACTTCCAAGTGCCACCAAGCCCCGTGAGCCCCGGGAGTGCAGAGACAGACACAGACGGGGCGGGGGCCGGGGCTGCAGCCAGCACACAGGTTTCTCCCGACAGCGTTTCCCGCACAGGGGCCGGCACGGAGCACAGGACCGCCAGGCCCAGCGGGGACAGGCCGGCGTGCAACCCCCAGAGGGACACCAGACGGAGAGGGAGCCTGGCGGCCTTTCTCCCCACCCTCTGCGCTCCCCGGGTGCCGGGAGCGCCCAGCCCGGCGGCCATCCTTCATCCCCGGCTGCTGGAGGGGTGGTCCGGCCGGAGGAGGCGGGAGCCCCGAGGGTCCCCTCAGACCCCTTCTCCAGGCCGAGCGGAGCTTTATTATTTTTTAATCAAAGCACCAGACCTGCCATGCCCTGCAGTCCAGGCTGAGGGTGTGGGTGGTAAGCCCCCCTCCCCCCCACCCCCGCAAGGCCCAGAGAGAGGCCGCAGGCGGGAATGGAAAAGCAAACGGAGGAGCCGAGCACCTGCTCACAGGGAGAAGGACCGGAACCAGCGCCCACAGCCGCCATGGGTGCTGCTGGCCGGGAGCGGGTGCCAAACCATGAATATGGGTAACCGCCTCCCAGCTGATGGGCAAGCCATCCCTGGGTTATCGCCGAGACTGTGTGTCCCTGAGAAACACTGTTCCATCGCTCCGATCTCCGCCTCCGTCACTCAGCGGGACTGCCTGTGAGGGCTGGGGTGGTTTCCTCCGGGAAGGGGACCAGCAGCGAGCTGCACGGGGCCTCCGCCCTCCTTCCTCCAGGGATTCCTCCTGGGAGGCAATGACCTTGGCCCCAGCGGGCGGCTGCAGGAGGGGACTGGACCCCGGGCCCCTCAAGAACTGCACAGCCCAGCATCCAGGCCGGTCACCCTGCCCTGTCCTGTGTCCCCATAAATTATCGGGTTCTACTTCCTGTCCCACTGCCTGGGGGCACACTGCCGTGGTGCCAACCCTTCTGCCTGGCCTGAAAGCAGAATATGTCTTTGTGTGGGCAGGGTGTGTGTGCACGTGTGTGCACCTGTGGGTGCTGTGAACGTACAGCTGGGAGTGCTGGTGTGTGGGCACAAGCGTGCACATGTGTGTGCCATTTTTGTGTGTGCATGGGGCTGTAGGTGCAGCATGTGTCTATGTGCAGACCGGCCTGTCTCTTCCTCGAGAGGCCTCCGGGGGGCGCTCGGAGCCACGCGCTCCGACAGAGCTCAATAATTGCTCTGCTGATTGATTCATTGACCTTGGGCCAATCACTTCACTCCGCCTGCTCGTCTGCCAGAGGGAACGTGCATGAGAGCCCTTTACAAATCACGCAGCATTGAGCAGACGTGAGGATTCGGCTGGAGGCAGGGACGGAGGCAGGGCTGGGCGGCACCGGGGAGCCGGGGCTCCTGGCTCCGGACCCACAGGCAGAGCCGCAGCCCGTGCTGGGTGCCTGCCCGCGGCCCCGAGGCGATGACTCAGGCCCTCGAAGGCCAATCTGGTCCCCACGCTCCCGCCCCTGGGGTCACAGCGACATTGACGGAAGGCTGTGTGCCTCTGCCTGTCTCTGCGCTCTCCTCCCTCCGATCAGCCCTGTCACCTGCCCCCGCTGTCCACACAGACCCCGATCAGCGCTGTCCACACAGACCCCTGCCCCCCCATCGCGTCCCCCCACCGTCCCAATGGCCATCGCCGCGTCCTGGGGGCTCTGGCTCTGCGCTGACCCCCGGACACGCCTTCTCCACAATGACATCACCGGGACCGACAACCATATCACCGGGACCGGGCAGCACCGGGCCCCGCCGGTCAGGAGGCCATGGTTCCCGGCCAGGGAGAGTCGGTAAGCCAGGGTTCAGTCTTGGCAAGACCTCCTGCCGGCGGGGTGAGCCAGGCTGACCTTCACTTTGCACGTCCGCCCCAGCAGCACGGAGCGCTGACGGGTTCAGGTCAAAATGTACCAGATGAGCCCCTGGGGGGGACCAGAGAGGGAGCAATTAGAAAACCAGCCAGGCCCACGTGGTCGCAAGCTCCTGGCAGAGCCTCCGCTTTTATCTGATCGCTCACGGCTGGATGAATGGGTGAATGAATGAATGAATGAGTAAATGAATGTGAATGAGTAAATGAATGAGTGAATAAATGAATGTGAGTGAATGGATGAGTGGTGACCTTGGCAGTGTCGAAGGTCACAGAACCCCCAGACATTCTGCAGAGTGCCCCTCAGTTTGGGGAGGAAAGGCGTGAGTGGGCGCTGTGCTGTCGGGGACTCCTTGTGGGCCCCTGGGGACCCCGGGCCCAGAGGGCGTCAGCCACGTGTCCCCGCCACCCTGTCCGGGCCCGCTGTGTGCGACCAGTGCTTCCTGTGGGAACCAGCACCTGCGGAAGGTCCCTTTCCGGGTGGTAATTCGAGGGGTGACGTCTCGTTCCTCGCAGCTTTCACCCCCTTTTCCTCTGCCGGTTTCCTGGCCTGAGTGTCCCTGTGATGGCGGCCGCCACGCTGATGCCACCATTTCTCTGCCACCAAGGAGAGCCCCCTCCCGTCTCTGTGTTCGCCAGGGGCTCCTTCCGGAGGTTTTCCACGCGGGGGCGCGCGAACCTCTAGGACACGCCGCAGCCGACGGTGCGGGCCGGGGCTGGCCTGCCCCCGAGACGGCCACGTAAGCACGTGGCAGCGGCCGGCGGGTGGGTGAGCCTCAGGCCTCCCGCCGCGGCGGCAGAGGGGGACGTGTCTCTTCGGCGGCGGAATGTCAGTCACGCGGGTGTGCGCCGCGGGCGAGGAGGGCAGAGGCTGCCAGGTGATGCCGCTGCTTCGTGTTTGCATCTGGAGCGGCCTCCCCCGGGGCAGCGGGAGCCTCCTGGCGCCCGCGGTGCCCCATCGCGCCCTCGCTTGCTGGGAAACAGGACGTCCCAGGACCGGAGTGTTCCCCGGGCTCAGCCCTGGCACCGCCCCCTCTGCCAGGAGCCCTGGTCCCTCAGGGGACAGACCTGGACACGGGGCTGCGTGCCCGGCCGCTCGCCGGTCCCGGTGCTGGGCCCCGGGCCTCTCAGCCGGAGAGCCGGGAGGCGTCTCTGGCCGTCAGGTGGGAAGCCCTGACTCTGTGCCCGGCCCTCTGACGCGGATTGAATCGTGTCCGCCCTGGAGGCCATGTCTGCCGAGACCTCAGCCTGTAGCTGCATTTGGAAAAGTGGGATGAAGCTGAGGTTACACCGGACGGGGCTGGGCCCTGCACCCCATGACCGGGTCCTCCTGCAAAGAGGAGAGGCCGCACGGACACACAGGGAGGTGCAGACGGAGGCAGAGACCGGAGTGATGCAGCCACAAGCCAAGGAAAGCTGGCAGCCACCAGGGGCTGGAGGAGGCAGGAAGGACCCCCCCCACACACACACACACACACACTCCCGAGAGGGCCTCCAGTGGGAGCTCGGCTCTGCCCACGCCTGAGACGCGCCCGGCCCGAACAGAGAGACTAGATTGCTGTTGTTTCAGGTCCTTCTGTCTGTGACACATGTAAACAGACCGCCCTCTGGAAACCAATAGAACCCCCAACCCAACCTACCCCCTCGGGTCAGTCTAGCGGCCCCTCCCCACGCGGCCTCCTCCTCCTCCCCAGGAACCGGCTCTCGTGTGCGTCTGCTCATCGGCTCGCTCCCTCCCCCCCCCCCCCCCCCCCCGTGAAAGGCTGAGCTCACAACCCCTCCGGCCACCGCCCTGCTCCCATGTCACCCGATGGCCACCGGCACCCTGCCTGCAGCCGAGGAAACCCTGTCTTTGCAGGTGCCGGTCTGACAGCTCCCCGGGGTCAGGACCCCCGAGAGTGTTGCTGCCTTCCGCGCTGCCGAGGAGGGCGGCCCGGCCAGGAGGAGACGCTGATCTCCTGCCGTCCCAGCTGCCAGAGCCCCCTGTTTTGTTTTGTTTTTCTTGTTATTGTTGGGGTTTTTTTTGGTAGCCCTCACCCGAGGGTGTTTTCCATTGATTTTTAGGGAGAGGGAAAGAGAGAGAAACATCGATGTGAGAGAAACACATCCATTGGTGGCCTCCTGCACACGCCCCGCCCAGGGCCTGGGCTGGTCAGGAGCCTGTACGTGTGCCCTTGACCGGAATCGAACCCGGGACCCTTTGGTCTGCAGGTCGACGCTCTATCCACTGAGCCAAACCCGCGAGGGCTGTTTTTTAATTTTAGGAGACTTCGGTAAAAAATGCACATCACTCAGAGTTTCACCACGGTCAGCGTACGGCCAGCAGCGTTAGCACGTCCCCTGGCTGTGCAAATGTCCCCCGAGCTTCACCTTGCAGAACTGGAGCTGTCCCCTTTAAACAGTACCCCCCCCCCGCCCTCCGTTCCCTCAGCACCCCCAGAACCTGCCGCCCAGCCCTCTGCTCTCTGCCGAGGAGCCCATGGCGCCGGGAGCCCCTGGCGGCGGAGAGAGCAGGCCTGGCCGTGGTGCTGGCCTCCCTGGGCGTGTGTTCGCGTCCATCCTGCTGCGGCGTGTGGCGGGTCCCTCCCTGTTTTAAGGCCCAATAACATCCCATCGGCGGACGGGCCACAGCTCACCCGCTCGGCTACCGACGGCACCTGGCTGCTGCCCTGGTGGCCACTGTGGTTGTGTGAGTGGCGGGTGTGACGGAGGGGTACAAGTGCCTGCGCCCCAGTTTCAGCTCTTTAGGGGATCAGCCCTGTCACACCCTCTCCTCTCAGAGAGGTCTGTCCAGGTCTGTCCCCTGAGCTCCAGGAGGATGCTGACCCCCCTCTGAGGACACAGCGGGTGAGCCCGGGAGGTGTGTGCACCGGGGTCTCCCCCCCCCCAGCAGACACCGGGTGCAGGGACACAGCACGCTCTGGGGGAGGCAGAAGTAGGGGTGCACGTGAGCTCACACGCACCGCGAAGCCAGGGGTGTGCAGCCTCCTCCACGCCCAGCCCCGCAGACCGAAACCCACAGGCGAAGGGGCAGCACCGGCCGCCAGAGCCGCCCGCCCCCCCCCCCCCCCCCCCCCCCCCGCCCCCGGCTCAGACCAGGCTGTAAACGTCTGCTCCGAGGGCCCCGTGCGGGGAGGGACGCGGCACACTCCAGCCCGGCTGTGAGCGCCAGCCAACAGGACGCGGGAGAAGAGAAATGTAAATTGATCCCTGCCTCCTGGGAGCCGGCTTCAGAATCTGTTCAGAATCAAATTAACTTCCTGACTTATTTCCCCCAAAAGCGGGAAGGCAGCAAGGAGACCTGGGCTCGCGCTCAGGGGGAGACGCAGGCCGTTTCCTGCCGGCTTCCGGGGCCTGGACTGGGGCATCGGGGTGGACGGAGGGTCCAGCCTGCCCTGGAGGGACCCGCTCTCCTGGGGGCAGCCCCCTGCCCGTGGCCAAGGGACGAGAGCCCGGTTCACTCCCCGGATGTGCAGCAGCTGGGAGACCCCAGGGCCTGGGAGACCAGGCAAATCCTTTCTCCGCCCTCCCCAGTCCCGCCTCCCATCCACACCCCCAGGCGGCCCACCGGCTTCCACCTGCCTGTCCCCCTCCTGGGCCCTGGCCAGTGAGCTCAGGCCCCGCTGCGTCCACCATGGTGCCCAGGGCTGTGGGCGCTCAGGGGCCCAGGGCCACGGCTCTGCAGCCACGCAGACTCCCTAACGCCTTTTAGCCGGAACTGTAAGTAACTTTTTAAAATACCATAAACCGGCAGGGCAGTGGAGAGGACGGAAAACACCCTCGGTGAGGGCTACAAAAAAATTAAAACAGAACCCCGGGGCTCTGGCAGCTTCGGACGGCAGGAGATCAGCGGTCCCCTCCTGGCCCGGCCGCCATCCTCAGCAGCATCGGAGGCAGAGACACTGTCTGGGGTCCTGACCCCGGGGAGCTGTCAGACCGGCCCCTGCAAAGACAGGACCCAGGCAGCATTCCCGAGTCATCCCCGAAACCGGGTTCAGGTCCCGGTGGCCCCCTGTACGCTGTGTGACCTGGGCCTGCCCCGTCACCTCTCTGTGCTGCTGGTTCCGCCTCCGCCGAGTGATCATCAGAGAGGAGTCTGTCTCGCAGGGCGGCCGTGCGCCTCGTAGGACTTAACCCCGTCCGGCCTGCCCCGTGGTGAGTGCCCAGTACGCGTCCTCGTTCACATGGAGCCAGGAACGGATCGGACGCCCCTCCCGCACATTTCCCGGGGCCGCCGAGCGTGGCTTCCTCCTGAGAGGCAGCATCTGAGCCCTCGTCCTCCCAGAGCAGTGCGGGGTCAGACTGCGGGCCTGGAACGGAGCGGTCAGGGTCAGGGTCAGGGTCCGGATCGAAGGGCCTTTCAGATCGCTCCTGCTCCGTCCGGCCGAGCCAGGTCGATAGAGGGGCGTGCCAGCTCAGACGGGAGCACGGCAGGCCCGGCGGCCGTGCAGACCTCACGTGGCTCCCGGCTCGCCGGCTGGCTCCCCCTCCCGCGGCTCTTTTGATCCACATTTCATAAGGGCATCTCGCCCTAGAATCATGAGCGCAGAAATCAGAGCGAGAACCTTCCGCGTTCTATTTCTGGCTCTGACACCGACGACGCGGGTGGGCAGGTCAGAACTCCAGAAGTTTCTCTGTTCCCTGGGAGACAGCACGAGGCCCCGGGGCCTCCCCCTGCCCCTGCCCCTGCCCCTGCCCGGGGGACCCTCCCGGCTCTCCCACAGCACCTCCCCGCATCCTGTCCCTTGGGGTCAGTGACGGCAGCGCCGGGACAGGGCAGGCAGCTGCTCGCACAGCTCACTGGGTTCCTTCGGCCGCGTGCTGCCTGAGGACTGAGGACTGGCTGAGGCCACCCACTGGCCTGGCGGCGAAGGTCCCAGCTCCTCCCACAGAGACGGGCATGGAATAGCTGATGGTGGATGGATGAATGGATGAATGGATGGATGGATGAATGGAAGGATGGATAGATGGATGAATGGATGGAAGGATGGATGGATGGATGGATGAATGGATAGATGGAAGGATGGATGGATGGATGGATGGATGGATGAATGGATGAATGGATGGATGGATGAATGGATGGATGGAAGGATGAATGGATGGATGGATGGACGGATGGATGGATGGACGGATGGATGGATGGATGGATGGATGAATGGATGGATGGATGAATGGATGGATGGAAGGATGAATGGATGGATGGATGGATGGATGGATGGATGGATGGATGGAAGGATGGATGGATGAATGGATAGATGGAAGGATGGATGGATGGATGGATGGATGGATGGATGGATGAATGGATAGATGGAAGGATGGATGGATGGATGGATGGATGGATGGATGGATGGATGGATGAATGGATGAATGGATGGATGGATGAATGGGTAGATGGAAGGATGGATGGATGAATGGATGAATGGAAGGATGAATGGATGGATGGATGGATGGATGGATGGATGGATGGATGGAAGGATGGATGGATGAATGGATAGATGGAAGGATGGATGGATGGATGGATGGATGAATGGAAAGATGGATGGATGGATGAATGGATGGAAGGATGGATGAATGGAAGGAAGGAAGGAAGGAAGGAAGGAAGGAAGGAAGGAAGGAAGGAAGGAAGGAAGAATGGAAGGATGGATGGATGGATGGATCGATAGATGTGCAAACAGCATCCTCTTGGGCAGCATCCCTATGGCGTGCCCGGCTTTGGACACAGGGCTTAGAGAAGATCCTGCAGCCGCGGGGACAGAGCACATGGCCCTCAAGCCTCAGGGGACAGGCTTCTGGAGGGGACCACGGCACATCCACGAAAATAAGTCAGGGGAAGCCCCAGCCAGTCCCGAGGGGCCTGCCCTTCCCGGGTCAGCTCGGCAGGAGCAGAGGGAAAGCGGGGGCCACAGCCCAGGCTGCCACATCCCCGCGGGAGGAAGGCTGGGTCCGCCGCGCTCAGCAGTAAGGAGGGGCCGCAGGAGTGGTCACACCCAGATCATGTCCGAAGGCCACCTGGACGAGGGCCACCGCTGACACGTGTGCACCTGAGCGTCCCGTGTGCTGGCCTGGCCTGTGCTCCCTTCTCTGCCCGCTGCTCTGCCCCCTGCTCTGCCCGCTGCTCTGCACAGCCGCACGGGCACGCGGGACCATGGGACGTGGGAATCGGGGTGCTGCCTCCCTCAGAGCGAGCACAGGAGGCTGCGTGGGCCCAGCGCTGCCTGGATGCGCCTGGGGTGACAGTCACCCCACGCCCGGGCACGGCAGCAGGTGGCGCCTCTCCTCCCTGCCTCCTCCTCCACCAGGACGAGGGAACATCCCGGGAACGTTCCAGAAACGCCTGTTCTCGTGGGGGAAGAGCCCCTCCTCCCCCGAAGGCCTTGCTCTCGGGGGCCCACAGGCCTCCTGCTGGCGTGTCCCCGGAGAAGAGAGAAGCGGCACCTGACGGGCGGTGGGTGAACCCTGTCCCACCCCGCTCCTGTGAGGTGACCTTCCCGAGGGTGTGTGGGCAGGACAGTCAGGGTAAAGCCGGGCCACAGACACGGGGAGGCGTTTCCTAAAGGGTGATCCGAGGAACCCCATCCCGGTCAGTTCTCCACACTCGGGGTTCTGCGGCCACACGAGTTTGAGAAACACTGCATGGCCTGTGTGGGCAGCCACGTCTCCATGGCAACGGCTCCTCTCGTCTCAGGAGACCTGCCCACCTGTGCCCACCTCGTCCCGCAGACATTCTGCTTCTCAGGGGTCGGCGGCCCTGGCTGACTCCCGGGGACATTCAGGCCACAGGGCTCAGGTGACTGGGCCTGAGTCCTGGGTCGGCCACTGACACCGTCGCCAAGGGAGCCAGTGTCCAGCTTCCTGCTCATGGCACGTGCCTTCCCTGGGCAGGGTCACGTGGCACAGCCCTGAGCCGGGCACAGGGGACCGGGGACGGGATGGGAGCTCAGCTCACCCTCTGGGGCAGGAGTGTCCGAGGAGCAGGGGAGGGTGTGTGCCGGGCGCTCAGCAGGGGAGGGGCGGGGAGGCTTCAACCAGCCTGAGAGGGCCCCCCTCCTCACCCCACATGCCCCGACCCACCCACCTGCCACCATCACGGCTCTGCCTGCCTGCTGGACCGGGGTGCCCTCCTGACAAAGACTTTTGGGGACCCCTCCCGCAGGCTGTGTCTGGAGCCCAAGGCAGGCAGGTGGGCAGCTCCCCTCTTTCCTCTGGGCCGCCTCGCTCACCTGCACCCCTGGCTCCCTCCCACAGGTCCCAGGGCAGGGGGGAGGGCGTGGCCTAGTGTCCAGGGCGAGTGGGAGGAGCCTGGGCTCAGTCCTGGCTGAGGACCTGTGATCCTGTCCCCATCCATCCACTGTGGGGGAGGGGGGGCCGGAGGGGGACAGAGGAGGGGCCCCCACTCGGAGGAGGGAGGGAGGAGCCTGAGCCTTCTGGGATAAGCTCCTGAGGGTCCCCTCTGTCCCTTCCCCCCCAGGCTGCCAGGTTCCCGGTCCAGGAGCCAGGCTGGCAGGGCCTCTCTCAGGGCGTGAGGGGGTTTTGGGGTGACAATGACGGAGGGCCCGAAGGATGAAAGGGGGAAACCACCAGGTGGGGTGTGGCCACACGAGTGACCTGAGCGCTCAGGGTACCCTGAGGAATAAACCTCCCTGTCCCCCGTCACCGTCCTGGCTCTGCCCGCCCTCCCCCCTACCACCACCCCATGCCTGCCTGTGGGAGCCTGGGGTAGGGCAGGGCAGGTTAGAGGCTGCTTTCCCTTGAGAATCAGCCGGCGCATGGCCGGGCAGCACCAACTCCTGGACAATGGCCTGGGCCGCGGCGGGTCCTCCACCCCGTGGCGGCATCGGAGGCTGCGGGACTGTGGCCTGGCCTCCCGTGGCCTGGCCTCCCGTGGCCTGGCCTCCCGGGGCTCACGGCCACCGCCCCTCCCTGTGTCAGCCGCCACAGCCGGAGGCACCGGTCCTGCTGAGGCAGGCAGGACGCAGCGCTGGGCCCCCACGCCCAGATTGCCTGTTCCTAGACCCCGTCCCAACTCCCAGGGGAGGGGTGTCCCAGGCCCCGTCCCAGTCCCCAGGGGAGGGGGCTGCAGTGGACAGATGGGGCCTCCCTCCTCCGAGCTCTGCGGCCCCAGCTTGCTGGGAGCCCGGCCTCCCCTGGGGGGCAGAGCCCCGTCTCCCAACCACCCTGCCCGGGGCGGCGGCACTGCCCAGGTCTGCGGACAAAGCAGCCGCCGGGTCATGTGGCAGCGCCAAGGCTGTGCCCCGGCCAGCGTGGCGGGCGGCCAGGGTCAGGGCCAGGGCCGGTCAGCAGGTGCACTCCGCACTCCCCGCGTGGCCCACGTGGCCCATCACCGTGTCACCGGGGTGGTTCTGAGCCCGCTGCTGGGAGAACCTTCCGGAACGGGAGCCGGCCCGTTATTGCTGAGCATCCGCACCTGGGAACAGACTTCGAGGCGGAGACTCGCTGAACCACAGAGAAAGCACAGCCGCGGCCGTCTGGCCATATGGCTGCGAGTCACGTGTCCGCAGGGAGCTTGGCGGCGGCTCCGGGCGGCGGGACCGCAGGGGGCGCTGCAGTTCCCGCGGACCCACCTGCCGCGGGGTGAGGCCGGGCTGCCCCCTCGCCTGGGGCCCTGGCAGCTGGATCCCAGGCAGGGGAGGGGCTCACGGCTCAGGGAAAGGGCAGGTCTCACCCCCGACCCCCAGCCCCGGCAGCTGGGCCCCCCTCAGCCCCAGGAAGACAGACTGGAGCTGGAGGGGGAGGCCCAGGGCTCCTGGTCCCGCTCCGCTGGCTGCTGCCGCGGGAGGGGAGGCGGCCAAGGCCATTGCTGGCTGCGGGCAGGAGCGCAGGGCCTGTGAGCTCTCCGAGCGCCTGAGCGGGAGGAGGGGCCTCAAGGTTGTTGGCAGGAGCCTGTTCCTGGAGCCTTCCCCCCGCTCCCTCTGCGCCCCCCCTCCCCCCCCCCCCCCCCGCTCCCTCTGCGCCGCCCCTCCCTCTGCGGGCCCCCCCTCCCTCTGCCCCCCACGTGGCCGGCCTGCCAGGGCTCTGGCCTCCGCACCCCGCATCTCCCTTCCCAGCCCATCCTGACCACCGGCCTCCGTGCTGCCCAGCCTCAGCCCTCGGACATGGCTGCCCTGCCTTCAGGAGACCTGGCCGCCCGGCCTGGCCCGGCCCGCCTCCCCGCCCACGTGTCCAGAATAACCATGAGGGCCGCTGAGTGCGCTGCCAGGCTTCTCTCCCTGTGTCAGCGCTGCCCCCGCCTGTCACTCCCCAACATGTCTAATCTCCGTGAGGGGCGGCTGTGTCCCCTCCCCCAACCCTACCCCCTCCCCCTCCCCGTGGGGGCTCTTCACGCCGCTGAGCACCCGCTGCACACCGGCCCGGGCTCCAGGAATCCCGCCCCATCCTCCCAACAGTCAGACACAGGCTCCAGAGGGACATCCTGTCCCAGGTCTGGTCCCCAGGCTGAGCTCCCTGCCTGGTGAGGGGCTGAGAGCCAGCCATTGGGTGCAGTGGCCGCCGCCGGATCTGCCCCCACCCACTGCTCAGTGAGGGCAGGGGTGAGGCAGGCCCATTCTGCAGGATGTGTTCCCTGCACCACCACCCCGTTTCCAGGTGGAGGGGTGTCAGCCCAGGCTTCCTCCTGCAGCTCTGGGGGGCCTGGCAGAGGGAGGGGGCCTGGCAGAGGGAGGGACCCCAGAGTGAGCGAGGCAGCTCCCAGGGCACAGCGCCTCAGGACGGGCACAGGATGTGCAGGAATGAGAGGCCCGCAGGCCCCGCACTGTCTCAGGAGGAGAACGAGGGCGGGGAGGGGGAAAGGAGGGAGGGCGCACAGGAAGCACCAAATGCAATAAGTCGAGCAGGCAGCTTGCGAGGGGAAATGAGAGGAGCAGGATCGAGTCATCAGCAGAAGAACCCGCGGCTGCTCTAATGAGTCGGAGCCCGGTACCCATTTGCCGGGCTCACAGCTTCGCTCAGCAGAAGCCGGCGGCGCCCTGGGAGGCCGGACGGACCAGAGGGCGGGGTGGGAGGGGGGGGGGAGCACAGCCTGTGACCACACGGTCCCCCCCAGAACCACAGCCCGCAGGGGGAGCCGCGCGGCGTCCATTCGGAGGTCCCGGGGGAGCCCTCAGGCCAGCCTGGCCGCGGACAGAGGTCAGGACGTGTCTCGGGGCTCCACACGCTTATGTGCGTGGACGCTCTTAGCCCGACAAAACCACGCAAAACTGCTCAAGCTCAAGAGTCCTTTGCTCCCCGTACTGTGTCTTTAAATTAAGGACAGATTCACTTCCCTCGCAGCAAACACCTGGCCCAGTAACTAACAGGGGCTCCGCGTGTCCGCCTCCCTTCCCTCCCTCCCAGCCCCGTCCTGTCCCTCAAAAAGTGGCGTCATCACGAGGCCAGCTCCCCAGGTGGTTCCGCGTCTCCGTCAGGTGACCCCTGGAGGAGAGGAGAGGGCGCCAGCTGTCCCTCCCGCTGACGGACAGAGGGATGCCACACAGATGCTACCAGGGACACAGAGGCCCTGGTGACAGGGACGAAGCGACTCGGACATCAGCCCTGGGAACGCCGGAGCGGGTTCCGGTGTGACAGGCGCCAGGCAGGGCCGCGGTCACCTCTGAGCCGGGCGCCGGGAGCTGCTGGGCGACCGATCCCGAACGGAGCGAACCCTGAAGGACAGTGGGGACCATGGAGCGTCCCCGGCCCTGCCGGGGGCAGGCCGCCCCTCCGCTGAGGACCGTGCCCGTGGGTCTGAGCGGGTGGAGAGGCTGCGGCCCCGGCGCCCGCGGGCAGAGGCTCGGAAGCCAGGGCCGGGCAGGCCGCCCCAAGCACGACTGTCGCCGAGCACTGGGGCCCGGAGACTCACCACGGGCCCGGCAGTCATGGGACTCGGCTGCTTCCATTCCCCGCGGCGCCTTTACGAGCTGTGAGATTAAAGCCCAGGAAATGGCTTTCCATTTTCCTCCCAGGAGGCTCGGTGATTACAGACTCAGAACATGGCCAGCAAGAGAGCTGTCACCGGAGCGGGCGCTCGCACTGGGAGGCCTCCTCTCGCGGCCTCGAGTGAACTCCCAGCCCACCTGACACGCACCCTCTGCCAGCACCATGGTGGCTGGGGCTCAGCGCCCTGGGCAGCCTGAGCGGGGTGATTTTCCATTGCCAGTGCCATCTCTGCTTCTGCACAAAGCACCAAGGTCAGGGGTGAGGACGTGGAACCTCATCAAATGACCTCATCAGATGACTCCACAACAAAGCAGAAAATCACCACAAAGATAATAAATGTCATTATCATCACCGTCACCATTACCATCTCCATCTCATCACCATCATCATCATCATCATCATATCTTCCATCATCACCGTCCTCACCATCTCCATCTCATCATCATCATCACCACCTCCATCATTATCATCATTACCATCATCACCACCATCATCACCACCATCACCACCATCATCGCCATCATAATTATCATTGCCTTCATCACCATATCACCATCATCATCAATATCATCACCACCACCATCTCCATCATCATCATCATCATCATGTCTTCCATCATCACCGTCCTCACCATCTCCATCTCCATCTCATCATCATCATCACCACCTCCATCATTATCATCATCACCATCATTACCATCATCACCACTATCATCACCATCATAATTATCATTGCCTTCATCATATGGTTATCCAAACATCATCACTATCATCATCACCATCATCACTATCATCATCACCACCACCATTTCCATATCACCATCACCATCATCATCACTATCATCATCACCACAATCATCTCCATCATCATGATCATCATCACCATCATCATCACCATCTTCATCATCACCGTCATCACCATCACCATCATCACTATCATCAGCACCACCACTATCTCCATCATCATCATCACCATCACCATCACATTACCATCTCCATCTCACCACCATTATCACCAACTCCATCATCATCACCACCACCATCATCATGATCATAATTATCACTGCCTTCATCACCATCCTCATCACTATCACCATCACTATCTCCATCACCATCATCACCATCATCTTCCCCATCTCCATCATCACCATCATCGCCATCCCACCATCACCATCTCTATCTCCATCACCATTACCATCACCATCAGCATGATCATAATTACTATTATCACCATCACCATCTCCATCATCATCACCACTACCATCACCATCGCCATCTCTATCTCCATCATCATCATCATATCCATCAGCATCATCATATCCATCATCATCACGCTGCCATTGTCATCACTGTCATGACTTGCATCACCATCATCATCATCATCATCATCGAAACAGCAGCAAACATGTACCAAGCAGCTAATGTGCCCGGCACTGAGCTCCTGGCAGGTACTGTCTCACTGAACCTTCACAACATCAGCAGATGCTTAATCCCGTCATCTCCTCGGAGGCACAGAGGGGACAAGCAAGTTGCCCGAGTCCGCACACTCATACAGGACAATGTCAAGGATGTGAAGGCAAGCAGTGGCCCCTGTAACCACTCACCAGACCAGGAGGAATGCCCAAGCAGTTCACTTACAGGGGGACGGGGTGGAGGGGGAGCTTTGACGATTCCAATCAGTATCCCACGTCATGTTCGCTCCTGAGAAATCGCCGAGTGCCCCCAATCAACAGCCCCTGCCCTTTCTACACCCCCAATGCCTGTGGTGCGGACAGACAGAAACGTAACATGCTCTGTCTCTACATGTCTCTACAGAAGCCAACGTAAACGTACAGCTCCCCAATCTGGTCCCAAGCATCCCTTCGAGGAGCACTGCCCTCATGAATTCTATCGTTTCCTGGAACCCGAATGCCAGCCTTCAGGGTGCCCCTGGCAGTGAGTGAGCACAGGTGGGTCTGCTGAGGTGACAGGACTCCCAGGTCCCTGGCAGCGTATGGCCCTTGACACCTGCACCTCTGCTCTCGGGGCCACGCTCGCTGGGTATAAAACAGCTGGTGTGCACGGAGGTTCCCGGATGCCAGGCACCACGTCTCACGTTTGTTCATTCACCGAATCCTCACAGCAACTACTCAGGAGAGGCAGAGACTGAACGGAGCGGATAAAGACAGCGACGCAGAGAGAGACGAGAACCTCCGTGTCACAGAGCCGCACGCCGCAGAGCCCAGATTCACACAGGGCCGCTGGCCGCGCGTGCACCGTCCCCGAGGTCCCCGGGGCCTCTTTAAATTCGGCCTGAGATGTGTGAGCCGCCGTCACTCTCGGGAAAGAGCGATGAGCCGGGTCCCCATGTGGTGATGGCGGAGGCCAGGGCGGCTCGGAGGATGCCTGCCTGGGGTCTCCGTGTCCCAGGGGATGGTGGCGCGGAGGTAGGACCAGCTGGCCAGGGAAGTCCCCCGGTCAGAGGCACCGTCTCCCCATGTCTGCCTCTCCTCGCCTCGGCCCGGAAAACGAGGGCCTCTGGTCCCCGCCCAGCCGGCTTCCCTTCCCGGCATCACCGCCGCTCTGCGCCCGCGCGCAAGTATTTACCCCCTTCCATCTGTTTTGCTAAACAAATTAATTCCGCACCAGATTCTGCGAGGAGAACGGTGCATCTTTTCCAACATCTCAGCTGCCGAGTTGGATTTGCGACATCCCATGTCCCGGGAATTCATTCGTGCAGCCTTCTAACGCGGTCCCCAGCGCGTCCTTCAGCCGTCACACACGTCATGGGAGGGAACGGGGTCGGGTTCCCATCCGTGTCTACACAGTCAGGGCCGGGGGCCTCGGGGGGACGGTAACCGAGGCGGCGGTCCTCACTTCCATGGCCAGGACGGCGTGCGAGCGGACCGAGATCAAGACGGAGGCTTTGCAAGCTGCCCGGGGCCTGGCTCAGAGATGAGGGACAGCAGCCCTTGGGCCCGACGTCTGAGCCCTGCCCTCAGGTCTGCATCCCAGCCGGCTGGCAGGCCGTGGCCGGTAGCTGGACGGACAGGAGGGGGGGTGAGGGAGGCGGTCAGCCTGTGCACGGCCCTGTAGACGCATTCCTGGGAGGTGCCCCAGCGCCCGGCCCTGCCCGCGCCCCGAGAGGGAGCCAGGCTCCGCTGTGTTCATCGGACGCTGCTCTCTAGGGAAGAGGAGGGAACCACCGCTGCCTTGTCCCGGGGAGGAGAAAGTAGGCCACAGAACAAAAGCCACGCGCTCCACAAAGCCTGCCCGCTGCTGGCCAAGCCGGCCTGTCCCGCGGGATGCAGTGACGAGGGCAGGGGTCGGGGCATCGGAAACTGCCAGGTGCTGCAGGCAGACCCTGGGGAGCAAGCCCTCCCCTCCTGGGTTCTGGAAGGCCCCGCCAGGGCCCGAGGAGCCCCCAAACCTTAGGACGTGCGGAGCAAGCTGCCCCCGCCCCTGTGCTCATGCCCTGGACCCGGCGCCCCTTCTCCCGAGTCAGCAGGTACTGCTTGTCGCACACACAGTCCTACCTATGCGCCCGGTCACGGAGGGAGGGCCTGGCAAAGGGGCTGGAGGCAGCGGGACCGAGGTGCCCTGCTCTGCTGTCCTGCAGCCGTGCGGTGGGGACGCTCGGGGGCCAGGGGGGGAGGGACGGGCCTGGCCTGGGAGATCGCTCAGCCCTCCTCCTCGGGAGCCATCGGAGGACGCGGTGCAGGAGGGAAGGAAAAGGAAACCTCGCCGCAGGAGGAGTTTGCCGCCCGGCGCCAGGCACCCGACACCCGGCACCGGGTCCCAGCTGCTCCCCGTCCTCCAGCGCCCCCAGGACAGGACCTCCCAGCCGCCCCTCCCACCCCATGGGAGGCCTTCCTGCCCCTGCCCTGGCCGCCCCTTAGTGAGCCTCGTCCCGCCCCGTCGGGCAGCGGCCACCGCAGAGCCACGCCCTGGGGACATCTGAAGGCTCCCCCGAACCCTCACTGCCCAGACGTGCCCACATCTGCTCCTGAGTGCCCCCCCCCCCAGAGGACGCACCACCATGCTGGACCACGGCGCTCTGGTCCGGGGGGAGGGGAGCTCGGCAATCTCTCCCACAGCATGGCGGCCGGCACCCACTCCAGGCCTCTCCCTCCCTCCAGCCTCAACTCCGGCTCCGGCACCTGCCGGCACGTGAGCACCGCACGTCCACCGCACTGCGCCCTCCCGGACGCCCCAGCCCGCGCCTGGCCCTGTGCCTTCGCGTCCGAAAGTTTCCTTTTCCTTCCCCGCCTGCACCACGTTCCCCCAAGAGACACCCCCAGGGCTGGATCAGCACCCCCGAGCCAGGCCCCCAGGAAACCCCTCCCTCCGCACGAACCCCAACCAGCGAAGGGGGCGTACCTGAGGTCTCCCCCAGGATCCGCGGGGGCTTGGTGTCTCTGCCGCCGTCTCTGCTGGGACTGGTGGAAGGCTCCGTGGTGCTGAGCCCCGCGGGGATCCTGCTCCTGGGGTCCAGGGGCGCCGTGACCCCCTTAGTCTGCAGCGTCATGGCGGTGGCCGTGGTGGCCGTGGCCGCGGTGGCCGTGGCGGCGGTGGCCTTCCGCGTCTGGAAGTAGGAGGCCGTGGTGGGGCCGTCGGGAGCCGTGCTGGCCGCCAGGGCGTCCTCCTCGCCCGTGGGCCCCCACACGATGAACTCGGCCTCCGTGGTGGGCCGGCCGCCGCGCGGGTGCGGGTCGAAGCCGTTGAACACCGGCAGCTGCCGCCGGCCCCTCCGCAGCAGGGCCTGCTGGTCCGTGGGGGCCCCGCCGCCCACGGGGGGCGACGGGGAGGAGGGCGCGGGGCCCAGGGCAGGGCCGGGCTTGGTGGCGGTGGCGGGGGGCTTGGCGAGCCCCCCCTTGGGCCCCAGGGCGGCCACCTGGTCCCGGGGTCTGTGCGCCCGCTTGGCGCGGGGGCTGGGCATCTGCCCGTGGCTGCGCTCCGCGCGGGCCGGGCGCGGGCTCCACACGGGCCCGGGGATCCGGGCCGGCTGTCCGCTCTTCACGCTCCACAGGCGGGGCGGCCGGGGCGCGGGCCGGGGCAGCAGCCGGAACTCGGGGCCGGGGCCCAGCGCCTCGCAGGCCGGCAGGTCCATGGCGAGCTGCAGCATGGCGATCAGCACCCAGGCCTGGCTCCCCAGCGCGCAGCCCGGCCAGCGCACGGACATGGGGCTGCGGAGAGAGAGGGCGGTCAGTGCGGGGCCCTGCGAGGTCTCTCCCCCCACCCCCTCCTCCCACCACGGCCCCGGTCCCTGAGCGTGGGGCTGAGCCCGTCCTCCCTTCACAGCAGAAACAGGAGCCCTCATCGCTCATGGCCAAGGCTGTTCCCTGGACCTAGTCATTTCAGATTTAAAGCACACACACACACACACACACACACACACACACACCACACACACACACACACCACACACACACACACACACACACATACACACCACACACACACACACACACACACCACACACACACACACCACACACACACACACATACACACCACACACACACACACACACCACACACACACACAAGCGCGCACACACACCACACCACACACACACACCACACCACACACACACACACCACACACACACATACACACCACACACACACACACCACACACACACATACCACACACACACACACACACATATACACACCACACACACACACCACACCACACACACACACACACCACACACACACATACACACCACACACACACACACACCACACAGACACATACCACACACACACACACACACACATACACACACACACACACACACACACCACACACACACACACACATACCACACACACACACATACCCGCACACATATACACACACATATACACACTCATACGCACATACACAAACACACACATACACACACATGTCCTAAGAGCTGAATCCCAGCCTGCATGTCCTGTCACGTCTCTGCAGGGAGCTGCAGGGCACAGAGTGGGCGGGCAACCACCGCCCACCGCCCGGGGACACGAAGCCCTGAGCCCCGGACCTGGCTGTCCGCTGCCCAGCAGACCTCGAAGGCCCCTTGGCCAGCAGCGCCCAGAACAGAACAGAAGAGAACAGGACAGGGAGCGAGGGTGGGAGGTGAGGGCCGGGCTGCTTCTCTGGGTCAGAGGCCACCACCAGGCGGCCCTCAGGGTGCAGCCCCCTCGGAGGTCCACACAGCACGGCGCCTGGCGGACTGCACGGGGGTGGGGGGTGAAGACCAGGCGTGTCCAGAACCCGCACGGCCCACGCTCCCGCTCGCCCCCCCCCCCCGCCTCCTCGTGTTTCAGTGGGGTGTGCTGTTTCCCAGGCGCCGTGGCCTCTGCGTCTTGCTGGGCACACGCCACCTGCTGGGCTGCACGGCCGGTGTGCGACACCCACTCTGCCGCCCCCCTCACCTCCCGGGAGGGCCCTCAAAGCCCACCCGCCCCTCCGCCCCGGGGGGTGGGAGGAAGGGCACTGCCTGGCGGGGGGCTCTCAGTGTGACCTGAGCTCCCAGGTGGCTCAGGGGGTGTCATGTGAACCCAGAGCTGGGACAGCCACGCAGAACGAAGTGGGGTGCGGCCCACGCGCCCTCCCACCGGCTTAGGTAACAGCGCCATTCAAGTGCGCGCTCGTCACACAGGGCTGACAGGAGCCCACCCCCGTGACGGCTGGGGGGGGGGGGGCAGGCAGGGAGGCAGGGGGAGCTCTGTGCAAGGCGCTGCTCAGAACCGCGCGGGAGCAGGGCAGCCGGGCGGCCGAGGGCGGCGGCTTCCACAGGAAATAAACCGGGAGTGCGTGAGTCAGTGTGAGCGTGCGCACAGGCGTCTCAGGACGGCGTGGGTGTGCGTGGGTGTGCGTGGGTGTGTGTGTGACTGTCAGCATGAGACTGAGTGTCAAAGTGGGTGTGGGTGTCCGTGTGTGTGTGTCGTGTGTGAATGCAGAGTGTGTGTGTGTCCATGAGGCATGTCGGTGAGGGAGGGTGAGTTGGTGTGTGGGTGTGGGTGTTGCTGTGAGTGTGTCAATGTGTGAACGTATGTGTGTCTGTGAGGTATGTTGGTGAGTGTGGCTGTATGTGTGTCGGTGTGTATCTGTGCGAAGGTGGCTAGATGTGTTTGTATATGTGTGTGTATCAGGGAGTTTTTGTGAGTTAGTGTATGTGTGCACCTATGTGTGTGTACACCTGTGTGTGTGCTGCGCACCTGCATGTGAGTTGATGTGTGTGTGCATCTGTGTATGTTTGTGTGTGTGTGCACCTGTGTATACACCTTTGTGTGTGTGCCTGAGTGTGAGTTGGTGTGTGTGCACCTGTGTGTGTTTGTGTGTGTGTGCACCTGTGTATACACCTGTGTGTGTACCTGTGTGTGAGTTGGTGTATGTGCACCTGTGTATGTTTGTGTGTGTGTGCACCTGTGTATACACCTGTGTGTGTGTGCCTGTGTGTGAGTTGGTGTGTGTGCACCTGTGTATACACCTGTGTGTGTGTACCTGTGAGTTGGTGTGTGTGCACCTGTGTGTCAGCATGTGTGTGTATCAGTGAGTGTTGGATGTGGGTGTGGGTGAGTGTGTGGGGGTGCTGTGTTGCTGTGTGCGCCATGGGTGAGTGTGGCCATGTGTGTGCCCTCCCAGGCCACCCCGCCCTGCGGGGCTGCCCGTGTCTCCCGGCCTGGGAAGGCGCGGCTCCGAGCACTCAGGCTCTCGGGTCCCTAGGGCTGTGGGGCCCACGGGGCCGAGGAAGGAGCTGGCTTCCGAGCTCCCACGGCCGGGGCGGGCTGACCCCCAGCTGCGAGCCCCGCTCCTCCACCGGCTGCCACGGGAGCTGCTCACCGGGCTGCAGGCCCCGGCTCCGGTGTGCACTCCCCACAGCCTGCGGCGGTGCAGGGCGCCCCCCTCCTGCACGGGGGCCAGGTCAGCGTGCAGCTCCCATCACGCCCGGCGGTGCTGCCGGGAAGATGAATGGCTTAGGCTGCTGGTTCCCCAGGAGCTGCTCATTCGGACAAGGGACCGGCCTCAGAGGGATGAGATGCTGCTTTAAGCAGGTGGTGGCCTCGGCCAGCGGGCTCCACTGGCAACTGTCAGGCACGCCCAGGCCTCAGCAGGCCTCCCCAGGAAACACCGGCAACCTGGGGTACCAGCCAGCCCCACCAGGCCCCACCAGGTCCCTCCAGGCCCCACCAGGCCCCATCAGGCCCCACCAGGTCCCTCCAGGCCCCACCAGGCCCACCAGGCCCCTCCAGGCCCCACCAGGCCCCTCCAGGCCCCTCCAGGCCCACCAGGCCCCACCGGCTGGCTAAGAGCAGCCACGCGCAAACCTGCTAGCCGCAGCGCGTGGAGAAATGGCTCCGGGAAATTAAGCAGCCCCGGGCCGGGGCCTGCCCGCCCCACGTAACTTCACACACGGGGTACTCCTGTGTCTTCACCAATCCTGCGCTGTAATTGGTTACCATGGAAACCCCTCATTTCCAGGCCACCCGGCTGGTATGCAGAAAAGCCAGCCCACCGCCGGGGCGGGGAGCCTGGTGTGCTCCCTCTGCGTCCTGTCCGTCCTCTCTGAAGGGGGCGCTCACCTGGGAAGTGGGGAGGCCGGGCGAGCTGGCGGGGTGTCTCGGGGGGTCTTTAGGGTGACGGCGTGTTCTGGAATGACTAGCGGGATGGTTGCACAACCTGCGCACATGCTACCACCATCGGCCGGCACACGCTTAGAGGGCGAGGTTCAGGGCGTGTCTGTGACGCTCAGGAAGCGGGTTGTGGGAAGGCGCGGAGAGAGCGGCCTTGGGCTCCGGGAGGGGGCCGGGCCGGAGCCAGAGCCCTGCCTCGGAGCTGCAGGCACCCGCAGGAGCACCGAGCCTCAGCGCCATCCCTGCGCCAGCCCGCCCTGAGAGAGGGGCCTGGGTGCCCCCACCCCGGGCTCCGCAGGGTCCCAGCCCAGACTCTGGAAGCCCATTCTGCCCCCCCCCCATGGCCTCCCAGGGGAGAAGGGGCTCCGCCGCCCCCTCCCCGTCTGCAGCTTCTTGCTTCTCCTGCTGACACTGTCACGGAGCTCTTCCCCCAAGCACAGCTCGGTGAGATGCAGTGGCTGCGGTCTGTCTCTCCTCCACGAAGGCAGGCGCTGTCAGGGAGCCGGGCTCCTCTCCCCCTCAGGTGGCGCTTGCCCCCGGGGCTGGGGGGCCGGGAGGCAGTTGCCATGGGAACAATCTGCGGGGCTGGGGAGCACCGGTTCCTCGTTCCTGGAAACCTGGGTACCCAGTGCTCCCAGGTGCTGCTGGCAGGAGGGGTCTGAGCCGCCCCAGGCCCCAGGGGTCTCCGCAGGGACCAGGGGAGCCCGGAGGGGAGCAGGCATGGATCCCCACTCACACTCAGAGCCGCCTTCTAGAACGCAGTGGCGCTCTGCTCCTCCCAAAGACAGGAGGCCAAGGGCTGTCTGAGAACACGCCCGGACCCCAAGGCTGTGCTGAGGGGGCAACGGTGGCTCCGTCAGCCCGGACCTCTGGGTGGAGTAAAACTCCGGGTGTGGGACCCCTGGCTGGTGTGGCTCAGTGGATAGAGGATAGAGCATCGGCCTATGGACTAAAAGGTCCTGGTTCAATTCCCGGTCAGGGCACATGCCCAGGTTGTAGGCTCCATCCCCATGGGGGGGTCATGTAGGAGTCAGCCAATGGATGGTTCTCTCTCGTCACTGATGTTTCTCTCCCTCTCCCTTCCTCTCTGAAATCAATAAAAACATATTTTAAAAAGGAAAAATACTCCAGAGGGCTTTCCCCAACATCCTGTCCTCCTCTGGATCCAGCACTCACTCCACTAGGAGGGACGCCAATCTCAGAGGCGGGGGGGACACTGGGGTTCCTGGTGTGGAAAAGGCCCCGACAACCCCTAGGTCCCCCCGATTCCACGCTGCTCCGGGCTCTCTGGCACTTCCGTCCTGGGGAGGGGCGCGGTCCCGGGGCCAGCACCACCCGGCGGTCCCTCCCCTCGTGGCCCGGGCCCCGCCCCCGCCCTGGGAGCTCGGAGCCAGTCTGCAGAGCTCCGCACGCGGGTGCTTGCAGGCTCCTCGGGGGCTGGCAGCGGCTGAAGGATGGCAACGAGCGCTGGCGTCTGGTTGCCCGGGCAACGTGCCTGAGCATTCTGGAGGAGTGAGGTGCTGAGGAGCGGAGGGTGGGGAGCCCTGTGGGCAGGAACGTTCTCTTCCTGGGAGCAGGGCGCCGCCCAGCTTGTGTGTCTGGCGCTGTGCACCCGCTGTGCCCGGAGCCCGTGCCGCCTGCAGGCCATCAGGGACCGCGAAGTGCCTTCGGCCAGTGCCTGCCCTCCTGCGGCACGTCTGTGCCCTCTCTGGGCAGTGCCCACAGCTGGGCGGCCTCCCCAGGTCAGCCTGCTGCCCTGCCAGGTGCCTGCTTCTCCCGCAGTGGGGACAGGAGCCTGAGACAGGCCCAGGACAAGCTGGCCCCTCCAGGGTCCGGCCTCTTCTCTGCACTGCCCTCTAGGCCGGGGGTGGGGGGTGTCCGGCCTGGGGTGAACTCACTGTTTGACCGAATACGGAGGCTGGTTTTTAAGGCGGAAAGTCTGTGTGGCTCTGGAATGGCGTTCTAGATACCCAAATGGCTCCAGGCCAAGGAGCAGCTGGCAGAGCCGGGCACTCACGGGGCTGGGCGAGGATCCTGCGTCGGTGACCTGCCCCCACCAGCGTCACCCAGAGTGAGGCCAGGATTCCCAGAAGGGCCTGGGGGGGCCAAGCCAAGCCTGCCCCTCCTGCAGAGCTTCCCAGCCATCCTCAGAGAGAGACCACCCCCCTCCCCCCCACCCCCCACGGAGAGGGCGGTGACAGCGCTGGGATGCAGGCCCGCAGACTCACTCAGCGCACCGCTGGGACTGCCCAGCACCAGCCATGACAGCGAGGCTCCCGGGCCCTCCGGGGTGGAGAGCTGAGTACATGCCCTGTTCCTCCTTCAGGCCTGGTTTATTCGGACTTCATGTTCATTTTTTTAAAAAAATAAGTTTTTATTTGAGAGGGATGGAGAGAGAGAAACAATGATGACAGAATCATGGATCAGCTGCCTCCTGCACGCCCCACACTGGGGATCAAGCCCGAAACCTGGGCCTGTGCCCTGACCTCCTGGTTCATAGGTCGACGCTCAATCCCTGAGCCCGCTGGCCAGGCGTCCCTGTTCGTTTGTAAGCAGAGATGAAGAACGGGGGGCAGGCAGGCCAGGTGGGGGGTGACCCTTCAGGGCCGGGGTCCTGGGCAGAGTGCAGCACACACCACCCCAGGGGCCAGGGCCCCAGCTCCTTCCAGCCCCGGCCGCACTGGCCACGGTCGCCAGGCGGGAAGAAGCCCACGGGGAAGCTCTCAGCAAGCACGTGGACAGACAGAGCGCTGCAGACATGCACAGGAGAGGACCGAGCACGGGGCGGGTATGCGCACACCGCCCACGGGGATGGAGCCCCCTGACAGGCCCACAAGCAATGGAGTGACGCTCCTGGCAGGCGTGGCTGAGCACTCCACGCACTCTCAAGCCATCCGCACGGCCACCTTCTAGGAGGAGCGGCTGGTCCTCACATCTCACAGGAGAAAGAAAAGCACACGAACAGTCGCTGCGCTTCCTTCCAAAGAGGCCTCAGCACAGCCCTGTGCTGGCGGAGTAGCCACCAGCCATGGAGAAGCTGGTGGACAAGTCACCAGCCATGGAGAAGCTGGCCCTGGAGGGCCGCCAGCCCAGGCCTGGGGGTGCACACTGTCCCCATGTGAGAAGCGTGTGCTCTTCCTCCAGAGCTTTCTGGGCGCCTCAGACGCGGGGGAGGTGCAGCCAGTTGTTCGGTGCACAGGAGGCTGGACTCCCGCAGGGCTGACGATAGAGCCGCTGTGTGTCTGGCTGCCGAGCGGGGGCTGAGTCCCCGGACCCCCAGGGCCGGCTAAGGGCTCCCACCACTGGCCTCTGGCCCCCAGAACCCCAGACCATCCCTCAGGAAAAGCTGAGGTGCCGTGCTCCTTCCTGGGGGTGACTGCTCGGAGGGGCTCGGTGTGGCTGTGGCATCGTGGGCTCTCACGCGTTGGAAGGTAAACTGAGGCAGGGCAAATCAATAGCATAAGAGCCAAGAGTGGGAGCGATGGAGGAGGAGTAACCGCAGCTGGACCTGGAGGGGCTCGGAGCCTGGGGGAGGCCCAGGGGAGGCCCAGGGGAGGCCCAGGGGAGGCCCTGGGGGAGGCCCGGGGGAAGGCTGGGGGAGGCCCAGGGGAGGCCCAGGGGGAGGCCCAGGGGGAGGCCCAGGGGAAGGCCGGGGGGGAGGCCCGGGGGAGGCCCCGGGGGAGGCCCAGGGGCCGCACATCCACAGGACATCGGCCACAGGGTGAGGAGGGAGGGACCTTGCAGGTCCTCCTGAGTCTGATGCGCAGGCCCTGGTAGTGTCGGGGGGGAGGGGGAGGCCTGGCCTAACTCAGTGAGGACCAACCCACCCCAGGGGCCTTGGGGAGCCTGGGGGTCCTGACATAGAGACACGCATGGGCACCTACAGGCACACATACACATACATGTGCACATGTACCCACACATGCACACACACACACACACACACACACACTTGCAGAGACTTCACCCCGTCTCCAGATCTAGGCCCAGAGGCTCAACTGGAGACAGGAGCAGCTCGAGAGGAGCGCCCTGCAGCCCGCGCTGGGCCCCTCCCCTGTCTGTTCCCCTCTTCTACCTACTCCCCTCCCCCACCCCCACCCCCACTTAGGAACCAGGCTCCCCTCTTCTACTACTCCCCTCCCCCACGTCGGGACGAGGCTCCCTCTCCTCTGGCGAGAGTCCCTGCTGACCGGGCTGGACTCCCTCCCCCGCTCTGAAGCCCTGGAGCCAGCGCCCGGGCGGGCATTCTGGTCGGGGAAAGGAAGGCCAGAGACACCATGGGAGCTGGGGCTCCTGTCCGCAGCTTCACACCCCGGGAAGCCCTCCTGTCCCTCCCCACACCACCGCCTGGCAGCCCTCCATGACTGCCCGACCCCCACCATCCTCCCCCCAGGCCCCAGAGGGTTTCCTCCGAAGCTCAGAATCCACCGCCACCAGCTCCGCCGTGACCCCGTGACCCGCTGGCACCCTCCACCGCGGGCCAGAGCGCCCTGCATCCTGGCAGCCCCGAAGGCTCCGCACACAACGGCAGAGGGACCTGCCGCCGGCCTCCGGGGCTGTGGCGGGGGAGGGGCGGCGCACAGACCACGGAACCGCAGCCGGGGTGGGCACTTGCTCAGCTTAACCGCGATCTAATATTAATTACGCTTTAACACCGATGTTAACCGCGCCTCTTAATTTTTATTTGTATCCAATTACTACGCCACCATTAGCGAGGGCGGTGATGGGGCCGGATCCGGGAATGAGGAGACGAGACCCCGCCCGCTCCGGCCCAGAGCACCACGCGGGGCCTGGCTCCCGGCTCCCGGCTCCCGCGGGCTCCGCCATCCTTCCTGGGGAGAAGGGACGAGTCGGGGGCCCGCAGGCCACGGGGGAAACAGGCGCTTCCGCTGACCAATGCCCAGGGGCGGGCAGTCATCGGCCGGGGTGGACTCATTCGGCTCTGCCTGCGAGAGCCTGGAGGGCTGCTGGGAGGAGGAGGTGACGGGCAATGAATGCCCAGGAGACGTTTAGCAGGAGGGGAGCTGGGAAGAGCAGAAGGAACGCTGGGCTTTATTTGTGGGGCCCGCTCCAGGAGACCCAAGGGCATTGTGGGGGGGACCTCGAAGCAGGCCGGCGGTGGGGGCCCCCAGCATTCATCCTCTGGGGGTGCCAGGAAACCCCGATAGTCTCTGAGCACCGCCTCTCCCGGGGCTGGGCTCTTACTTTGAGGAGCTTGGTCAGTCCCCAGAACCACCTGATGAAGGAGGGTCCCCCCGACTCCCCGTGCCTCAGTTTCCTCACCCGCAGACTGGGGAGAGGTGCACGCAGTGAGAGGGAAGCAGGTGCAGACCTGCTCTCGGCCCCCACAGCCCTGGTGCTCCGTGCCCGGCTCTGTGGCTTATCGGTGAGCCGGGTGGCGGGCACGGGCAGGCACCTCCTGCAAGAGGGCCTGGGGGAGAGGGCGGCGTGCGATCCTGGTGACCTCTCCCCCGCGCTGCCCCTGGGGCCACGGGCACGGAGGGCCTGGTACCCACCCCGCTGTGAGCAAACCCTGCCAGGACGCCCGCCGTGCACCGGGGTGTGAGCCTGCGCCCGGGGTCCGGCCGTGGCGGGCACTGGCCCCATCCGCTCAGAAAGCAGGCGTCTTGCGTGTAAATTGCTGGCTTCGTGGTTCACCGGGCCGCCCTCCGGCAACGAAGACACTGCGACCGCCTTAATCAGCTGAATGGACACCAGGCGCTGAGCTGGTTTGTGGGTAATTGTCTCTGAACCTCCTCCAGGAGGGAGGGGCCGCGTGTGTCTCTCTTCCCGGGGGCGCCCGTCCCCGCTCTGTGGTCTGGGAACATCCACGGAGCAGAGCTGTGTGCGGGCCGGCCAGGAGCCCGCAGGAGAGTGACGGGAGAGGCCCCAGCCTTCCCCCTGCCCGCCTGCCCCCCCCGCCCGCCTTCGGGACAGCCCCTCGGACCCCAGGCCTGAGCGCCCGGCGAGTCTGGCAGACCCGTCATGTTGGCGTCTTCCTCAAATACTTCCAAGGCCCACATCTGCCTCTCTCTCTCCAGAATCCGTTCAACAAGCATAGAAAAGCCCTGAAATGTTAGAACCCCGACCAGATGAGAACGTGGGATCGAGCACACGGAAACCTCAGGAAACGCATGGTGGGCTCTGGCCCTCGTCCCGGCGGGGGGGCCCGGAGCGTTCACAGCTCCTGGTTCTGGACGGTCACGCCCTAGCCTCTGTGCCTGGGAGGGGGGCTGTCTCTCTCTCTCTCTCTCTCTCTCTCTCTCTCTCACACACACACACACACACACACACGAGGGTGGCTGTCACACACACACACACGAGGGTGGCTGTCACACACACACACACACACACACACACACGAGGGTGGCTGTCACACACACACAGACACGAGGGTGGCTGTCACACACACACACAAACACACACACGAGGATGGCTCTCTCTCTCTCTCTCTCTCACACACACACACACACACACACACGAGGGTGGCTGTCACACACACACACAGACACGAGGGTGGCTGTCACACACACACACAGACACGAGGGTGGCTGTCACACACACACACAAACACACACACACACGAGGATGGCTGTCACACACACACACACACGAGGATGGCTGTCTCTCTCTCACACGCACACACACACAGACACGAGGGTGGCTGTCACACACACACACGAGGGTGGCTGTCACACACACACACACACACACACGAGGGTGGCTGTCACACACACACACACACACAAGGATGGCTGTCTCTCTCACACACACACACACACACACGCACACACACACACGAGGGTGGCTGTCACATACACACACACACGAGGGTGACTGTCTCTCTCACACACACACACACACGAGGGTGGCTGTCACATACACACACACACACACACACGAGGGTGGCTGTCACACACACACACACACACACACACACGAGGGTGGCTGTCACACACACACACACACACACACACGAGGGTGGCTGTCACACACACACACACACACACACACACACACACAGCCACCGGACGCTTTTCCCGGCCATTATCACTCCGGCCACAGCAGCCGCTAAGAGCGCAGGCTCCGCAGCAGGAGGTCGGCCTCATGCTGGCTCCGTCCTCCTGCCGGGATGACCTGAGGTGACAGAGGCAGAGGACAGCCGCCTGCTGACCAGACTCCACGCTGGGAGGGTGCCGCGGGCCTCGGGGTGCGAGGGAGGAGGGGCGGCTCTCCAGGGAGGCCCGGGGGCGAGCTCACCGGATGCCCCAGTCCTACCTCCGCCCATCGCCGCCCGCTCTGCCTGTACCAGCCGGGCCGCCCCCCGACAAGTCGACGTGCCGGAGCCTCAGCATTCCCACCTGTGCAATGGGCGGGTGCCCTCCTGCGAGCCAGTGATGAGACCCAGGTGCCTGCCAGCACCTGCCCAGCCCAGGATCCCGGGGGTTGGGGGAGGGGGTGTCTGAGAAGCAGGAGACATGAGAGATTGCTGGGGTCCCCACTGGGAGCTGGCCCTCGGGCAGTGACCTCAAACAGCTACAGAACAGATGCAAGGAAAGGCAGGTGACAACTTATGGCCGCTGGGTGAGGCCACGGGGCATTTTCCAAGCTCTGAGGCCCGATCTGGGCACAGGCCCCGGAGGCGCCGTGGCAGGCACCCCTCCCAGCCCTGAGGGCACGTCCCGTCTCTGCATCGCCAGGCCTGTGAGGTCACATCCAGGTCACAGCCGGCCCCTGGAAGGGAGTGGGCCGCCCACAGGCTCTCGGGGGTCCCCGCACTAGCCTCACCTGGAACTGGAGAGAGAGGCAAGGTCTCAGGGCCACCCCGACTCAGCCCCCCTGGACAGCGGGCCTGGGACTCTGGTCCCACTAGCGGCCCAGGGCCTGCGGGGCACCCAGCTCTGGGGGCGGGGAACATGGCTGACCTCCCTGCAGGGCACAGACGGGCACCGTGGAAGGCGCCTTACTGCATTCCTCAGTTTAACACTCCCCCACCCCCCGGACGGGTTATCATCCTACAGATGGTGGGAATGAGCTCAGAGAGGGCGATCGGTGCACCAAGGTCACACAGCCGCTCAGAGTCCAGATCCGCATCCCGGCCATCTGACTCTGACCGCTCCCTCAGAGCTGGGACTCTGGCAGGCGATGCGGTCGGAGCCTGCACGCGGCCGGCTGGGCTCCCAGGGCCTGGGCCTCAGTTTCCCCATCTGTGAAATGGGACGACCGCAGGGTGGCTGAGGACAGACCACAGCGCTCAGAGAAGCACCTGAAACCGGCGGCCTGAGACGCCGCCACCCGCGGCTGCCCCATCCCTCAGTCCTGCAGGTGGGACACGGAGCCAGAGACCGGCTCCCCAGCCCAAGGTCACAGATGGCCGACAGTCCTCCCCCCGGGGGCTGTCAGAGCCGAGCACGCAGCCTGCACGTCCCCTGTGAAAGCCACACGCTCAGGACCCGCCGTGTCCAGAGGCCTGGTCTCCCCCGCACCCCCCCAACCATGGAGCCTGGGGCTTTGTCAGAACCAGAGAGAGAACTGACCTGCTGTCCCGTCTAAGCTTGTCCCTCTGCCCAGCTGGCATCTTGGGGGGAGCAGAAAGGCCAGGGGGAGGACCCCAGCCCTGCCTCAGACCAGACCCCAAACAGCCGGCTGGTCCCATCCCCCAGACCCTCTCCTGGGCCCTCCCTCCCTGACAGCTCCTCCTGGGCCTCCCTCCAGACGACGGCCCCAGGCAGGGTGTGGCCGGCGCCTGGCCATGCCCAGATGCCTGCCCTCCGCCGCTGGTGTGGCTACAGACGGGCCGCTGCCAGCGTGGCCCGGTGACCCCCGCCCCGCGGCCCGTACGGCTGGAAACACGGCCTCCGAGCGCCGGCCGAACAGAGCGGCATTCAGGGGCGGGTGACAGTGGGCGTTTCAGCCAGGCGCCCGCGCCACACTCGGCGTCTGTCCGCCGGACAGAGGCGTTCTGTGCGCGTCTGGCTGTTGGAGCACAAAGGCTGCACCTGTCTCTGATGTGCGTCCGCGCCCCCTCGGGCTCCCAGCCGGCCGCGGCCGGGAAACACCGTCTCCAGCGGGGCCGGCTCAGAAGTTTACCTTCGCCGTATTTCCAGATCCGCCCCGACTCTCCCGTCAAAGGCCCATTGTGTAGCTCGTATATCGCGCAGGTTACATGGCTGTAATCCTGCAGAGAAATGGCCCACTTCGCTCCCCTCGGCCCATAAAAACACTCCGGAGGATGCTGCCTGGTCTGAGCGCCGGCGTGGCCGCCCCCGAGCCCGTCCTCCCTCCCGGGGTGGGAACGACCTTCCGAGTCTAAATATAGAGCTTCCTGCACCGGAGCCACGGCGCCACGCCCCCGCCCGCAGCCGGCCCTGCCCGGCGTCCCGTCAAACTGGATGGCAGGGGCCTGCGTGGTGGCCAGAGACAGGCCAGGGGCAGGGCGCTCTGCCCAGTCCTGCGATGGGCATCCGTTCTCAGGGGACCACTGTGGCCTCTGCTCGGGGACTAAGGGACGCAAAGCCCACTGACCCATGACCCATGACCCCTGACCCGCCTCCTTCTCAGCCTCAAACTCGCACAGGGGGGTGTAGTGGGGTGAACAGTGCCCCCCAAAATTCATGTCTAAGAATGTGACCCTAACTGGAAATAGGTCTTTGAAAATGGCATTAGGGTGAATGGGGGCCCTGGCTGGTATTGTTCAGTGGTTAGAGCGCCAGCCCGAACATCAATGGGTCCCAGGTTTGGTTCCCAGTCAAGGGCACGTACCTGGGTTGCATGTTTTATCCTTGGCACCGGTAGGGCATATGCGGGAGGCAACCAGTGGATGTGTCTCTCTCACATCCATGTTTCTCTCTCACCCCACCTTCCTCCCTTCCCTCCCTCCCACTCTCTCTAGATCTCAGTGGGGAAAATGCCCTCCAGTGAAGCCACCGGGACCACGGGTGATGGTGTGTGGGGAATGTATGTGTGGACCTGACCGGGCCATGGGCACCCGGACACTGGGTCAGTGTGTGAGTGTCTGGTGAGAGGAACACAGGAGTCAGAGACTGAGGGGAGCGGAGTGTCCCTGGCTGTGGGTGGGCCTCGTCTGACACTCTGGGCAGAGACACTTCGCTGTGATCCTGCCGGGAAATGGCCCCCTCCGGCTCCCCCCAGCCCCGTGTCCCCACAAGAACACCCCAGAAGGGTGCCGCCACAGCGAACCCGTCTTTCTGGCCTCGGAATTCCCTTCGGGGTGAAGGCCGCTGGCTCCTGGACCGGACCGAAGGCCATAGGCTCCCCTGGCCTCAGCCTGCCGGCCGCAGACGCTGGGACTCACCACCTCCCGTCACATGAGCCGATTAGGGTGAATGGGGGCCCTGGATGGTATTGTTCAGTGGTTAGAGCGCCAGCCCAAACCTCTGTTTACCTATTTACACACCAATGCTTCATGTGTGTGCACATGTGGCTCTGCAGGGTGTCCCAAAGTCTATACACACCTTCACAGCTCCTTTTTCTTTTTTCAGATGCAACCCACTGGAATAATAATTATTCAAAGGGTGAATACATATGGGCAGCCCCTGTACATGTCCGTGCACACGTGTGTGTGTGTGTGTGTGTGTGTGTGTGGATTCTAAGAGGCTCGCTGCTTGCACATTTAGCATCTCCAAGACTGCAATGTGTTGCCAACCCATGGCATGTTGGCGCCACAGCCTAGGACAGTGGTCGGCAAACTCATTAGTCCACAGAGCCAAATATCAACAGTACAACAATTGAAATTTCTTTTAAAAGCCGAAAACCGACTTCTGCGCATGGGCCACGAAGTTTCAATCTCACTGTACATGCCTGCCCACACGTGGTATTTTGTGGCCAAAGAGCCGCATGTGGCTTGCGAGCCGCAGTTTGCCAATCACTGGTCTCTGGTGTCAGCGATGGGCTGCATTATTTCTGTGGGAAAAAGTGACTCCGTCTCCGTGTCAAACAATCTTCAGGCACAAACTGAGTTCGAGATCCAAGGTTCGGCTGTGTTAGGAACCCCCAGACAGAGCCATTGACCACAGAGATGGGCAGTCAATGGCCCCTGCCTCCCAGTGTTTCACCTCCTCTAGGCACTCTCCTGGAGGCAGTGGAACCAGACTCACTTCTGAAAACAGAAAACAGCCGAGGGGGGACTCACTTCCAGGGTAATCGATACTCATCAAAGTGTAATATGCAAATTGACCGAACGACTGAACAACCGGTCACTATGATGCACACTGACCACCAGGGGGCACACTCTTAATGCAGTAGCATAGCTCAGCCCCTGCGAGTGCAGCAGCAGTGGGGGAAGCCTCTCCTGCCCCCACAGGGAGTGGGCCTAAGCCGTCAGTCAGACATCCCCTGAAGGCTTCCAAACTGTTAAAGGGTGCAGGCCGGTCTGAGGAACCTCACCCTCCAATGCACGAATGTTGTGCACCGGGCCTCTAGTGTTACATAGGATTCTAACATCCACCTTGTTAGGGACTCTCTCTGTGCCTGGCTTTGAAGAGGCAAGTTGTCACGGTGTAAGCTATCATTTGGAGAGGGACACAGGGTGAGGCAGCCAGCAGGAACCGAGTCCTCGGCCAGGCAGCCTCCAAGGAACTGTGTTCTGGAGCAGCCACGACCTCAACAGGGGCCCTTCCCCGGTCCAGCCTCAGATGAGACCGCAGCCCAGCAGACACTCAGGTTGTAGCTTGCACTGTACCCAGTTCAGCTAGGCCCAGGCTCCCAACCCACAGAAAATATAAGGCAACAAATGTGTGCTGTTCAAAGCCACTGAGTTTGTGGCCATTTGTTACACAGCCATAGCTAACGAATACAAACACTGCTCATCCACTGAAACAGGCCAGATTAATTAGCATTAAGTGGTACAGATTAATTAGTACAAGACACTGTTATAAAGGACTCACAAATGCACCTTCTCCCTCACCTGGATCCTGAAGAACCCACTGGGTTCCGGGCCCCAGGGATGAGTCGGGAGGGCGCAGTCACTCGGCGTGGCCCCTGGCGCCAGAGGAAGGCAGGGCCCGCGGCATGCTGGCAGGGCTGCCCCTACCAGAAGCAGGTGCCTCCATCTGCTCCGTGAGCTGCTGGATCCGCCGCCCACCCACCCCTGGCTGCTCCCCACCTCCGACGGGGAGAACACACACTACGCGTGTGAATAGCGAGCTCTCCCCACCGTGTGCTATTTATATTTCCTGTAAAAATGGGTAAATCAGCACTCCAATTGGAGCCCGCCGCGAGCGCCTGGACCGCCGCGGACAGAGAAAAGCAGCTCGTTCTCCTCATTTACCGGATATATTTAGCCGCCGGCTCTCCGTGACCCGAACGCACGCTCACGCATACACCTGTGCGTGTTTTTGGCGTTTCAAGCAATTTGCATGCAGAGCGTTAGTGAGCTGGTCTCTCCTTATGAGGCGAACCTCCACGCCCACGGGTATCCACCGGCCGGCCCTCAGAGGCCTGCACCCCGAGGTTCACGCCCACCACACGTCACGCCCACGCGTGTCACGCCCACCGTGCCGCAAGCTCTGGTCTCACGTGTTAGTTGTTGTCTTACATAGTTTTAAAAATATATTTTTATTCATGTCAGAGAGGAGGGGAGAGGAAGAGAGAGACAGAAATATCAACGATGAGAGGAATCAATGATCGGCCGCCTCATGCACGCCCCCCACTGGGGATGGAGCCCGCAACCCAGGCCTGTGCCCTGACCCGGAATCCAATGGTGACCTCCTGGTCGATGCTCTTAGGTCGATGCTCAACCCCTGAGCCATGATGGCGAGGCATGTTGTTATTTTAAGTCCTTCCCTCCCCCTAAGCCCCTCTCTGTCCCCTGCCTGACACAGCAGGAGGGCCAAGGGGGGGTGGGACCCCCTCTGGGTGGGGGGGTGGCAGCAGAGCCGCTGGCCAAAGGCCCCGTCGGGCCTCCACTGTGTGAACAATTCATTTCCTACAAAAAGCTGTGAATCCCAGCAGCATGCGGGAACGTGCCCGGAGCACAACCCCCCTCACCCGCCTCGATGTCTCCTGGGGTGTCCGCTCTGCCACCTCCTGCCACCTCTGCCACCTGTCACTCAACTGGCGGGAAACTCCCGCCCAGCCCGGCGGCTCATGCACGCGACTCCTCCTGCAGTGGCAGGGCCCTCTCACCCGAGCTGCCCCAGGCCCTGTGGCTCCTGCCCACCGCGTCCCGCTCGGCCACGGGGCCTCCCGTCACCGTGCCAGTGTGCGCTGGGCCCGTCCAAGAAGCCGCCTCCTTCTCACTCAGCTCCGGGGCCCTGGCCCTCCTGACCCTCAGGGCCTCCTCCCTCCTGGGTGGACAAAGAGCTCCCGGTGTCCCCAGGCTCCGCCCCGGCCCCCGTGCCCCCCGTGGGAACGTGCCGGGCATGTGGGGGGCTGGGACCCACAGGAGCCCGCTCTCTGGAGCCTCTGATTCAGCCAAAGCAACCAGAGGGGCTCCAGGCCCCTGGGAGGGTCCCCGTGCCTTCCTAGCCAGGAGGGGTGAGCGGGGTCTCAGGGAGGCCCCTCAGACAGGGCGGCCGGGGACACGCGGGCTGTGGGGGCAAGAGCACACGAGCCCCGAAAAATGCTGGGCACAGGGGCCCTCCAGGCAGACGTTCCTGCTTCTGGAATGTTCTCTGCGTGGCTGCTGGTCGTCTCTGCCAGTGGACGGGAGGAATGTCAGGGGCGTGGGTCAGATCTCCACGGTCACCTTTGACCCCGCCCTGGGGACTTCTGGAAGCTCAGCAGGACTGGGTGCGGACGAGCCAGCCCACAGGGCAGCCGCCCTGTCACAGGGAACCGGACACAGAGGTCGGTCCCAAACGGCCTGGGTGCTTAAGGGTACAAATGCCCGGACCACGACCTGTGCCAGCTGGAGAAGCCTCCTCCTTCTCGCCCCTCCCCCGGGGCTGGGGCAGCCACGCCTCTCCCCACGTCCAGCGGGTGCAGCATCCAGTATCCGTGTGACCGTCTCTGCCTCCTTAGGCGGCACCGCTGGGCTGTCCCTGCTCTTGGCAAGTTCAGCACCAAATGCGTCCCGGCGCCTGGAGGCCGGACCCTCAGGCTCCTTCCGTGGCCCAGCCCCTGTGGCACTGCGTCAGCCCGAAGCCTGGGCGGCCAATGAGCAGGGACGGTGAGCCCATGTCCCGCCCTCAGCCCCAGCCCCCAGGGGAGCGGCCCCCGGTGAGCGTCCCTGAGCTCCCGGGCCTGGAGCTCCGAGGCCCCGCCCTCCTCTCTCCACCATGGCGGTGATCTGAGGGAGAGTCCCTCGGACAGCACAGGGCTGGCCTCACTGTCTCTGCGGGGAGGGGAGGGGGCAGAGAGGACATCGGGCCCGGGGGCCAGGCCGGGCTCAGCCCCCGTCTGGCCGGCTGCACCGCACGGTCTCAGAGGCGGTGAGGCCGGACCCTCTGCGAGGCAGCGGCCGCTTTCGGGAACCTTTGCCAAGTTCGGATTTGTCGTAAATGAACTCAGCTTTCACTCCCTTCGCGAATGGTCTGTTTTTGGAACTGGAGGAGGGAGGGGGGAGGGAGGGAGAAAGGAGCCAGGCCTCCAGGCTGAGGAGCCAGGGGGTGTGGCTGCAGCGCAGGGACCAGGACGGCGGGAGGCAGCCGGGCCCACGGGGCCCAAGGGGCACAGCGAGGACAGCGGGGACCGGATCGGAGGTGGCGAGTCCCCCACGCCAGGGAGGAGGCGGTGGGGGGGCCACAGGCTGGTGGCCCCACACCGGCTGCAGAGCCAGGCCCACAGCGCTTCCCTCCAGCCCGGCGCCCGGTCCCCCAGGAGACGCGGTTGGGGCCGAGGCTGCTGCCTGCGGCCACCTCTCTGGGCCCGGACCGCGGCTGATTCACGGAGAGCCACCGCCACCTTCCAGCCCTTCTTCCCAGAATGCCTCGGGCACACAGGGGGCTTTGGCGACACCCCCCCACCGCCTCCCCCCAACAACAGTGAGAGCCCAGCCCCTGCCGCAGAGGCCTGGCCTTGGCCTTGGCCTTGGCCGGGAGGGCCTCTGAGCCCGGGTGTGGCCTGCCAGGGCCTCCCGCCCATCACAGGAAAGCAGCGAGGGGTAACAGAGGGTAGGCAGGGCCCCAAGAGGCCTGGCGACGGTGCCGGGTGGGACCCTGGCCCAGGACCACAGAGCCAGGGCGCCGCGCTGTGTGGGTGCCCCCCTCCCCCAGGACAGGGCCGGATGGCGGAGCGGCCACAGCTGCCCATGCTCCTCCGGGAGGCCCCACGCCCTGTGCTGACTCTGCACCACCTCAGACTAATTGCTGCACCCTGCTCCGCCTCAGTTTACCCATCTGTGAAATAGGCTGACGACACTTCCTGACCTGGGAGGGCTGTGGGGAGAGTTTCTTAATTAAAGTTTTTGAGCTGCTTGACAGATGATGGATGAAGGAACACACATTTATTAATTGGTTTCAAGTGCACTGAGGTCTGACACCCCTCCCCACAACACGTGTGTGTGTGCGCGCGCACACACACACCACACACACACACAGTGCCAGTCCTCCCGCCCCTGTGGAGGGCTCTAGCTCTATGCACACGCTGAGACCACGCATGGACAAGGGACCAGGGCCTCCTGCAATCTCGGAGGGAAAACCAAGGCCCCTGAGTCTCCCGCTTCTTCTAGAAAGTTCCACGGTGATGCTGGGCTGCAGGCTCTTAACAGACATAAATGTGTCACATGGGCAGGAGACCAGCATGGGGGGGGAGGGGTTCTCTAGGGAGAGGCAGGAGGGTCAGACTGGGGGAGGGGGTCTGAGGAGGAGCAGGTGCAGGAGGGACAGAAGGAAGGGGGTGCGCTGGCCCCTGTGGTCCCAGGCCAGCTTCCCCAGAGCTCTGAGTGACACCGGACAGGCAGCCACGGCCGCCGACCGCCAGCTCCGAGCTCCTCCCCACGGGGCTTCCTTCGGGCCCGGCTCAGAAGGGTGGAGTCGGGGTCCTCAGGGCCCCGCTCCCTCGGGGAGAGGCCCCCCCCCGGGAACAAGGCGAGCAGCTGAGCATCCGCCTCCCTCCGGGAGAGCTTCCTGTGCGGCCGCCCCGGGCTCCCCGCCCGCCCCGGGCTCCCCGCCCGCACGGCCCCTCTACAAGGAGGCCCAGCGCCCTCTGCTCCGGGAAGGGGGCGTCCCCGAAGTGGCACCCTGTCCCCCGGGAAGGAAACAACCAGATGTCCGGCCGGGGGGACTCAGGGGTGAGCATCGACCTAGTAACTGAGAGGTCACAGTGCGGTTCCCCGTCGGGGCACAGGCCGGACCGACGGCTCCATCCCCAGTGAGGGCGTGCAGGAGGCAGCCGGTCAGCGATTCTCGCCCATCATCGATGTCTCTCCCTCTCCCTTCCTCTGTGAGATCAATACACAAATCCTCTTCTAGGCTAGCCTGGGCCAGGGAGGAGCAGCCCCCCACGAGCCCAGGGCTCCCGGGACCTCCGAGCCCGGGCAGAGCGGGAACCACGTAACCGCATTCACTCTCAAGACAAGGGCCACGCGAGACCATGTGACACTCCACAGACACTGACCGCTGACGAGTGGACAGTGAACAAGGGTCGCGTGGACCAGCCCTTCTCTTCATCGTGAAGGACGTCCAAACCGGAGGAGGGGCCCGGTCCCCCTGAGCTTCCCGCCAGGCTAACCACACCCGGCCTCTCCCGACCCCGCGGCTGGAGTCCAGGGCTGTGGCTGCCGGCACCAGGCGGCAGGGGATCGTGAGCCCGCGGTGCTCACAGCATCATCGCCGTCCGCACCTCAAAGGAGAACTGGCCCCGGCCCCCAGCAGGCACGGAGGGGAGGGCTGAGCTAGATCCAGAAAGAGGGCGTCTCGGGGGGCAGGGACCCGCTGGGCACAGACACTCTCGGGGGGCAGCCACCAGTGAGGCCAGCAAGACAGCAAAGCTGGCAGCGGGCGGAGCTAAGGACCCGGACAGCACGTCTGAGACAAAACGGAGGCGCGGCCCTGGAGGCGGAGGCAGAAACGGACGGATTGTTAGTCACACGAGGGGAGAGGGGGGCGGGTGTCCTAAATCTGGACCAGTCACGGCGGTACGCTCGGCAGAGTCTCTGAGCATCACTGAACTGGACACGTAACGGTGACTGTTCTAGGAGATGAATTATACCTCCATAGACACACACACAGGCACGCACACACAGGCACGCACACAGGCACACACACGCACACACAGGCACACACAGGCACACATGCACACACAGACACACTCACGCACAGGCACACGCACACAGGTACACACACACACACTCTCACACACACAGGCACACACAGGCACACTCACGCACACACAGGCACACACACAGGCACACACACAGGCACACGCACACAGGTACACACACACACACTCTCACACACACGGTGGGCAGCCCTCTCCCCCGGAATTCTAAGACACGTGACCTGGCTCTCTCATGTGACCGTTCATTCACTCCCACAGTTCCATTCCGGAGCGCTCCCGGGAGGGCCTCCCGGAATTAGCGTGTTTATTTTTAATTATTAACGGGATTGAATGACTGTATCTGTGTCACAGCTGCTCTCCCCCTGCGTGACGCCGCGCTCATTCTCGCTGCAAAACAACCTCCCCCTTGGCCGACCCCCTTTGGACGCCCCCCTCCGACTCAGAACCCAGGGGCCTGGGGGACCTCTGATCGCAGGGCCGCTGGCCGCAAGGGCCAGGCCCGCAGGGTGCTCACCTGACCTCACAGCAGCAGGGCCTGCGAGTCTTTGATTTATTTTATTTGTGTTTTTCCTCCCCAAAGGGCAGTGTGTAATTGAGGAAGTGAGAAGCAAACTTTACATAAAAGTCAGGAGCCATAAGGGGCGGTGAAAACCGTGTGCCTGGACCTCGCAGTCCATGAAAGGGGTTCAGGCCCAGCCCTCCGAGTAGCTCGCTGTGTGACCTTGGACAAATCGCTTAACCTCTCTGAGCCTCAGTGTCCTCCTCTGAAACATGAGAGAACAACACGGCCGTGCAGGGCGCCCTGAGGACCAGAGGACGGGCGGGAGGAAAAGGCATGGCTGGGCACTGAGCGCTGAGCCGGGCTGTGGGAGGCCTGGTGGCTCCGGGGCCCCCCGCTGGCGGGGAGGAAGGAGAGAGAAGCGATGGGTCTATTCATCGGCTCTCAGACTCCCAGAGTCCCTTCCAACACACAGCTCCCCTGCGTGCCACTCAGCAGCATTGACACAGCATGTGTGTAAGCAGTGCTCCCACACAACACACACATACACACAGACTCACACATGTGCACACATGGATGCACATACAGATATGCGTGCACACAGAGACACGTACATGGGTGCACACGCAGACACACGTGAATGCACATGGGTACAGACACACGTGCACACGCACTTTCCTCGTACAGCCTGAAAGGAGACAGCACAGCACAGACTGGCATTCTGTCTCACCCCCAACCCCCCGGCCCCGTTCACAAGCTGGAACCGGAGCCACAGCGTCTGTGCTTGGCTGCCGCCCCGGCTCGGTCCCGGAGCCTCCCCAGCACCACGTGCCACGTGCCGGGGCGGCCCCAGAAAGGCCACTCTGCCTCGGGCTGACCTGGTTTGTGCGGACCGGACGGCGCTTCCTGCCGCTAAGCACACACCGGCCGGCCGTTACTGTCACCGAAGGCGGCTCCCAGCACCCGGCTCCGCGGGACGCGTGTGGCTGTTTCGCATCCTCAAAACTGGGGCAGAGCCGCCGCCGACACGTTCCAGAAAGCCATCGTTTTACCCGCCCCCATCGGCACATCCCCTGACTGCTGTTACATCCAGCTCCAGGGTCCCCACCGAGGCCACACACCCAAAAAGAAGCCAGTGCTGATCTCCGACGGAGAACTAGAAAGTATCAGCCGGAGTTTTTGGTTAATCCGCACCTGAGGCTATTGTTCCGTTGATTTTTAGAGAGAGTGGAAGGGAGGGGGAGAGACGGAGAGACAGAAGCATCCATGTGAGAGAGACACAGCGATTGGTGGCCTCCTGCATGCACCCCACCCAGGGCCGGGTATCAAGCCTACAATGGAGATACACACCCTTGACCAGAATCAAACCCTTCAGTCAGAGGGCTGATGTTCCAACCACTAAGCCAAACCAGCCAGGTCATGGGTTTTTGTATGTTTGTTTTGTTTTTAATATATTTGTATTGATTTCAGAGCGGGAGAGAGTCATGGGCCGGCCGCCTCCTGCACGCCTGCAACCCAGGCACGTGCGCTGCGGAAACCCAACCAAGACCCCCTGGTTCACAGGCAGATGCTCACCCACTGAGCCCCGCCAGCCAGGCAGTTCTGGGGTTTTCCTTATAGATTACAGGAGGTTTTCTGTGTAGAAAATCATATCATCTGTCTGTATCCGCAAATACAGAGATGCTGACAGCTCTCTTCCTTCTTCTCTGCGTCTCCTTTACCTGCTTTCCTTCCCTATCACCCTGGCCGGAATCCCAGCGCGATGGCGGACAACGGGGGAGAGTGGACATCCTCCACGCACCCCTGGCCGTGGGGGGAGCTTCCGGCGTCTCAGCAGGAAGTGTGACGTCAGCCGGCCGCCTTCGAAGATGTCCTTCCTCACGGTGAGTGAGCGCCCTTCCATCCCGGCATTCCGGAGAGTTCTTATCCCAAACGGGTGCTGACTCTGTCACGTGCACACACTCCTGTGGCTTTTCTTCTTCAGCCTTTTCATAGGACAGACGGCACTGGTGGATTTTCAAAGATTGAGCCATCCTTGCATCCATGGCATGTACTTCTCTTTGCAGCCGGGCTGTATTTGCTAATATTTTATTAAGGATGAGAGGCCCGGTGCACGAAATTCGTGCAAGAGGCTTGGCCCTCACCGCAGCGCGGCTGCCTCAACGCTGGCAGCCCCGGCTTCTTCCGGAAGGTCGGCCAGCTGTCCGGTCTAATTTGTATATTGTGCCTTTATTATTATAGATTTATTTTGTGGGGAGGGGGGTCCATTTTCACAAACAGTATTGCTTCCCAGTCTCCTTTTCCTGGGCTGTCTTTGCGTGGCTTTGCTATCGGGGTGATATCTGCTCACAAGCGACCTGAGAGAGTTCGTTCTCTCCCCAGCCCTGTCTGGGTGCGAGAACCCCCTCCCATCTCCGCTGCCCCCAGCCCGAGGCAGGAACCCAGGAAGCAGCGAGAGCGCCCTACAGGGGCTGGGACACCGGCCCGCCCTCAGGGCCGCCAGAAGCCGCTGGTGCGTGACTGACCCCCGCCCTGGTTCACCAGAACCTCCCCACAGCCCCCACGGGCCCATGTGAGGAAGGTACACCGACGGGTTTGGCCCCAAGAAGCCACGTGACCGGCCGTCCAGCCACCTGCACACCCCCTAGGTTTGAACGTCGGAGTCTGAGGGCGGACCCGCTCCTCGAAGTCCGAGCTCATGGCCGGATTCCGCCGAGGTCGCCGGGAGCTCTCTCTGCTCCGAGTTCTCCCCCGATGGAGGCGGACGCACACACCCCGGTCACCCCGCTGTCCGCACACTGTGATCCCAGGAGGAAGGGGGCCCTCGGCAACCCCGCCCCCCTCCGGAGCGCTCCCGCGGGCTCCGGGGCTGTGCAGAGGCTGGGGGCGGGGGGGGGGGGAGTGCTGTTGTTGGGCAGGCTCTCCCTCACATCCCCTCATCTCCCCCCCATGTCTGTGTGGCAGGAAAAGCTGCCCATCAGCCCGTCTGAGCAGGTGCCCCTGCACCGCCCGCCACCGGGTCTGCGGTGGCCGCTCCCTCTCCCGTGAGCACCGCCGTCTCCTCCGCGGGAGAAGGTGTTCCCTCCGCCCTCTTCACCGGAGGGGCCGCCCGGACACCGCCGGCCCCAGACTCCCGACACAGTCATCCGCACACCCATGTCACACAAACACACACACACACACACACATACACACAGTCATCCGCACACCCATGTCACACACACACACACACACAGTCACCCGCACAACCACACCCCCACCACACCCGAGTCACACATTCACACATACATACACACACACAGTCATCCGCACACCCACACACCCACCACACCATGTCACACACCCATACACATACACACAGTCATCCGCACACCCACACCCCCACCACACCCCGTCACACACACATACATACACACACACAGTCACCTGCACACCCACACCCATGTCACACACACACACACACACACACACACACAGACATCCGTACACCCACCCCCACCACACCGCACACTCCACACCCATGTCACACACCCACGTCACACACACACACACACACACACTCCCCAGCAGACACACCCACTCCCACCACACGGCACACTCCACACCCATGTCACACATACACACACACACACACATACACACACACACAGTCATCCGCACCCCCACCCCCACCACACCGCACACACCATACCTGTCACACACCCCCATCACACACACACACACTCCCCATTATACCTGCACATACCACACCCATGTCACACACACACACACACACACACATTCCCCAGCAGACACACCCACACCCACAATACCTGTACATACCACACCCACATCACGGGATTATCCCGCCGTCCACACTCTTTACGCTAATCTGCAGGATGAAAAGGGGTCCAGGCGACCACCCAGGTGACACCCCACTGCCCAGCAGACATCCCCACATCCCCACACCAGCACACACCCCACTGCACCCTCCCCACCACACACACACACACACACACACACACACCCCTAACTCGGGAACAATGTTCCTAAGTTTTCATTCAAACGTGGCCCCGGTGACTCAGTCCCTCCTGCCCCGGCGGCCAAGGTGGCGGGCGGCCAGCGTGGTGACAGGTGCGGGTGCCAGGGAGCGGAAGGCCCCGCGCTCACGTCGTCAGAGAACGTGCTCAAGGGGCTACGGGGACCCCCCGGGTAGCTCCAGTGGGAGCGAGGACAGCCGGACACACTCCCCTCAGGGCCCTGCCCGCCCTGCCCGGGCACCTGCTGGCCTGGCTCCGCCCTGGCGGCCTCCGACGCCGGTGCCACAGGTGCGAGGCTCTGCACTCGCCTCAGGTCCCCACAGCACGTCCTGCAGCCCTGGGGGGAGTGCCCCCGCTGTAGGACATGGGCCCAAGAAGGCAGCGGCCCCCCCACCCACTCACTGTTCTGGCTCGGGCCACACCCCGGCTCTGGGCGGACCCCAGTGTTGAATTGGAGGGGCTGTGGCCAGGCCAACCTCTCGGACCCCGAGCCGACAGAGCAGCGCAGCCATAGCAACAAGGGTGGTGGCCGGGGCTCCCCCAGTGGCTGCTCTCCCCCCTGAGTGCCCACGGGGCATGGCCACAGGGCAGGACAGCCCACGGCCCTGGAGCCCCAGGGGTGCAGCCCAAGGCCGGGACCCCAGGAAGCAGTGAAAATGCCCTGCTTTGGCATCCTCAAAACTGGCAGAACCACCTGAGTCACACTCCTGACTCAGGCGAGCCCAGGCTGAGAGCATGGGCTTGTCCCCATTAACGCCATCTCACACGGACACACGTGGAAGTGATATACTGGTACCCGAGGGGTTAAAGAGAGTGCCTCATTGAAGCTGGTTTCAGTTTGTTATTTCTGTCACTGTGCCTGCTGACATTTCTCAAAATACAAATGTGGCCCGTGCCCTCTTCCTCCTGGACGGTGCGGTCTCCTTATGGATCCAGTGTTTCCACCACCCCCCCCCCCCCGCACACACACACACTGCCCCTCCCCAGGGACAGAAACCCGCCCGTTTCTGGACCCGCGTGGCTCAGGGCGGGGCGCCCCGGGCAGCAAGGACTGGCCTGAATGGACGGTGGGGGGAATGAGCAGGAGCAGCCATCGGGACAGTTTCTCACCTTCTCCCCCATCCCCCACCGCCCTCCCACGGGTCACAGACCGACCAGAACCCTGGATGAACCGATAATGACTGCAGGAGTTCAAGGGCGTCATCTTCCCCGAACGTGTCTGCATTCCGGGCACAACCCCGTCCTCGGGCCAAAGGCACGTCTCTCCGGCGGGGCTGTGAGCGCCGGGAAGCCTGGCCAAAGGGATGTATCCGCTGGAGTCACAGCAGGGCCTCCACGTAAGACCAGCTGCGCTGCCCCAAGTCCAGCGGGAGGTCAGGGAGGAGGGACCCCAAGGACGAGGCCTGAGAGAGCCAGCGCCCCGTGCCACATGGACACGTCCTCACCCATGACCTCTCCTGGGTGTCCACTCCGCACCGGCCACTGCTCACAGGCGGCGGTGAAGAATGAGACACCGCCCCCCCCCAGGACCAGGTTCCTCCCCCCCCAAAGCAGGAGCCCACCCTTGGATCCCCAGGGCACCCCTCACCCCCCAAGACACGCTGCCAGCTGCGAGGCCCCAGCCTGGCTTCCCTCCACAGCCACACCGCCCAGGCGGCTGCCCACTGCGGGCTGGGACGGTGGGCGGGCAGAGAGGCAGCGGCCTGGCAGGACGGCCCCCCGTGGCCGGCCCCCGAGACAGAGCGGAAATTGGCAGGAGTCCTAGTGGGGGCACGGGACTGGCATACAGAGGGCTGGGGGCCAGGGAGGCCACAGCAAGATGGGCCCAGGGTGGCTGCCGCCCGCCTTTGTCCGGGTAGGAGGGGACAGGAGGAGGGGACACCTTGCTGAGTGCCCGAGTTCAGCAGAAATGCAAACGCCAGCCTGAGCCCCTCCCCCGCCCCGTAGGCCCAGCCACAGGGCCATCCTGCTGACAGGAGGTCAGCCCCACTCAGCTCGGCTCGGCTCTCGGGGTCAGTAGAGACAATGCCAACTAGGGAGACCCCACGGGGGAAGGGGGGGGGAGGGGGCTCTGGCAGAAAGCGCTCCCTTTGTTTTCCTTTCTTCTTTGTTTTGTGTGTGAATCCTCCCCTGAGGATGTTTCATTGGTTTTAGAGAGAGTGGAAGGGAGGGAGAGAAACAGAGAGAAACACGGATGGGAGTGAGACACATCCATTGGCTGCCTCCTGCACCCACCCTGACCAGGGCCCTGGCTGGGGAGGAGCCTGGAACCCAGGCACGTGCCCTTGACCGGAATCAAACCCGGGACCCTTCAGTCTGCAAGCCGACGCTCTATCCACTGAGCCAAACCGGCAAGGTCTTGAGGAGCTTTCCAAAGAGAGAGAGAGCCTGAGCCCAGCACAGCTGCCCTGCCCCCTCTCCGCCCTCCCCCTCCGCCCTCCCTGGGGGGCAGGGGACTCAGCCCTCCTCTCACTGTTTGGAAGCGGGCTCTGGCTGGCATTGCAGCAGCCTGGTCCCAGGCGGATGATTGGGGTACAGAGAGCGAGCAGCCAGGCCCCCCCAGGGGGCAGGTGTGACCCAGCCGGGATGTGGATGGACCCTGTGGAGCCAGCCGCCCCCTCCCTGGTCGGCGAGGGCCCGGGATCTGATGGCCGCCGCCTCTGACTTTCTATGAACGGAGAGTCCCTCTGAGTTACGTAACGCAGCGGGCGGCCCTGACGCCCGGGCGGCTCCGGTTCCTGGAAGGGGCTCGGAGGGGCGAGTCCAGAGCCTGGCGCTCCCAGGCCCTGCGTCTCCCCGCGCCCGGCTGGCTGGCAGGCAGCGGCAGGAGAAACCTCGCGAGCCGGCCTTGCAGCATGCGATCTAGATCAGGGATATATTTGGCTTCCGGCTCAGCTTTGCATCAGCTTCGTCTCCACTGACTTGTCGCCCTTTGCCGGCCGCGGGCACGTGCAGGGAGGCAGGCGCCTCTTACGTAACCGGTCCAGCAGCCGCCCGGAGGGGGGGTGGGGACAGGGCGGTGCCCATGGGTCGGCTGGGGTCTGGCCTTCGCCCACTGCACGGTGCCCCGGGCCGTGCTGTGCCCACGTGCTCCGGGTGCCCTGAGTCTGCCCGCAAAGAGCCCAAGGGGATCCGGGGCTCGGACGTGCACCCAGCCCACTCCTGCCAACGCCCTGCTGGTGCCCGGGTCCGTGGGTGGGCACTCCGAGGCCCGGGCTGGGTGCTGCCGCTCCCACCACCATCCCAGTGCCCGGCCAGGAGGCAGGAAGTGCGGGGAGAGCAGGCCCCTCCCTGTCCGGGCCCAGAGGAGGCGGGGAGGCCCGGAGCGGCCGGTCCTGCTCCCTCCCAAGGCGTCCTCACGGCCTGGAGGCCCAGGAGGAAGGAGGCCGGTGATTCAGGTAAATGGGCAGGAGCTGCCACCCTCCTCCGCCAGGACGAGGGTCCCGGTGGGCTGGGTGGGCGGGGAAGGGGGCGCCACGTGGTGGGAGGACCTGAGCTGCCTCCTGAAATGGCGACTGGTCCCAGCATCCCCGTCCCCGCTCAGAGCCACAGCCTCCACGCTCCCCGGGCTCCGCTGCAACCCGTTTGGAAAGAGCAGCGGCCGGCGGGCAGGAGTCTCCGGGAGGGCTGCCTGGGGACGGACGGCGTCCCCGGTCCCGCCCTCCGCGGCCCCGCTCAGCCCCCGCCCCGGGCCTCTCCAGGCCGGAGACAGTGGCCACGGGCCCCGCGGCCAGGCTCACCGGGTCCGCGTGCTCGGCAGCTGCGAAGTGTCCCAGAAGGAAAAGAACAAGAGAGAATGTTGTCACACACCCCCTACCACGGCCACCCCCACCCCCACCCCCCACCCCCGGGGCCTCCCCGAGAGGAGGGGCCAGGGACCTGCGGGAGGAGGACAGACAGCTGCTCCGAGGGGCGGGCGGGAAGGAGCCTGACTTCGGCTGCCACTGAACTCCTGAGGACGGCTGTCAAACCTCGGGTGAGGAGCCCTGGCAGAGCAGCACTTGGAGGTCTGCAGCTCAGAAGCCCCCCTCACACCCTCCCCCTGCCCGCCCCCCACCCTGCCGCCTAACTCCACTGCCCCCCGCCCCCTCCCCATGCCCCTGGCGCTCGCGGAGGGGCTCCATCCAGGGCAGCCGCTCTGGGCAGTCCCGGGAGATGCCAGCATCCCTGTGTGTGAAGGGAGAGACCTTGAGGGCTTTGCTACAACCGCCCCCAAAGGCGCAAGAAGCAGCTTGAAAAGCCCGTCCGTCTCCCCGCTGGAGGGAGAGGCTCCGCAGGCTCCACTCCAAGCCGCGCAGCACTGAGCCCGGCTGCGTCTCAGAAACCAGCAGGAGTGCCCCTCGCTCAGGGCCCACGGGTGGCTCTGCCTCTGGCTCAGGCACAGGCTCCGGGGGCCTGTCACAGCCAGGCCGGGCCTGGCCAGCGGGAGGCCGCCCCGCCTGCAGCCCAGCCCAGGGAGCGCCTTGCCCTCCGGAGCAGGCCTGGGGTCCTGCCTGGCGGGAGGCAGAGCGCAGACCCCGGGGGGGGGGGGGGGGGGCAGCTCCCACATGACAGCGCTCTGGCCGGTCAGCCTCCAAACAGGTGACAGCGTGTCCTCCCGGACCCAATTCCAGAAAACCCCGTGCGCAGGGAGGAAACAAAAGGTCAAACTTCCGCGTCCCCCACAGGACTGTTCCCTAAGGCAAAGCTGGGGAGGCGCCCGCTGGGGAGGCTGCGGGGCCGGCGGGGGAGCCTGAGCCACAGAGCGCCCCTCCGCGCAGCGACTCTGCTCTCCCTCACCGACACACGGCTCTCTCCGCCTGGCACCGTGTCACAGATTAAAACAAACATGTCTGTGCCGGTAGCTGGCCGGCAGGCGGTCCTCAGGGGCTGGGGCCGAGGCTCCAGAGGGGCTCAGCGTCCGACGGGGACCCCCAGATCCTTCCCGGGGCCCTGGTTCTGGCTGAGACCCGGAGGCAGAGGGCGAGGTGCCTGGCTGGGTCACCCACAAAGCCTCCGCTCCGTGCTGCCGGCGTCCAGAGCCTTATCTAGTCCGAGCACACACCGAGGTCCAGGCCGAGCCAATGCCAACGCCGGCGCCTCACCGTTAACCTCTCAACGCCCAGATGGCAGAGCAGACAAGCCGGGCTCCTGCGGGAGGGACGCTGCTCTCCAGAAAAAGGCCAGTGACAGCGTTTGACAGTTTGCATCGCTGCTGTCAGCAGCCGTGACCCGGGACAGGACGGAGCATCGTCTCCTCCACGCGGGGAGCCGGAAAACGGTTGGCGAGCTCCGTCCTCTTCTGGTTTCTCAAAACCAGGACGCGTCCGGGTCCTCCCTGGGGCTCACTCCCCCCGCTCTGGCCGGCGGCGGCTGTGGGGGCGGCTGGGCAGCCGGCGGGGCTCGGCTCCTCGCCCTCCCCAGCGCGGGAGCGCAGTGCATCCCAGCGGCCGGACTGGGAACCGCACTGGGCGCCCTCCGCCTCCACCTCCGTCCTCCCCGCTCTCCCCGCGACCTGGGACCCACACGCACCAGCTCCCAGGGGCCCCCAGCGAGAGGGTGACGGCCCGGGGGCGCCTTTCCCTCGAAGGGATCGCTGTGCAGAGCTGCGCCCTGCGCGCCGGAGGCAGAGGCGGACGCCCGGGCGACCCCGCAGGCAGCAAAGTTTGCGGAAAGGAAAGGGGTCTCTCCCAGCACCCCCCGCCGCGGGCTCCAGGCTCCCAGTCCTCCCAGCTCGCCCCGGAGTCCCGGGCACAGGCCGGCCCCAGGGCTCGCCCCGGGCGGCTCGGGGGGCGGATGGGGGCAGGGAGGACCGCGCGCCCCCGGATCCCCCGTGGCTCCGGCCCCAGCTGCCCGCCAGCTGTGCGCTCCGCCGCCCGAGGTCACCCGCCGGCAGCTGGAGAGGCAGCTGGGAGCCCGGAGGCCGCTCCGCCCGGAGCCCGGAGGCGGAGAGCTGGGCGCAGAGGCGGTTTTGTTTTGCTTTCCTCCAACTCCGCCCGCCCAGCTCTCTCCCTCCCTTTCCCGGCCGCCCGGCCCCCGCCCTGGGTCCCTGGCCCGCCGCGCCCCGCGCCCGGGGCCGCGCCGGGGGCCCGGGAGGAGGCACAGGGCGGCCCGGACACTGCGTGGCGGAGCCGCCGGCCGCCCGCACCCCTGCCCGGACCCCGGGCGCCCGGAGCCCCCGGGAGAGCCGGCCGCTCCTGCGGGACGCTGAGCTCCGAGCTCCGGACCGGGGCTCCCACCTGGCTCCCCGGGCACCCGTGGCCGCTCTCGGGGGGCGGGGAGGGTCCCCGAGGAAGGCCCCTCCGCCCGGCCGGCACCCACGCACCCCCGGGCCCCGCGCCCCGGGCCGCTCACCTGAGTCCGAGGAGCTGCTGGATCCACATGGTCACGTTCCGCGAGCGGCGCTCAGACCGCGCTCGCCCCGGCCATCCGCGCGGCTCCGCTCCGCTCGCTCCGTCCCGCGGCGCCGGGTCTGCTCGGTCCGCCGCCGCCGGCCGCGGGCGCAGCGGTCAGAGCGCGGCCGC